>CM076901.1:25767611-26146034 GCA_039519145.1 Kokia cookei
ATATTGCGAGTTTGTTTGAGGATGAATTTACTGCTAGTTTGGATGCTAATGTTACTGAAAAAGAGACTCCCGTTGATGGGGGAGGAAATGCAAGTGGAAGAAGAGGAAGAAAAAGAGGAAGGAAAAGAAGCTGAGGAAAATTCAATTAAAGAATTTGTCCCTGCGTGCAACAACTAAAGATTTGGCGCCAACTGGTGCGAGTTAGGAGGAGGTTGTGTCTGTAATTAATGAGGATCACAATCTTTTCGCTATCGTGGTCTACAAGTACGTTAGCTATTCCTTAGGCCTCAATCGGCCTAAAGGCAATAAAATGCACCTTTTTGCACTTTTTACACATTTTATTCCAAAATTGAAAACTAAACTAAATCCTAAAGAAATGAAAGGAAAATGCTTAATTTCAAGCTCCTAAATTGTGAAAAGTAGTTTAATTTGCTAGGTACAAAACCAACAGATCAAACTCCCCCACACTAAAGTTATTGCTAGTCCTCAAGCAAACAAAACAAGAAAAGCAAACAAAGGAGCTTGATTTTATATCATACAAGGATTAAGTTCGTAACATCTACTCTAGGCATTATATATTTCTCAATAATTTCAACATGATGAGTAAGTAACTTTATCATTCTTAAGTAAAAACATATAAGTTCGGTAAGTTACAAGATATACAAACATCAAGATCTTATTGGTATAACTCCATCAATGCCTAATACAAGTACATTAATTATCCTAGTATAATATATATAGTAATAATGAGATCATGCAATTCCACATTCATTTATGGATGAAGTTGTTAAAGTCATATAAGGCTTTTCGGCTTGTAACGATCTGAAGCCTAGGATAGGTATGAAATTAGAAAGCACAAGTGGTTACAAACACGAAAATAGTTTGGCACATTGTATTGTTCCCTATTCTCCCCCTTCAGTGTCCCATTCCATCTCACCTTCTTATTTCTCCTTCTCTACCTTCCTTTTCTCTCCACTTAGGAAATCTCAACATAATCTAATCCCTTTAGTTAGCCAATGAGTCTTTTTCTATTTCTTGAGTAAGATTTTTCTTCCTTTTGGTATTTTTGTGACTTTGTCACTTTTCACATGTTTTCTCACTCATGTATTTTTTTCTCTTTTGTTTCTACTATTTTTTTTTATTTTCTTTTTTTATTTGTTTATTACTTTTCTCTTTCTAGCTATACTAAAGTTCATATTCCTTATTAATTTTCTAAGATTTTTCTTCTTTTTGGTATTTTTGTGACTTTGTCACTTTTCACATGTTTTCTCACTCATGTATTTTTTTCTCTTGTTTCTACTCAAATTTTATTTTCTTTTTGATTTTTATTGTTTTTCTCTTTCTAGCTATACTAAAGTTCGTATTCCATATTAATTTTCCTATTTCACTCTTTGTTTTACAACCTCTACCTTAGTGTGTCTACTTACCCTCAATACATATGGTCATACGTCTATTATCGTTCAAAATAGGACTAAAGAAAAGAGTATACACAAATCATTTTTTTTAGGCTTAAAGGTTTGTAATTTGGTTCATCAAGAAGGGTCATTAAGCTCAAAGATGGGTACTGAATGGTAATTCAGAATAAGGTTTTTCTTTTTAGCTCTAGATGTGTCCAAACAATGTCTTAGGTCATCCCTAAACATCTCAATATGCACAAATGTCAATTTAAATACATAAGCCAAAACTTACTATCTATCATATATACTAGCATGCTTGTTTTCTCATATTTTTCATATCATTTTATACCAGCAATACCTTTATATCTATACTTAGTGTAACCTATAGAACATAATAGTTTCATGCTCAAAATTTTAAAAATTACTTATCATCATGCCAAATTTATCAAAAAATGCAATCAACCTATTATACATGCTCCTAACTAATCACTTGTATTTCTAAAAGCTCAAGCACACATCAAAGCAAAAATAAAAATGCTAAAAATAAAACTAAATGCAATAATTCCTATGTTATCCCCCCACACTTTAGATAACACATTGTCCGCAATGTGTAGCCCTTAAAAAGTAAGGAACGAAGTTACCTTATTGATCGTGAAAGCTTCTCTTCTAATGGTGGTTATCCTTCTCCCTTTAGTTTTGAATAGTTCGAAACATTTGTGTCTCCATTATGTGGGGTTACTACATAAAAATTAAAGCATGTGTATGCAAAAATAAATTTTACTTCTAATCCTACTCCTACTAATTAAATAAGTCTTAAAACCAAAATCACCTCAAAATTACAAGTCTAAAAAATAAATAACATAAAGTTTTAAAAATTGTTCAAAAACTCTCAATCTTCATCCATTTCCTCCTCCTCCTCTTCGGTTTCTTCCCCCTCTTCGGTTTCCTTCTCATCATGTTCTTAATTTGTAGGCCCAAACATGTTCGGTGTGTAATTAGGGACCCTAAAATTGTTTTGCCAAGCAAACTCTTGAAATAGTGGCCCCGATTCTTGCATCCACTGTATCATCCAATCGAGCTTTGGATGACTTCCTTCACCAACTTCTTGTTTGTGATATGATAATAGTGGAGAAGGTCGTTCGATTGAAATCCGTGAACGTCAAGAATCATTTCGCTCAAAGCATAGGTATTTATTTTTGAAAAAGTTTATTACAATAAATATCACGAACTATCTTGGTTGTGGAGTACCCAACGCAGTTAACTAGAATGGTATTACATTCTCTATGAGATACCCTAAGAATTCATTCAATAAATATTCTCCACCTCGATCAAACTAAAGTGCCTTTATGGGTTAACCTAGTTGTTTCTCCACTTCCGCATGAAACTCTTTAAATTTATCAAAGGTTTCACTCTTGCAGTGCATTAGGTACACATTAATATTTGGAATAATCATCTATAAAGGTTACCTAATACTCATAACCACCTCTTGGATTGACATTCATGGGGCCAATTACATTAGTGTGCACAATTTCAAAGGTTTCATGACTCTTGTTCCTTTTGTATTAAAAGATTGCTTAGTCATCTTACCTTTCAAGCAAGATTCACATTATGGAATATCAAATTCTTTAAATGATCTTAAAGTGTCATCTTTTACAAATCTAGTAGTTAATATGACTAAGTCTCAAATGCCAAAGGTACGCCTCATTAGAGTGAGAAGCTTTAAGTTTTTTATTTGAAATTTTAGTTTCAAGTAGTTTGTACATCATTGGTTTGATAAATAGAGATTATAAGACATCCATCCATTACAGATAATATTACGACTTTTAAATATTGTAACACTATTATTAAAAGTCATAGTCAAGTTGACTTTAAATGAACATGCAATAAAAATTAAGTTTCTTTTTTGAAACTTGGTACATACAAAATGTCTTTTAAAATAATTTTCCTAAAATTATTGAAATAAATATGTACATCTCCCACTAGTTCAGCAATGACACTTATCTTATTTCTGGTCTGCAATGATAGGCTCTTACCTCTTAGATCTTTCGTTTCCTTGAACCCTTATAGAGAAACACACACATTATTAGTTACTCTAGAATCAATGAACCCATTGGTTTATTGACTCTTCTAATAAGCAATTTTCTATCATGAGAGTTTCATACATTTGCCTTCAGTGGCTAGGTAATGCTTCATTTCTTTGTAGTTAGCCTTGAAGTGTCCTTTCTTATTGCAACAAAAACATTTAGACTTAGATATGTCTTTAGGCTTCTTGGCCACATGAAGTTGCCTAGAGGACTTAGCCTTGTTTCTTTTAGTGTGCTTTCCCTTCCCTTTAAAGGAATAAGCAAACGTTAAGTTTCTTTTTCTACTTTTTGGACCGGTTGACTGTCATTCAATATCAACTCATAGGATTGTAATTCATTCATAATTTGTGTAAGAATGAGATTCTTACTTCCAAATTTATATGTGGCCCTAAAACCTACAAATTCCTTGGATAATCTTTTTAACACCATCTCTATTTGCGTGTTTTGTTCCAAATTGGCCTCATTATCTGCGACCTCGGTAAGGTAGCCCAGAAGAGTAAAAATATGGTCTTTAATCGGAGTTTTAGACTTTTTCTAGTCATTCATCAAACTAGTTATGGCCGATTTTCGAGCCAAGGTAGCTTGGTCTCTGAATATGTCATCTTGTTTATCTAGAACCGCTTTGGCAGTCTTACAACTCTCTAGTTGCTTATAAAGGGTGTTGGCCTCACTTGCCAACATATAACAACGAGCTATCTCGTCAAACTCCTTCCAGCATTTTCAGGACTCAACTGGAGTGGCCAAAGAGCATTTTGTATCAAGGAATGATTTTAGTTATTCTCATTTAATTTGTTCATGGTAAGTATGTTTAGTAAGAGAGTAAGTGTCAATTTTGAATTAGATATAAAATATCCATTCATTAATATATTTTTATTAAGCAAATATTTTGTAAACATTTTTGCAACATTCAATATGTATTAAGATGATGCATCTGTCTTACATTAAACCTTGAAAAGTTTGTGTAACAATCTGATTTCAAGTGGTGCAAAAAATTGTAGTTTCGGGACCTCATTTTTGTAGAATGAGTCTTTAAGTATTAAATAGGAATATATATGGGGTTAATATATTGTTGAATTGAAAATGGCTAGGTGATTTAGCCAAAATTGTGTTTAATTGAGGCCTAGGGACTAAATTGTAAAAGTTTAATCACTATAGGTTTTTATTTAGGATAAGGCTTGGGGACTTGAATTACAACTATCCAAAAGGCCAGAATGATTAGTAAACCATTTCTAAAAGGATGTTAGTGGGCAGTGATGGATTGTGCCATTTGCTTAATTTAATTAAGGTTAACTTAAATAAACTAGTTCAATTAAAGCAAAATCATAGTATAAATGGAAATTGGTGGAAGGATAAAGGAAAGATTCATCTTCTCCAACTAACCAAAGAATAAAAGAAAAAGAAAAACATCAATTTTGTGCTTTCAAGCTTTCGGCTATTAAATTGGTAAGTACAATCAAGTCCTTTTCTTATAAATTTTATATACTTGAGTCATGAAAGCTTGATTTAGCTAGTTCGTATACCAATTTGTAAAACTGTTAAAGTTTTGAAAGTTTCCATTGTTGAGAATTGAATGAAATTGGTGTGAAATTGCTAGAAATTAAGCTTAGATTAAGAAAAGGATTAAATTGTAAAGCTTAGTTGTTAGCTTCGTACATTAGGGACCAAATTGAATAAAATGTAAAACTACTATGGTATTGTGGTAGGAATAAAAGTAAAGGGTCCCTAATTAGTAAATGTGAAATCAGATTTTAATACAAAGCTTTAGTTTGAAAGTTATGCTTGTCTCGATTTTAGGGACAAAATTTTAAAATATGATTGGCATATTATTTAAAGGTGATTTGGATCGAATTTGATACTATGTTATTATTGAATTATTATTTGTAGCTAACATCAATGTTGGGCCATCAAGAGGGAAAGGAAAAATGAGGATTATTGGCAAGTGACACAAGACCCTGGTTTGTACCCTTACAATTCTTATCGTTTGATTTGTTTACACATAAACGTGAGTATATTATGATAAAGTGTATTGTAATGTTGAATGTGTTATAAGATATCGAAAAAAAGGACTAAAATGAATATGATGAGAAAATATATACATTACCTTGAAATGTGATATGTGTTATGGAAATTGAATAGAAATTGTTTGTTATGTAAATGTATGTGTTTGGTTATGAGACTGAAATGTGTTGCATAGTTACAATGTGTACCAATTTGGTATTATTCTAATAAAGGTCTCGAGTATCGTCGATTTAGTTAGCATGTGATTTGCCGATTTTATATCTAGTAGATTAAACTAATTTTCACACTTGAAGAGCTTGAAATTAAGTATTTTCTTTATGTTTTTATAGGATTTAACTTAGTTTTTATCTTTGAATAAATTGTGTAAACCAAGTGCTAAAAGGCTGTTTTTTTTTTGTCTTTAAGGCTAATTTAGGCCTAAAGGTTAGCTAACATATTTCATGAGTGTGCAGGAGGCCTTTAGAAGTTGAACAAAGTGAAGTTGATCACTTCGTCACATGACATAGGAAGCTCACGTCGCAACAAAGGGACCAGACTTGAAGATTAAGGAGACTGACTTCTTTGTCGCGACATACATAAGCTATGTCGTGACAACGCCTACAAGATGACACTAAGTAGGGGATTGACTTCTTCGTCGCGATATAGGTCATGGTGTGTCACGACATCGACCCCTAGAAGCGGTTTTTACACAGAGTGAAGGGTGTTTATATCTTTACAATGCCACTTAAACATGAAGAATGGTAGCTAACCTAGGGTTGAGGAAACTAGTCATCCAAGGCTATAAATAGGGCCTCTAGAACTAGGGTTTCACACACCTTTCTTAGTCATTACCTTTTCTTTTGTATTTTTTGTTTTAGAAATGAGATTTTAACTTTCATATAAACATTCGAGGAATTATTTCCCGACAGATTGCCAATACAATTAAAGTTTCTTTTTTTCATTGAATCAATTTTATGACTAGTTATATTATTGTTTTTATGATGTTTAAGAAAACCATGAGGAACAAATTCCATTTTGCAGAATTAGGGAGTGGAAGTATGAATATTTAATTGTTGTATAAACAAATATTTTCAATCGGATTAGTTGTTTGGGAAAGGTAGAGCATGAAACAAACACTAAGCCTAACAACCCTAGAAAGTCATTTAGGTGGGAATGAACCTAAAATTGGTATTGCCTATCTGTGAAAACTTTTCCACAAATCAATTCAGACTGTGACATCTAGCGATAAGTAGTCTCTACTGACTTGCTATGTTGGCAGAAGATCGAAAGATCCGACTAGGGTAGTGACTAGTTGATTAAAGAAAAATACCCAAAACCCAACAATTGAAGAAACCATACTAAAGCAACCTAATCTCCCCAAAGTCGTTTATCGAATCTACACATTTCATCCTTTATTTTACTTTATTTCTTTTTATTTTTTCACAACAACTCCTTTATTTTATTATCGTACTATAATCCCTAAAAATAGTACTAATTTATTCTTTTCTTTGCAGGAATTAATTCAGTATCTCTCTAAGCCTCATTTTGGTACGATCCTCGGAATACTACCAAGTATTTTGTTGTATAATCTATATTACAACCTGACCCGTATATTTGCAGAAGTCGAAAACATATATTGAATGGGAGTACGTTCGAAGATGGTCAAGTTGTTGCGTTATTGCTAGGGAGGCAACGCTTTAGTGGTTTCCATTTCTTATTTGTTATTTGAATAATTAGGAATTTTTTAGGTTATAGATACGATTTTCTTTAGTTTTTATTTTTTTATATTTTATTTTTGTTTATTTTTCATCTTTTTCTTTATTTTAAATTTAATTTATGACTTGGAGCCAAGGAAACTTGGTAGATCCGATCCCTAATCTTGAAGTATTGATTAGAAGAAATCGCAGAAACCAACAGTCAATGTAAAACCCACCATCACTAGAAGAACGAGAAGAGCCAAAAAATCCACTCGAAGATCCTGCTAACAATATCAAAGACGTCCATATACCTCCACAACTCTCAGCAAATGAACCAATGGCGGAAGCGCAAAGAACTTTGAGGGAGTATTCTATGGCTACTATCGATCTTACACAAAGGAGTATTGCTAGTCCCATTATAGCTGCTAATACTTTTGAAATTAAACTAGCCATATCCAAATGATACAAAATAATTTACAATTTAGAGGGACCATGACTGAAGATCCCAGTTTACATTTAAAGTGGTTCTTATAATTATGCGATACTTTCCGTTATATTGGCATTACTGATGATTCTATTTGTCTTAGATTATTTTCGTTATCCCTAATTGATAACGCCTATTCTTGGCTAGATGTGCAGGCACCAGGTTCTATTACCAAATGGGATGAACTCTCAGGAAAATTCTTATAGAAGTTTTTCCCATCGGTAAAGCAATCCAACTTTGGAGAGAATTGTCAACATTCTAGAAATTCGAAGGCAAAAGGTTCCATGAAACATGAGAATGATTCAAAACGTCGCTGTGAAAATTCTACAATCATGGTATGTCGAAGTGGATGCAATTACGAACATTTTATAATGGGTTGGATACATTTGCAAAATTAGGATTAGATGGTGCGGCAGGAGGATCCCTAATGAATAGAAGCTATAATGATGCTTATGGGTTGATTGAGAATATGAGAGTGAACTCTTGCTAATAGTCTAGTAAAAGGTTCACATACGAGTAGAAACTGTCTTTGGTTAAGATGATCCAAGAAGATGATAAATACCAACAATAGTTGGAGAGGTTAAACCGAATTGAGTCTGCCACAGGGGCACCATCATCACAAAGAGAAGATAAGCCTCTATACCACTATCTTACCAACACTGAGGATGCTAAATATTTTGGTAATAGAGGTGGGAATCCCTATTCCAACACTTACAATTCAGAATGAAAGGACAATCCTAATTTTAGATGGGGAGGAAGTCAAGGGGGGAGTACTAATCGAGAAATACAAGTTACCAACCTCAATTCTTATAGAGGCAGCTGAAAAGAACAACCCAAAGTGACCATACTGCATGTGGTCAAAGATTAGATAGGACCGAGGGAGAAATGCAATCCATAAGGGCGGATGTGAAGCAAGTGCAGTCTAAGTGCACTAATACTTCTAGATCAATAGCAAAGATAGAGGAATGGATGGAGCAATTGGTGAGTATGGTAGGAGATCTCACAAGGCAATTTGGCAACGGCATCCCTAGCAACACTAAAAACAATCCTCGAAGAGAGGGTAAATAACATGTAAAAGTAATTGAGTTAAGATCGAGCAAAGTACTGAGTAGCCTAGAATAGTCCAAAAAGGAGGAAGAACACAACAATTCCCATGAGATTATAGACATCCCTTCTGGCAATGACATTGAAGTCATAACATCCAAAGAGGTAGTGGTGAAAGAGGCACTAGAGAAGAAAGAGGATATGCTTAAGGAAGATAAAGGTACCCCGATTCCATTTCCAAAAAGGTTAGAAGAGACAAAGAAACAAGATGATGATGTTTTGTAAGCTTTCTAAACCTTTTAAAATCTTTAAGTGTCAACTTACCTTTGATTGAACTTATAGAAAAGGTACCAAAGTACGCTAAGTTCTTAAAGGAGATTATGTCAAGGCGTAAGAAAATCAAGGTAGGAGAACAAGTGGAAGTGAACACATCGTGCAGCGCAATTATCTCTAAAATAATTCCCCAAAAGCTGAAGGATCTCGATAGTTTTACTATCCCAATAAAATTTGGGAACCTCCAATTTAACAGAGCGTTATGTGATCTTGGAGCAAGCATAAATTTGATGCCTTTGTCAATGTTTGAGAAACTTGGGAGCAGAGATCTCAAAAATACCCAAGTGAATTTGCAACTAGCTGATCGATCATCTGTTAGACCGAAAGGAATTTTAGAGGATGTGTTGGTTCAAGTAAGAAGCTTCATCATCCCTGCGGATTTTGTGTTACTAGACTTTGAGGAGGACAGTGATATACCAGTTTTTCTAAAAAGGTCATTCATGGCCACATCTAGATCTACCATTGATCTAAATACCAATGAGCTGACAATGAGAATCAATGGTGATATAGAGACTTTCAAATGTAGGGACAAAAATGATCGAACAGAAAAGCACAATGAGCGCTTTCACTAACTTGATTTGAATAGGAGTGAAGGACCTAATCGAATCCTTTTTATGAAAAAAGAACGGATAAACAGATTTAAAGAAAGGGATCGGTTAAGGAAAATGGAAAGACTTGATGGGAAATGGACCAAGGTGGAAGAAAATTGGATCCACTCAACAAGGGTAAGCATGTCAGATAAGTCCAGTAGTAAAATCTGAAACGTAAACTGGTGGTACTAACTTTTATATATCATTGTATATATTTCTAACAAGTTTTTATTTCAGCAATTAACAGGAAATAGGGGTATGTTGCAACACATCACCCTTTGTGTCGCAACATAAGTGATAGGATACGAAAAATAGGAGACTGATGCCGATGTCACGATGTAGACCTCTCCATGTCACGACAAAGAATACAAATTGGGTGACATTCGAAACTGAGGAAGATGTCGCGACGAAGCCTTGAGTATGCCGCAACAAAGTGGAATGATGAGTTTGTCGTGACGTGGCTTCCCTATGTCGCGACATCGCCTGCAATTTTTGCAAGATTGATTCGACCTAATTGGGCAACCCGATAGCTAAAAACCTATTTTTTCTGAAATTTAACAATCTAAAGCGCTAGTTTCTAACCTCTATATATACTAAAACACTATTTTAAACTCTTCCATCATATTTTATCTCATCAAAAATTTTTAAAAACCTAAAAATCCTTCTTTTTTCCTATTTCTCTTTTTCACTCTTAAGGTTTTTCGGTTTCACGAAGCAAGGAAAAATATCAAAGCAAGGAGAAAAGCACACCAAATCAGGTTTAAAGTTCTTACTATATACTCTTTATACTTACATTCAAAATGCCTCCTAGAAAAGTTAAACGAACTGTTGAATTCGAACCATCATTAGGTACAAATCCTTCAAATTTTGTGAATGCGAATGTAGAAAAAGATTTCAATAAACTTCAAGGAAAGATATTCATTCAAGACAGGGGTTTTAACCCATTGCTGAATCTATGTAAGGAAATTTGGCCTCTAATTAGGTACCATATATGGGAATGATTTTAGACAATCCTTACAAAACCTGTAGTTATCCCAATAGTCCAAGAATTTTATGCTTCCTTAAAAGATTATCTAGGACTAGTGATGAACTCAATTGGGAAACTTTAGTGATTAGAGGAGTTGGTGTCAAGGTAACCCCTAAAATAATATGTAAATTATTTGATGCTCCTATTATGAACAAGATTTCTTAGACCAAACTAATCTAGAATCTTTTCATGATATAGATATGAATGAGGTAATTACATACTTAACCGAGGGAAAGGGGGAATGGAAATTTAGGTCAAGTACTAGCATCCTTACTTCGTTTTATCAAGCTATTATGTCCCCAGAAGCCAAAAAATGGATTCAATTTGTGTGTGCACGCATGATACCTACTTTAAATGTCTTTAACGTTAATGCTTTTCGAGAAGTACTATTATTTGCAATTTTGTAGAAAAAGCAAGTTTGTATAGGGAAGTGGATTCACCAAAACATGAGTCGATGTGTGGGAAGCCAAAAAGTGGGGATTTTCTTTCCTAACTTAATCATGGATTTGTGTAGAAAGGTGGGAGTGCCAATGAAATCCAAAGAGAAAACATTGAAGCTGTCAAGGAGTGTCATTAGTGACACACTCTTCCAACAATATGTGGAGCTTTGTGCTAAACAACTAAAAGAAGGGAAGATGAAGTCACGAGACTTGACGGCTACACCAACTTCCACACAAAGGTTTGCACCAGCCCAACAAGAAATTGGTGAAGGAAGTCATCCAAAACTCGATTGGATGATACAATGGATGCAATAATTTGTTCTGGTATTTTAAGAGTTTGATCGACAACACAACATTAGGGTCCCTAACTACACACCAGACGTGTTTGGGATGGTGAATAAGGAGCATAATGAAGAGGAACCGAAAGAAGGGAACGGCAGTAATAGAGATGCGGAAGAGATAGACGAGGATGAATGAGTGTTTTGAACAATTTTTAATTTAATTTTTTTTAGACTTGTAATTTTGGATCTTTTTTTGTTTTTGTTTTAGGACTTAAAATTTGTAGGAGTAGGATTAGGATTTATTTGTCTATATATGCTTAAATCTTTGTGTAGGAACCATACACTATAGAGACACAACATTTTGAGTCATTCATGATAAAAGGGAGAAGGATAACCACCATGAGTGGAGGAGCTTTTCACGATTAATAGGGTAACTTCTTTCCTTACTATTAGAGGAACTACAGATTGAGGACAATGTGTTATCCAAAGTGTGCGGCTAACATAGGAATTTTAGCATTGTAACATCCCATTTTTCAGTGATGTCGGAAACGGTGGTTTTAGGACCACAAACCCAAAGAGAAAATTTTTATAATAAGTGTTTAAATTAAATAAGTCAATAATAATTTTATATGGAATTCTGAATTGAAGAATTTCAGTTATTAAATTAAAAATTAGTATGAGTGGTTTGGTTCAAAAGTCAAGTGCTTTTAGAAAATAAGGTATTGGGACCTCGTTTATGAGATTTAGGGTCGTAAATATTTTATTAAATATTTATAGAGTCTTATTATATGTGAATTGAAGTTTGGTTGGGTAATTTTGATAATTAATTGTTTAATTAAGGAAAAATGAGTAAATTGTAAAAGAAGTAAAAGTTAATTGCTATTGATTAAAAAAGGGGACTAAAGTTGTAATTACACCATAGTCAAAAAGTCCATGCGATGGAGGATATGATTACCATCCACTAACTTTTGGATTATTTATTCATTTAGTCCTAAGTAGTTTAAGGTTAAATTGAAATAAAGTTTATTTAGTTGGAATTTAATATAATTGAAGGACCAATTATGTAATTAGACCCTCCTTAAATTGTTTAATAGTAGAAATGAAGTGGAATCCTTTAGATTTTGATAAATTTCAACTAAATCTTAATTAAATGAGGATTTACTAATTAGTTTATTTTTAATATGATCAGGAATGGTAGTTTCAAGGCCACAACTTCGATGTGTTAGACCGTAAATATTAATTATTTAATATTTATAAGGTCATTAGTATTGTATTAAAATTTGATTATGAAATTTTGTTGTTTAGATAGTTAATTAAGCAAAAAGGATTAAATCGTAAAAGTTGAGAATATTGATTATTATTAGTTAAGGTTATTAAATAGTTATAGAAGGTAATAAAGTAAGTAATATGATAATTATACCAATAAGGGAAGATGAGTGGATGGTTAATAATAATCGCATGAAATATTTGTATTAAATTTAAAAGAGATAATGACAATTTTATAAATAAGTAAAGACTTATTATAATATAAGTGAAGTGAAACAATTTTCATTATTCTTCTTCTTCAACAAGAACCGAATAGCCATTTTTGGAGCAAAGCTTCGGTTAGTTAGGGTTCATCAAATAGGTAAGAAAACTTTGCTCGTTTTTTATAATTTTTATGTTTTTGAGCTTGTTTTAGCGTGATTTAGCTAATCCGAGTACTAATTTGTAAAACTGTTAAACATTTTGGTTTATGTCATTGATGAGTTTAGTGTGTTGTTGAAGTTTAATGATAAATTATTAAGCTTGGTTGTTAAATAAGACTATTTTGTAAAGTAATTTTTAGTAATTTTCATGTTAAAGGACTAAAATATAAAAGTAGTAAAAGTATAAGGACTTGATGTCGAATAAAAAAATATGGGAAGTATTGGATTGCTATAATATTCGACTGAACTTATTTTTAAAGAAAAATGATTAATTTGCAAGTTTTAAGCTAAGGAACTAAATTGCATAAAAGTAAAATATTAAGGGTAATTTTGTAAAATTTTCAAAAAGGACTTAATTGCATAAAATAGGTTTATGTACTATTGGAATTAGTTAATTGAATGAAATTATTATTTTTAGATCAAGAATGGGTTGAAAATCGAGGCAAAGGAAAATTATGGATTAGTCCTTGAAGTTCACTTTAACTACAATTTCGTCCGTAAATTCGTAACGTTAAATTTGCATTTAAATAGTATATTATTTGTATTCTTTATGATTGTTGCAGAACATGTTATTGTAAGTGAAATTGAGAAAGATGAAAAAAGAAATGAACGAATAGAGAATCAAGCTTAAAGTCGGTGATTTGAAAATCGGCGCAATCGTTGAGGTACTGCATATGTTACGAGTCCTTGGCAGCTCGTGTAAGCAACATCGTGAGTCAAAAAGATGAGAAATGAATCCAAGAATAGATTATAGGTCCTACGATGGCTAAGATTTATGCATAAGGGCTTATTCTCGACAGCTCGTTTGAGCAGCATCATTAGGGAACAGTTATATGCACAGATACAGTATCGATGGTTGAGGTACCGCATATGTTGCGAGTCCTCGACAGCTTGTGTTAGCAGCATCGTGTACTGGTAACAAAGATGATACAAACAAGAAGTTGAAATTCTAGTTATAGCTTGTGGAAGCAAGGCCTTATTCTGGTTCGAATGACTCAAAAACTATTCAATACAGGATGTTTGGTAAATTATTAAACTCTACGAACTTACTAAGCTATGTAATCTTACCTCTAAAATTATTGTTGTTTTGTTTGTTCTATTTGCTGCTAGAAGATGAGATTATCTTAAGAAATCACACTATCTCGGGAGCTCACTCGGTAGTATTTACATCACTTGGTTATATGACATGTACTAGGATGATGTTATCTTCAATAGTACTTGATTTGGATGAGTTGTTAATGACTTGTTGAATATTGATGTTTCAAATAGACGTACGTGCATAAGATATAATGACTTGTGAATCCACGAATATTGATATGTTATGTTTCCTTCTCATGAGAAATTGTATATTTTGTGCTTGTGAATTTATGGAAGTTTTGGTATCATCCAGATATAAACTTAGAAGAATTAGGTGCATATTTGAAATCAGAATACTTGTTTCGGTAATACTCTTGCATGTTTCGGTAGAAGTACAGGGTATTTGAGACTTTGGATACTGACTTGTATTGTATCGGTAGCATTACAGAAGTATCAGTAGTTCTAGTCATAGTAGTATCGTTAGTCTGAATACTTTTATCGGTAGAAGCTACAGCGTAAAACTTCTTAGTTCTCTAGAGTTTGTTGTATCGGTAGTAGTCATAATTGTATCGGTAGAACCTTCACAACTACTGGTAGGAACCTACAGCTATTTTAATTTGTTTACTAGCTTTACTTTTACCGATACTTGTCTAGCAGGTTCCGTTAGAAGTCCCTCAAACTTTATAAAATGACATTTTTACCCTTATTGAAATGAAATGTTATTAAAGTTCAAAATTTATTGCATGCATATTCTTGTGATTCTAAATTGATGAGATATGTGGATTTAATCAACAGTAACTTATTTGAAAGACCTCAGGACTCTAACCGGTGATGGTGTCGGGTTTTGGGTATTACATAGTGATAGTAAGAATGATTGATGTAGCGTAGTTGATAGTTGTGGTATTATGGTTTGGTATGGATGTCATGATAATTGAAATAAGTATTGATTCTTTCTTTATTAGTTAATAATGAGAGTTATGTATTTGAGACACAGAGCCATGTGACCCTTGTTAGAAAATTTCTGAATGTGATCCTAAGTTCTTGCATGATTAAATTTGATTCTTGATTGTTTGAAATGTTGAAAATGAATGTGTAAGATTAAATGGAGATAGAATTATGACATTCTAGTTTGTAATTGTATAGATTGTGATTGATTTGTGTGTATGAAAAAAAACTCGTAAATTTTTGTAAACCCTTGAGACCCTAGTCCAGTGATGGTTATGATTTTTGGGTTTTACAAACATATAGTTTTAATTTTTAGATTTTAGTTTTTTATGTTTTTCGTTGATGTGTTCTTGAGCTTGTTGAAATACAGGTGATTGGTTTGGAGCATGTACAATAGTTGATTGTAGTTTGAATAAATTTAGAATGATAATAAGAGATTTTTAAATTTTTGAGCATTAAATTATTAAGTTCTATAGGTTACATTAAGTATAGATAGAAAGGTATTATTTGATACCAAATGATGTGCATAATATGAGGAAACAAGTATGCTAGTATATATGATAGATAGTAATTTTGAGATTGTGTGACTAAATTGATATTTATGCATATTGAGGTGTTTAGGGATGACCTAAGGCATTGTTTGATTATATCTAGAGCTAAAAAGCTAAACCCTATTCTAAAATTTCAATTAGTTCTCATCTTTAAGCCTTATGACCCTTCTTGATGAACCATATTACAAGCCTTTAAAGCCTAAAACAATGATTTGTGTATACTCTTCTCTTTTGTCCTATTTTTCATGATAATAGATGTATGGTCATATTTATTGAGGGTAGGTAAACACATTATGGTGGAGGTTGAAGAGTAAAATAGGAAAATAAATATGGTGTATGAACTTTAGTATAGCCAAAAAGAGAGAAATAATGAAAAAACAAAAAGAAAAATAAAAATGAGTAGAACCAAAAGAGAAAATTGATGAGTAAGAGAGATATGAAAAGTTAAAAAGTCAAAAAAAAATACCAAAAAGAAGAAAAAAAATATTACTCGGAAAATAAAAGAATACTCATAAGCCAGCTAAAGGGATTAGACTATATTGAAATTTCCTAAATTTGAGAGAAAAGGAAGGTGAGAGAAGGAGAAATAAGGGGGTGAGATGGAATGGGACATTAAGGGTTTGAATAGGAAACAAATTAATGTGACAAACTATTTTTGTGTTTGTAACCTTTTGTGCTTAACTGTTCGTTGAATTTGATACCTATCCTAAGCCTCAACACATTACAAGCCGAAAATCCCTATGTGACCTAAACAACTCTATGCATGAATAGATGTGGAAATTGCATGATCTCATTATGGCTATCTATACTGTACTAGGATAATCAAAGTACTTGTATTAGGCACTAATGGATTCATATCGATAAAACTTTGACATTTTTATTTCCTGTAATTTGCTGAACTTGTATTATTTCTAACAAAAAAAGGTAAAATTGCTCACTCAACATGTTAGAATTATTGAGAAACATATAATGCCTAGAGTAGATGTTGCGAACCTAATCTTTGTATAATACAGATTCAAGCTACTTTTTTTTTTCTTGTTTTATTGATGTACATTGTTTTTCTTGTTTTGTTTGCTTGAGGACAAGCAAAGACTCAAGTGTGGGGGAGTTTGATTTGTCGGTTTTATACCTAGCAAGTTAAACTAGTTTTCACACTTGAAGAGTGTAAACTGAAAAATATATAGGATTTTTCCTATGTAATTTATCACCTTTTTACTTAAATTCGTTGTTAAAACTAAGTAAATGTTTAATAAATTAATGAAATATGTGAAAATATGAAATTAGAACATAAAAATTATTAAAATGTGATTTTATGCTTTATTATATAGTTTTCGTGCATAAAATGACTTATTTTATATTTATTTGAACATATTATATTTTAAAGACATAAAGTGGGTCATGCATGATTAAATTAAATAATAAAATATAAAATCATATTTAATAATTCATTCTAAAATATTTCATTAAATAATTTGGGTTGAATTAATTAATTAATTAGGGTTAATTTTATTTCTTTAGTCTTTAGTCCTTTAATTAATTAATTAATTTTTGATAGGTCTAATAAACTTTGTTGTAATACAAAACCATCAAAATTGAAGACTAAGTCAACCCAATTTCGGCTACACATGGCTGTCCACATAAACTACTTTTTGGTTTAATTGCATAAGGTCCCTGCAATATTAAAGAAATTAGAGATTTGCCCGAAGATTTACATTTGACCAAGTCTCAATCCTGAGTTCTTATGGCATTTAAATTGTTTAAAAATCAAGCAAAATTCAACTCAAAATCCACTAATCATGGCCTACCACTCATTAAAGAAGCTTGAAGAGACTAAACCTCTCTATTTTTAGCAAAATACTCTCCTCTCTTCACCTATAAATAAGACCCCATTTCACCATTTCCTAATCATCCCTTCATCCAACACCTTCTCTTCTCTCTTAATTCTCTCTAGCACTCCCTAGTCCCCACGCCTAGCATCATCTCTTCATAGAGATTTTACCAATTAAGCCTCTTAAAGAGCCCTTGGTCGGTCACCTTGGAGAGCCATCAGCAAAGGAACAAAGCGAAGAAACGAAGGAGCCCTCTTCGATAAAAGTCTTGGGTGACAACCACTTTGATTTGGATTTAATATTTTTTTTCTTTAATTTATTTTGAAAATGTTTGCTATGTGTTCTTTGTTCTTGTTTACAACGATGTTAGCTTAATTTTATTTAAGCTAGGATGATTGCTTTAATTAAATAATATTTATTTAAATCATGCTTATGATGTTTGTGCCTTAATCAATCATGTTTTCAATTAAAATCAAGTCTGTATTTCGTTCATACGTGATTAAAATGCACCTGAATTAGCTGAGTGATCCTAACTAGACGATGGCTAGTAGACACATAATTGAAATGTGCATGCTCAATTTAGATCCTAACCCGATTAAAATTGAAGGTTGCATAACAACTCTAACCAAGCTCTGTTATCTGCAGAGTTTTTAGATTTGTGTGATTAAACTGTTTCAAACCTAACACATCCCTGTTACCTCACATGAATGCTAAGAAACCCTTAGTAAATAAGGATCAGTAAAATGCATATTTACTAAGTAAACGATTCCTAAAGGACCTAATGTGGTTTCCAAACTCATGAAAGATCGAGTTGCCATGGAATATTTTCCGAATATTATTAAGCATGATGATAGTAAATTGAGTTTAATTAAAGTAATTGTCCTAGTTTATTTATCTTATAATTGTTGCAAATTGTGTTTAATCTTGCTAAAATCTATTCCATTCATATAGTTTGCATACTTAGGATAATTTGCATTAGGGATCATTGCATTTAGTTTAATATATTTAATTTTAATCATCACTTCTCAATCATATTGTGTTTCTGATTTTACCAAGTTGTTAATATAATTTTAAAATTAAGTCATTTAACACAAATAAAATCCCTCTAGAGACGATAACTTGATACTTACTTATTACTTGATAACGACTGTGTACACTTGCATAGACCTACGCATTACAAGTTTTTGGTGCCGTTGTCGGGGATTGTTTACTGCTGCCATAGTCATTTTTGTGAAATTTTTTATTTTCGATTTGGTTTTTATTTCTAACATTACTAACTTATTCTTTTTAATTTTGTGATTTTCTTTTTAGGTGTTTATGAGCATAGATCGAATTATCGATTTACTCCTCGTAGACCCTAAAATTGAGCGAACTTCCAAACAAGAAGACGTGAACGAACAACTCAAAGACAAGTCGAGATGGACCTTGGAAATCAGAATCAAGACCAAGGTAATGAAGACGATCGTGAGCGAAATCTTATCCTCATTACCGATGATACGGATCGATGCATCAAACAATATGTTGTGCCACTTTTCAATGAGTTAAATCCAGAAATTAGAAGGCCAGATATTGAGGCAACCCAATTTGAATTGAAACTAGTAATGTTTCAAATGCTACAAACGATAGGCCAATTCAGTGGCATGCCCACGGAAGATCCACATCTCCAACTTCGATTGTTTATGGAGGTGAGTGATTCTTTCAAGATAGCCAGTGTGACTGAAGACGCACTGAGGTTGAAGTTGTTTTCGTACTCGCTGCGAGATCGAGCACGAGCATGGCTCAATTCATTACCACCAAGTTCCATATCTACATGGCAAGAATTAGCAGAAAAATTTTTGGTTAAGTGTTTCCTGCCTAGCAGGAATGCTAAGTTGAAGAACGAGATCACAACTTTCCAACAATTAGATGATGAATCTTTGTATGAGGCTTGGGAGCAATTCAAGGAGTTACTTCGTATGTGTCCTCATCATGGGATTCCTCATTGTATCCAGTTGGAGACATTTTATAACAGTCTCAATGCACATACAAGATTGATGGTAGATGCTTCTGCGAATGAAGCAATTTTGTCTAAGTCTTATACTAAGGCTTATGAGATCATCGAGAGGATTGCCAGCAACAACTATCACTAGCCAACAAATCGAGCAGCTTTAGGAAGACGTATAGTCGGAGTTCATGAAGTTAACGCCCTCACTTCATTATCAGCTCAGGTATCGTCTATTTCCTCTATGTTAAAATAGTTTACCGCTAATAGTGCTAATAATTTTGCAGCTCAACCACCAAGTCCATTTGAAGTAGTTTCTTGCATGTACTGTGGGGAACGCCATTCTTTTGAAGATTGTCCATCAAATCCCGAGTCAGTGTACTATGTGGGGAACCAACATCAAAATAGGAGTGGACAAGGACCCCAATCCAACTTCTACAATCCTTCATGGCATAATCATCCTAACTTTTTTTTGGAGCAACCAAGGAAATGGACCGAACAACAACTTTATGTAGCATAGACCCAACCAATCTCAAGGGTTCAATCAGCAAGCTCTAAAACCACCTTAAGCTGAGTCATCAAATATTTTGGAGAACTAGTTGAAAGCTTACATGGCAAAGAATGACGCTTTGATCTAGAGCCAAGCAACAACACTGAAAAATTTGGAAAACCAAATGGATCAATTAGCTACGGAGCTTCACAATAAACCATAAGGAACCTTGCAGAGCAATACTAAGAATCCAAGAAATTTGGGAAAAGAACATATCAAGGCAGTGGCATTACAATAAAATTCTTAACCCTGAATGATTGATGTCGAAGATGAGCCTGTTAAGAAGGAGGAGAGTCAACCAGCTGTTGAAGTTCCTACATCAAAAGAGTCAGAATCTGCAAAGTCTGACAAGGTAAATCCTAACTCAGTGAATTCAGATAGTTTAACATCTTCTTTGGATGCAAATTTACCTACACAGAAGAGTTGTCCGATTCAACCAAAAGTTTCATCACCTTCATATCCGCAAAGATTGCAGCAGCACAAGCAAAAACAGAAAGTGCAATTCAAGAAGTTTTTAGATGTTCTGAAGCAATTACACATCAATATTTCGTTGGTGGAGGCTTTAGAACAAATGTCGGATTATGTGAGGTTTATGAAGGAAATACTATCCGAAAAGAAACGACTTAGTGAATATGAGACTGTTGCCTTAACGAAGGAGTGCAGTGCGTTCTTGCAGAACAAACTGCCGTCGAAATTGAAAGACCTTGGAAGCTTTACTATACCTTGTAACATCGATGAATCTTACTGTGGTAAAGCTTTGTGTGACTTAGGAGCGAGTATCAATTTGATGCTTAAGTCTATTTTCAAGATGCTAGGGATAGGTGAAGTAAGACCTACAACTGTGACGCTTCAGCTAGCGGATCAATCTTTACCATTTATCGAGGGAAAGATCGAGGATGGTTTGGTAAGAATCGATAAATTTATTTTTCCTGCTGATTTCATCGTCTTAGATTTTGAAGCAGATAAGGAAGTGTTGATCATCCTTGGGAAACCTTTCCTAGCCACGGAAAGAACGCTAATTGATGTGTAGAAAGGTAAACTTACCATGTGAGTTCAAGACGATCAGGTAACCTTTAACATTCTTAAAGCTATGAAATTTCTCGATCTGACAGAAGAGTGTTCAGTTATGGAAGAGATAGAAACCTTGGTTTCTAATGAAAACAATTTTGAAGAAAACACATTGGAGAAAGCCTTAGAGTTTGACCATTTGGAGGATGAAGAAGGTGAAGAAAACATGGCTTTGATGGAAGCCAATCCGAGAACTTTTATTTAATCCACACGGTTTGAACTGTTGGAGTTAGAAGTCAAAGAATTTGTGCAACCGAAGTTGTCAATCAAAGAACCACCTAAACTCAAACTAAAGGTACTTCCTTCCCATTTAAAATACATTTATTTAGGTGACTGTTCTATTTTGCCTGTGATTATTTCAGTAGAACTGATGAAAGATCAAGAGGAGAAACTAATTGCTGTTCTTAAGAAATTTAAGAAAGCAATCGGTTGGACCATAGCTGATATTAGAGGTATAAGCCCTTCTTTTTGCATGCATAAAATTATCTTAGAGGAAGGTGAAAGAGCTCAAATTGATGGGCAAAGATGGCTCAATCCTATTATGAAAGAAGTTGTGAGAAAGGAAGTGATCATATGGATAGATGCTGGAATCATCTACCCCATTTCAAATAGTTCGTGAGTAAGTCTGGTGCAATGTGTGCTGAAGAAAGGTGGAATCACGATTGCTAAAAATGAGCGAAACAAGTTGATTCTAACGAGAACTGTTACTGGTTGGAGAATTTGTATTGACTACAAAAAGTTGAATAAAGCCACTCGGAAGGACCATTTTTCGTTGCCTTTTATGGATAAAATGTTAGACCGACTAACATAAAACGACCTTTATTTGTTTGTACGGTACGTTTGCTTTTAGGGAATGCCTTTTGGTTTATGCAATGCACCTGCAGCATTTTAGCGATGCATGATAGCAATATTCACTGAGATGGTTGAAATTTTTGTTGAGGTTTTCATGGATGATTTTTCTATTTTTGGTAACACTTATGTTATTTGTTTGAGTAATTTGAATAAGGTACTGAAGAGATACGAAGAGACAAATCTTGTCCTTAACTGGGAGAAATGTCATTTTATGGTTAAGGAAGGGATTGTCTTAGGACATAAAATCTCAAAGAGAGGAATTGAAGTCGATAAAGTAAAGGTGGACGTAATTGATAGATTACTGGCCTTAATCAATGTGAAAGGAGTCAGAAGTTTCTTAGGCCATGCCGATTTTTACCGAAAGTTTATCAAGGATTTTTTAAAAATTTCTAAACCTTTGTGTTTGTTGTTGGAGAAAGATACAGTGTTTGATTTCAACAAAGCATGTTTAGAAGCTTTTGAAGATCTGAAAAAATGGTCAATCTCAGCCCTAATAATTGTTACACCTGATTGGAGCTCACCTTTTGAGTTGATGTACGATGCAAGCGATTATGACGTTAGAGCTGTGATAGGTAAAAGGAGAAACAAAGTGTTTCACCCTATTTACTATGCAAGCAGAACTTTGTCAGGAGCCCAACTCAATTATACGGTATTTGAAAAGGAACTCTTTGCTGTAGTTTTTGCTTTTGACAAATTTCACTCATATCTTATAGGTACCAAAGTTACAGTATTTACAGACCATGCGGCCATTAAATACTTGCTCATGAAGAAAGATGCGAAACTGAGGCTAATTTATTGGATACTCTTACTCCAAGAATTTGACCTTGAGATCCAAGATAGAAAAGGTGTCGAAAATCAAGTAGCTGATCATCTGTCGAGGTTAGAACAAGATGAGGTAACTCGATCATGTGTGCCTATCAACGAGGATTTCCCAGATGAACACCTATTTGAGGTAAGTCGAATTCATGAAACACCTTGGTTTGCTGATTTTGCCAATTATCTTGCATGTGGAATAATTCTTCGAGAAATGAAATACCAACAAAGGATGAAATTCCTTCATGATAGTCGGTATTATTTTTGGGAGGATCCGTTTTTGTTTAAACAGTGTACAGATAATATAATCCGGAAGTGTGTAGCTGAAAGTGAGAGTGCCGAGATCTTGTATAATTGATATTCATCTCCAAGTGGGGGACACTTTGGTGGTTCACATATTGCAGCAAAAATTTTGCAAGCAGGTTTCTTTTGGCCTACATTGTTTAAGGATTCTTATGCTTATGTGAAGAACTGTGATAGATGCCAAAGGACCGGAAATATATCAAGGAGAAATGGAATGCCCTTGACAAACATTTTGGAGATTGAGCTATTCGACGTTTGGGGCATTGACTTCTTAGGCTCTTTTCCTTCTTCATATGGGAACAAATATATCTTAGTTGCTGTGGACTATGTATCCAAGTGGGTTGAAGCTAAAGCATACCCTACAAATGATGCAAAGGTAGTCATTCGATTTCTACATAAGCATGTGTTTACACGATTTGGGATGCCTAGAGCTATTATTAGTGATGAAGGTTCTCATTTTGTGAACAAATGGCTTAAGTGGTTGCTTGACAAATATGATGTGAAGCACAAGATTGCTACTGCTTATCACCCCCAGTCGAATGGGCAAGTTGAAAGAGTGAACCGTGAAATCAAAGGTATCCTTGAAAGGGTAGTACGCCCTAGCAGAAAAGATTGGTCTTGATGGCTCGATAATGCATTATGGGCCTATCGAACAGCATTTAAGACACTGTTAGGAATGACTTCTTATCGGTTAGTCTTTGGAAAGGCATGTCATTTGCCATTAGAGTTGGATAATAGAGCTCACTGGGCTTTGAAGCAGTTGAACTTTGTTTTCAAGCAAGCCGGTGAGAGAAGGATGTTACAACTTGATGAGTTGGAAGAGCTGAGGTTGTTTTCCTATGAGAATGCCAAAATGTGTAAAGAAAGATCAAAGAGATGGCATGATAGTCATATACAACCTCGCGAGTTCAAAGAAGGTCAGAAGGTTTTGTTGTTTAATTCAAGGCTGAAGTTATTCCCTAGGAAGCTTAAATCCCGATAGAAAGGACCCTATACCATCTACCGAGTTTATCCTTATGGAGCTAATGAATTATACGACAATTACGGAGGTACGTTTAAAGTTAATGGTCAACGTCTCAAACACTATTAGGATGGTGAAGTTGAGCGAGTGGAATCCTCGTTCAAATTAACAGACCCTCGATTTTTCCTGAACACATTTTGTAAATAAATAGAACTTATTTTCTTAACTTAGTACATTTAATTAATTCTGTCTAAGGAGATTGAAACTTAAGCAAGACCACTGTAACCCCTCCAACCTTTCCTGGGAATTAATTTAATGTAATTTGTTAAGAAGAAATTCTCTAATTGAGTTTTACAATTTTTAAGTTTCATTCTTTGTTGTTTAAATTTTAATTTTAATTGTTATGTTAATAAAGGAGGTCAAATTTGGCCCAAGTACTAATCAGTTTTTTTTTTAGTAAGCCTGTAAATGTAGTCTGAGTTTGAGGCCTAAGATAGTAAAAAGGACGGAAAATATTTATGCTTGGCCGCTACTCCCATTGCTTGCCGCCCAAGTAACCCTAATTTAGCTAAATTTTTGCTACATGTTGCCCTAATTTTTCCCTATATAAACTCCTCTTCATTCTACTATTTTTCATATCCCTCAAAGCAATTTACTTAACCTTAAAAATCCCTAAATGTCCCTCTTGTGCCGCTAGCCTAAAAAAAACCCAAGTTTTTCTTCCCTTGTTGTCGAAATCACCTTTGCCGATGCAAGAAGATTGTCGAAGCACCAACATTGTTGCCGCACATCGTCGTTGTTGCTGTCGCATATCACCGTTACTATCGCATGCTGTTGTTGTCGCACCATCCTTGTCGTCGCAAGGTTTTTTCCATAGTAAGTCTTTACATCACCTTGTCGATTCCTCTTCTCTCCCTTGTGTCGAAACTTTGCCAAATTTTCGGGAAAAGATACCATGTCTCACAAAAGAACTAGATCTTCAATGACTACTCCTGAAAACCTGATTTTGATCGATGAAGAAGTGAAAGAGAGATTTGATTCAATCTTTAAGCATCAACCTATGATGCCGAAAAAAGGTTTTAACTTGAACAGTCATGATTTGATGGTTGTTCCTGTACCGATTAGAAAGAAATCAATGCTCTCAAGTGGGAATGATTTTGTGATGCTCGCTCACTTCTCGATGATGAACTAGTTCGAGAGTTCTATGCTAGTTTGACTATGCAAGATGCTAATGAGGTCATCGTTCGAAAGAAAAAGGTACCTCTTACTTCTATGTCCATCAATGATTTGTTTAACTTACCTGATGTTGAAGAAGATGAGTACTATCCTACGATGAACAATATTAATTGGAATTTTCTTCAACAAGTGCTTGATGTTGTGACAAATTTGGGATCCTAATGGATTATAAGAAAGTTTGGGAGCCATTCTTACATAAGGGAATACCTAAAGCTAGTAGCAAAGGTATGGTTTTATTTCTTTCGCTATAGTTTCATGCCTATCTCACATAGTTCCACCATCTAGATGGAACAGATGCCCTTATTGTATGCAATTTTGACAGAAAATTCCATTAATGTTGGGAAAATTATTCTTAAGGAGATTCATGATTGTGCTAAAAAGAAGACAGGAAGTGCTTATTTCCCATCAATAATCACTTCACTTTGCTTAAGAGCCCATGTTAAAACACAAGCAAATCTGAAGGGGTAATATGTTCAAGGGTGCATTACAAATCATGATCTTGAAAGGTTACTAGAGAAGGTGCATGAGCTGAATCAAGGCGAGCAAGAAGAGCCAACTGAACCAGATGCCAAGGAGTCAACAAATGAAACTGAAACTGAAGCTAATTCAGTTACAAACACTGAAGAAGAATCTGATAAGGAACCGAACAGTCCTAAACCAGTTGAGGGATCTGTAAACCCTGAACTAAAGATTGAGCTAGAAGAAGAAACAATTAAGCTAAGTGTTGAACCTGAATTTACAACTCCAATGCCGACTTCTGCAAGTACTTCAAAGAAATCGGAGTTGTCAATTATGATGGATATGTCCAAGTTCATGCACAATCAACAACAAACTTACTGGAAATATGAAAAGATTAGAGATGACTCAATTCGAAATACTTTTAAGAATATCTCTAACACTTTTGTTCCTGAGTTCCCAGATGTTATCTTTGCGACATGGATGGAAGATACTGACTATGCAAGTGAAGATGGAGCTAAAGAAGACAAAGGAAATGAGTTGGGAATATAAAAGGGGGGGATTCTTGTCTTGTTATTTATGTAATTGTTTTTAGGTTTTTAGGAATTTATTTCTTTCGTAATTAGGATTTAAATTTTGCAGAATAAAACATAGCAAGCATGAATAAACTTAATACTTCTTTAGAAAGAAAGAGACTAAGTGATGTGGTAATGGGAATGAACATGTCTAGGATTGGATTGTTAAGGAAGACTTGGAATTTAAGCAGTCTTAATGACTCACCTCTCTTTCCTTACAACCCTACCTAGTGTTCAGTTTTCGTTTATTACTTTATTCTTGCAATGAGGACATTGCTTCTTTTTAAAGGGGGTAAGGCAAATAAATTGCTCAAAATTTTTTTAAAAATTTTTCAAGTATGTTTCAATCATTTCTATCATAAGTATGTTTTAATAAATGAATGTTTAGAGAATTTTTTTGTTAATAAGATAGTTTGTATGCAAGTATGAATGATGATTCTATCTGAGTGAATGTATGTTATCAAGAAGAATGAAATGCTTGTATGATCTTAATCTTAGGTAACATTTGCCATGAAAACTTAGTTTCTCTTGAGATTAGACATGCATGAAGGTTTATATCTTTAGAATTGACTTAGTAACTTTCTTGAGGAGAAATCCTAGGGGACATAAAAATCTAAAATGATATAGGCACTATTTCTTTGGATCGTTTGAGCCTTTTCAAGCCAACCTTATGATATTAGACCCTTGAAACTGTAATTTTGAGCTTAAAGGCCTGTTTATTGCAATGTACCTACATTATAAGCCACATTACCATCTTTTTAAGTTATCCTAATTTTGTGAACCCATCTTAACTAAAGTTGTCTTGGTGATCAATATTTGAGGAAATTTTCAAAAAAATGTACGTGCTCTTTCTAAATAAGAAAAAAGCGAAGAAAAGTTTGCTCAGTCTTTGAAAAGAAAAATGTATGAGCATGAGTTCAAAATAAGTTTGGGGGTGTTCCAAAGGTTCACTTAAAGAAAAAAAATTGTATTTCAAGAAATCCAAGACAAAATTAAAGGTTAAGATTTTGAAACCGAAATGTCTCATCTCTTAAAATCCCTACCTTTAACCAAGCCCCATTACAACCTTATGAAAGACCTATTGATTTGATAATTATGTCACCTACATTAGTGGAGAGGAAGTACTAAATTCAACATATGAAGATCATAAATAAGTCTTATGATTGTTTTGCTTGATTGATGAGAAATTATATTGAAAGAAGAATGTTATCTGTGACTGTGACATACATACAAACTATGATTCATGTCGACATATTTTGAAACTTAGTACAAAATCTAAAAATATTTGCATATGAATTACTTGTTAATAAAGAAGATCTATGAACACGAATTTATTAATGCATGATTATGGGACAAAGATTGATGTTGCTTACACAACTAGCAATTTTGCCTTAGCAAGACCTTTTGTTGTGCATGAACATTACTCGGGACGAGTAATGATTTAAGTTTGGGGGTGTGTAAACTGAAAAATATATAAGATTTTTCCTATGTAATTTATCACCTTTTTACTTAAATTTGTTGTTAAAATTAAGTAAATTTTTAATAAATTAATGAAATATGTGAAAATATGAAATTAGGACATAGAAATTATTAAAATGTGATTTTATGCTTTATTATATAGTTTTCGTGCATAAAATGGCTTATTTTATATTTATTTGAACATATTATATTTTTAAGACACAAAGTGGGCCATGCATGATTAAATTAAAAATAATATATAAAATCATATTTAATAATTCATTCTAAAATATTTCATTAAATTATTTGGGTTGAATAAATTAATTAAAATGGGTTAATTTTATTTCTTTAGTCCTTTAATTAAGTTATTTATTTTTGATAGGTCTAATAAACTTTGTTGGATTACAAAACAATCCAAATTGAAGACAAAGTCAACCCAATTTCGACTACACATGACTGTCCACATAAACCACTTTTTGGTTTAATAGCACAAGGTCCCTGCAATATTAAAGAAATCAGATATTTGGCTGAAGATTTACATTTGACCAAGTCTCAGTCCTGAGTTGTTATGGCATTTAAATTGTTTAAAAATCAAGCAAATTCAACTCAAAATCCACTAATCATGGCCGACCACTCATTGAAGAAGCTTGAAGAGACTAAATCTCTCTATTTTTGGCAAATTACTCTCATCTCTTCACCTATAAATAAAACCCCATTTCACCATTTCCTAATCATCCCTTCATCCAACACCTTCTCTTCTCTCTTAATTCTCTCTAGCATTCCCTAGTCCCCACGCCTAGCATCATCTCTTCATAGAGAGTTTAGCAATTAAGCCTCTTAAAGAGCCCTTGATCGACCACCTTGGAGAGCCATCAGCACTGGAACAAAGCGAAGAAACGAAGGAGCCCTCTTCGATCAGAGTCTTAGGTGACAACCACTTTGATTTGGGTTTAATCTTTTTCTTTAATTTATTTTGAAAATGTTTGCTATGTGTTCTTTGTTCTTGTTTACAACAATGTTAGCTTAATTTTATTTAAGCTAGGATGATTGATGCTTATGATGTTTGTGCCTTAATCAATCATGTTTTCAATTAAAATCAAGTCTATATTTCATTCATACGGGATTAAAATGCACATGAATTAGCTGAGCGATCCTAACCAGACGACGGCTATTAGACACATAATTGAAATGTGCATGCTCAATTTAGATCCTAACCCGATTAAATTGCAGGTTGCATAACAACTCTAACCAAGCTCTGTTATCTGCAGAGTTTTTAGATTTGTGTGATTAAACTGTTTCAAACCTAACACATCCCTGTTGCCTCACATGAATGCTAAGAAACCCTTAGTAAATAAGGATCAGTAAAATGCATATTTACTAAGTAAACGATTCCGAAAGGACCTAATGTGGTTTCCAAACTCATGTAAGATCGAGTTGCCATGGAATATTTTTCCGAATATTATTAAGCATGATGATAATAAATTGAGTTTAATTAAAGTAATTGTCCTAGTTTATTTATGTTATAATTGTTGCAAATTGTGTTTAATCTTGCTAAAATCTATTCCATTCATATAGTTTGCATACTTAGGATAATTTGCATTAGGGATCATTGCATTTAGTTTAATATATTTAATTTTAATCATCACTTCTCAATCATATTGTGTTTCTAATTTTACCAAGTTGTTAATATAAATTTTCAATTAAGTGATTTAACACAAATACAATCTCTGTGGAGACGATAACTCGATACTTATTACATGATAACGACTGTGTACACTTGCACAAACCTACGCGTTACAAAGAGCTTGAAATTAAGTATTTTCTTTATGTTTTTATAGGATTTAACTTAGTTTTTATCTTTGAATAAATTGTGTAAGCCAAGTGCTAAAAGATTGTTTTATTGTCTTTAAGGCCAATTGAGGCCTAAAGGTTAGCTAACATATTTCGTGAGTGTGTAGGAGGCCTTTAGAAGTTGAACAAAAGTGAAGCTGATCACTTTATCACGACATAGGAAGCTTTACGTTGCAACAAAGGGACTAGACTTGAAGATTAAAGGGAATGACTTCTTTGTCGCGACATGCATAGGCTATGTCGCAACAATGCCTACACGATGACATTAAGTAGGGGACTAAATTTTTCGTCGAGACATAGGTCCTGGTGTGTCGCGACATCGACCCCTAGATGCGGTTTTTGCACCAAGTGAAGGGCATTTCAGTCTTTACAATGCCACTTGTTGAAGCTTTGGAGCAGATGCCTAATTATGTCAAATTTATGAAGGACATTTTTCGAACAAAAAGTGGCTGGGAGAATTTGAGACCATTACTCTCATTGAAGGGTGCACGAAAATGTCGATGAACAAATTGCCACCAAAGTTAAAAAACCCAAAGAATTTTACTATTCCCTGTTCTATAGGCAATCATTATGTAGGCAGGGCATTGTATGATCTTGGAGCGAGCATAAATTTAATGCCCATGTCTATTTTCAAGAAGCTTAGGATTGGGAAAGCGAGGCCAACAATAATGACGTTATAACTTACGAATAGATAGTATGCACATTTGGAAGGTAAAATTGAGGATGTTTTGGTAAGAGTAGATTAATTTATATTTCCTGTAGATTTTATCATTCTTGATTGTGAAGCTGGTAATGAAGTACCCATCATTTTGGGGAGATCATTCCTTGCTACGGGAAGAACTTTAATAGTTTTACAAAAAGGAGAACTCACGATGAGGGTTAATGATTAGCAAGTGACGTTTTAGTGTTTTTATGCTGTGCGAAATTATGATGAGAGAGAGGAATGTCATGACATTAAGCTCATAGACACAATACATGAGAAAGGATTAAGAGCATGATTCCATGAGGACACCAAAGTATACAAGGGTAAGACTAAAAAATGCCCTGACAAAGAAATTTTGTTATGGTAATTTGAACTTGGTCAACCAATTTTATTGTTTGATTTAGAATTTAAATTGTTCCAAGGTAAGTTGAATTCTTGTTAGTCTGGACCTTTGTAGTCGTTAATGTTCATTCTCATGGTTTTGTGTATGTGAAAGATCAAAAGATTGGAATCACACTGAAAATTCAAGGGCACAAGTTAAGACATTATGGAGATACTACAGTGAATAGGGAAGAATATTTTGACCCTTTTTGGGATTTTTAAGTTTTCACTTTTCCAATTATTTTATTTTATTCTATTCTATTTTAGTTTACTTTGCTTCATTTTATTTCGTGTTATTTCATAGTTTAGTACTTAGATAAAATTTTCTTTTAATTGAGAAATTATGGGTGTCATGAGAAGCAGTTTTGCAGGATACACAGATGGGGTTTTTATATCTTGAGGACTCAAGGAGAACAAACATTTTACCAACGTGGGAGGATAGAGTCAAGAAGATTCCAAATCAATTTTCATCTCTCCCCATGACCCTTAATTAGCGCAACTTTTACTACACAACGCTGCATAAGTTACAGGCCATAATGATCAAATAGGCCAGCTGTCTTTACCCTCACCTCTTATTTTAACCTAAAAGTGTTTACATTCTTTTACCCATACCAGCTGTTTCAAACTTTGTCTTCTTCACTAAAGCTTTTTCTTATTTGTTTTTCGAAAGCTTCCATTTTTACTTTCTTAAAATCGTGAAAAATTGCGCGAAGAATGCTAGCATGTGCTTCACTTCTAGCATGCACATTATTTAGCAATGCGGCTAAGGAAAAGCTTGACAAAAACATAAATAAGAGAGTTTTATGGCTAGAGAAAGCATTTTTATTCAAAGATGAATAATTGGAGTATGGAGAAGAAATTATGTCAATCATCCGTACACATGGTTCGGATATCTTTTGCCTTTACCTTGATGACATCTACATGAAGATGGCTCGTGAGTTTTATGCGCATATCCCTACTCCAGAGAATGCCTTTGTCTATGTCAAGGGTAAGTCTGTGTTATTTGATGAAGATGTCATAAAGAACCATTACTGTTTGAAAATATTGTAGACGACCACACTCATTTGCTGAAACATTGATGAGGAAGGGTTGAAGAGAGTTTTATAGGATCTCTGTGTACCGGGTGCATAGTGGATTGTGTCTAAGCAAGACAACTATACCATTCATCGAAAGTCGCTAAAACCATTCTGCAGAGTATGGCACCATTTTATCAAGGCAAGTTTGAGCCCATGCACTCACCATTCAACAGTATCAAAGGAGAGGATGTTATTGCTGCACTTAGTGATAACAGGACGAAAGATCAATGTGGGGGGAATCATCTTTAAAGAGATTTACAAATGCACACAGAGAAATGCAAGTAGCATATTTTTCCCATCATTAATCTCTGCGTTATGTGAACAAGAAAAGGTGCTAATGCAACCAAATGAAGATATCACGTACAACTCTTGTGCCATAAAAAAGCAAACAATACTTCACTTTATGGAAGACTGATAGTGCTAGAAAGAACATATATTTTCTCCCTACTTATTGGTTAAGTTGTTTCCATTTAGTTATCTTTAGCACATATTTTAGCATTTTTTTAGTTTAGTAAATTGCATTTTCTAACTCAGTGGACCATAGTATAATTACACTTAATTTTGTTATGTTTTGGTACTGATGTCGCTGCATGAGTATTTCTAGATTGCGCCCAAGAATGTCGCCGTACTCGACAACTGTCCGGATAAGAACAGAAAATGTGTGAGCTGCCTAGTCTGGTATAACCAACTTGTACGATCAGAGATAGCTTGATTTTTTATGAAAGGACACCTACACAATTTGGAATGATAAAAATACTCATAAGGAGGTCTTTTTTGGGTAGAGCCATATTCTTCTTCAACTTACCTTTGAAGCTTTCAGCTATGGAGGCTTAAGGCTCCCGCGGATGAACCGACGTGAAAAGGATGCAGATCAGCTCCTGACGAGGAGCCCTGATTGTAGCAAAAGAGGAAAGTGAGAAAGCAGGTCAACTTGTCTAGGAATAGTATTCTCCACTTGTTTCTTTTATATATCTTTCCTAAACGATGGTGATTACTTTCTATTTCATGTTTGTATGAAAGTACACATGAATTATGGGTTAAATGTTATTTTATTCAACCTTGCTTCTACTGTTTAATCTTTGGGTTTGAATGTTTTTTAGCATGGAAATGTTATTGCGGTCACTGTCACTGGAAGGTGCAGCGACAATTCAAGCTAATAAGCATGACAACGGAAGTTGCGTGAGGATTAGAGGAATTTAATCCACTTGTTCTTAATTGTGTTCCATTGCCATCATCGGAAGGTGTGGTTAATGTGCATGTTTAAGTCTTAGAACAAATATAGAAGTTAAGCTTGGTAAGATATTCATTTTAATTTATTACATCGACAATCACCTATTCTTTTATACCTTGTGAGCACTTAGCATTTTATTGATTATTCATGTTAGGAATCCCATTTTTCCATTATCACATTTTGTTTTAATTTTCAATTTATTGCTCCGACAAATATTCTCATAAATTATCTCATTTTTACTTGTTAATTGCACTGAAATTAATAGACAAAAGATAGCCATCCTCGTGAGAACGATATTCGACAAACTCATGATCGGCTATGAACATTACAGCAAATATTGTGCAAGCGTACACTGTTAATGCAAGTATAGTAGATAGATGTGAGTCTGTCGAATATCGATCCCACGAGGATGGATGTTTGTTGTCTATAATTGTTGGTGTAATGAATAAGTAAATGCAAAAAAATTGTGAGATTTATTATCGAAGCAATAATGTAAAATTAAAAATAAAATGCAATAATAATGAAATGGGGTCCCTGACGTAAATAGTCGGCAGATTACTAAGTGTGGCTCACAGGGTTTAAAATACAAGGTGATTGTCGTTGCACTAATGCACAATGAATGTCTTACCAAACTTGGCTTCTCTATTAAATCTAAGATTTAAACATGCGGACTAACCACACCTTCTCGTGTTGGCAATGCAACATATTCAAGAACAAGTGGATTAAATTCCTTCAATCCCCAAGAAACTTCCATGGTCTTGCTTGTTAGCTTAAATTGTCGCTGCACCTTCTAGTTACAGTGACTGCAATAACACTTCCATGGTCAAAACAGTCAAACCCAAAGATTAAACAGGAAAGGCAAGCTTGAATAAGATATCATTTAGTCTAAATATCAAATGTACTTCCATCGAAACTTGAAATAACATGAATCACTAGCGTTTAAGAAAGAGAAATAAAAGAACAAATGGAGAATACTATTCCTAGGCTACTAGACTTGCTCCCTTTTATCGCTAATCTTTTCTGTCTTGAAGAGAACATGTCTCGAAGTCCAAATAGAAACGAAGGTGGTGGAGCACCAAATTTACAAATGCAATCCATGATTTGATAAATGCAACAAATGCTTCATGCTGAATTGGAATCGATGCAAGATTTATGATGGTACTACAAATGACAAATTTTCTGCCTAATTTAGTGTCTTAATTGTCTCTTTTGTATTTCATTTATTATGCATCATTAGCATTTTATATTTAATTTTCATATTTTCCAACTCATTGTTAGTTAGTTTAAATTCTTGTTATTTTTATCCATTTTTGTACTAATATCAATGCAAGCAGCCAATATATTGCGTCTTAATATTGTTAGTACATGAACTAAGTCTAGAAGCTTAATACTAGATGAATGCAGCCACAAGATCAGCTGGTAATTACGACCAAGAGATGTCGTCGCATTGTAACTAAACCTTGAATGAGTAGAATCAAGTTGAATCCACAGTTGGAAGCACCAACACAAGAATTTCACAAATGTTGCTGCAATTATAATTTCAGAATGCGCCAATGATATAGCGATAATTTGCAGATCTCTAAAGAATTTACTAGAACTGCGTGAGTGCACAGCTGTATTCTAACTAATTTTAATAGCTGCAAAATTCTAGATCTAGATCTAGGAATGAAGGTTGAAACTTATAATATTTTGGAGGTTATAAATAGACTAACAAAGAAAGTAGAAATCATAAAGAGCTAAGGGATTAAATTCTACAATTTCTATGTGATTTTGGAGATTTGAGCTGGGAATTGAGAAGCTGAAGCAAGTCTACAATCACTTTTGACGAGAAAGTGTTTGATGCAAGGAAAGAGGATTACTTAGGGAGTAGGCCTAGTAGTCTAGGGATAGTAAGCTTCGTTGTACTCTTTAATTTTTCTTAAACAGTGATGGATTTTGATGATATTAAATGAATACGAGAGTGTTTTTTAATGTTATATCATTTTGATTCTTATTTTGCACTGCTTATCAATTTATTCTTGGATTTAACCTCTTTAAGCACGAGAGTGAAATTGTAGTGCACCGACATCTAGAGATGTTGTGACAAGTTAGGTTAACAAGTGGGTTAGGTGAGTGCTGCTCAGGACTGGGATAAGAACCAGTTACTTGTTCTTGGATACACATCATTGCTTGCACCGAGAGGTTGAGTGATTTTGGGTATTTACGGGCTTAAGTAGGGAGCTGTTGTTGGTAAGAACTCAAAGGGACATCATTGTACCAACAATTCATCTATGCTCTACCTTGTCACGCATCCAACGTTACAACTTAGCAGAATCGGTGAACCATTTCTACCCTTTACACTTGATCACTTTTACATTTTATGCAATTAAAATATTCAGCTCAACACTCAACACATTTGATTTACTTTTAGTACATTGACATTTAACACCTGATATTTGACTCTGATTGCGTATTGATATCTATTTTTAGTGTGTAGATCTGACATATTGCACTGACATCAGTACTCACATTACACTTAATTTCAATATTGATTGCTTAAACATTTAGACATCAAGAACACATTCCTCGAGGGATCGATATCTGATAGATTTGTCTATCAACTATGCTTGCATCGACGTGTGTACGCTTGCACAATCGTTGTGTTATAAAAAAAACTGATCAAGTTTTGGTGTCGTTGTCAGGGACTGGCGTTTGTTTGATGTTTACTTTTGTAGTTTCAACTAAATTTACTTAACTTTTAATCTTTACTAATCTGTTGTTATTTCTTTAATTATTTTCTTTTTCGAATTTTTAATTGTTGCATGTCCACAAGGAGAAATCCTAAGGACAATGTAAACTTTAATCCGGAGCTTGAGAGGACACTTAAGAGGAGAAGGCAAGAACAACGGAAAATGGCTGGTAACAATGACAATAATAATCTGCCACCCTTGCTACCACATGATGGAATTCCTCCAATGCTTCCACAAATTTTTGACGATATACCAGCATCACGTCCATAAGAAGAACAAGTTCAAAATAGGACAATAAGAGATTTTGTTGTGCCTATACTCGATGATTTACAACTAGGGGTTGGACAACCAGCTATCCAAGCTGGTAATTTTAAACTGAAACCTGTGATGTTTCAGATGTTAAACTCAAATGGGCAATATTCTTGTTTTCTACATGAAGACGTACGAGAACATTTGAAATCATTTTTGCTTATTTGTGCATCCTTTAGTCAACATGGTGTCCCTGATGATGCCTTGAAAATGCAATAATTTCCTTATTCGTTGCAGGGTAAAGCAAGAACATAGTTCTTAGGATTGTCGGCAGGATCCATCACATCTTGGAATGCATTAGCAACGCAGTTTGTTTTACGTTTCAACCCGCCGACAATGAACGCAAGGTTGCGTAATGGCATCACTGCATATAATCAGCTAGATGATGAGAATTTACATACAACATGGGAGCGTTTCAAAACATTGCTTCGATGCTTCCCAATGAATGAAATTCAACAAGAGACCCAAATAGTGATCTTCTACAATGGTTTGTATACTCAGACAAGAAATCTTGTCCACGCATCGACTAATGGTCCATTGTTGGATCGTACTTATAACAAAGTTGTTTGAATTCTAGAGAGGATTGCCCAGAATGATTACCCATATCCAATATCTTGTTCTACACAAGTGAAAACTAACCTTAGAGTTCTTGAATTAGATGCTATTTCTGCATTATCAGCGTAGGTATCTTCACTGGCCAACATCATAAAGAATATGAAAGGAACCAAATGAAGTTGCTCCTATACAAGTAGCCCAACAATTAGATGCACTGATATTTTCCTGTGAGATTTGCAATGACAATCATAGCTGTGAAGATTGCCACAACATGCAGAAAATGCGTATTATGTCAACAACATTCGAGGGTGTTCATTTGGTAACTCATGCAACAATCGTTCTCAACAACCTTGGAGGAATCAAAATACTTCCACGTATAGATATGAAAATTCCTCAAATCAAAGGGGCTATAGACAGAGAGGTTACAATGCCAATCTGCAGCAGAATTATCATCAGAATTCATAGATAAGTTCTTGTTCTGAACAAATGCAGTCACATAACAAGATGCAACCATAATCACGATTACAACCACAACAGTTTGTATTGCCATAAATGCAAGGACAACATCATCAACAGTAATTTGCTTAACCAAAGGCAGATCCTATAGCTGCTCTTGAAGTAATGATACTCAAGCATATCACAAGAACTGAAGCAATAGTGCAAGGCAACTCTTCCTCTATACGAGCATTGGAAACCCAGCTCGGATAGTTAGCTTCTAATCTCAGCACCAGATCACCAGGATCTCTGCCTAGTGATACTAAGAATCCAACACAAAGGGGGAAAGAGCATTGTAAAGCAATCATGCTAAGGAGTGAAAAATAGATGGTGGGACCAAGCATTACTGATAAAGACCATGTTAACGCATCTGAACCACAGGAACTAGAGAAGGATGCAGCTGAAGGACATCAAGCAGAAATTAATGCTGAGGAACCAACTGTACAACCATCCATGCCTAGGATTTGCTCAACACAGTTGTTGATACAACAACCAGCATTGATACTACTGAGTTATCCATAACAACCCATTATGACCATACCTCTGTTGTTTCCACAACAATCAAAGAGAAAATCCATGATAAAGAATATCAAAAGTTTGTTTCTAATTTGAAACAATTGCATATTAATATACCTCTAATAGATGCTCTTGTACAAATACCCAGTTATGGGAAATACATGAAGGAACTATTATCAAAGAAAAAGAAATTGTTCGACATCGAGACGATTGCGCTCATAGAGGGGTGCAGCGCTATGCTTACAAACAAGTTACCAACCAAGATGAAAGATCCTGGCAGCTTCACTATCCCATGCTCCATCGAGAATCATTATTTAGGTAAGGCTTTATGTGATTTAGGAGTAAGTATTAACTTGATGCCTTTGTCCACTTTTAAGAAACTAGGAATAGGTTCGATGAAGCCCACTACGGTGACATTGCAACTGGCGGATATATCTTTAGCACAATCGAAAGGACAAATCAAAGATGTTCTTGTTCAAGTTGATAAGTTGGTGTTCCCTGCTGATTTTATCATCCTAGACTACGAAGTAGATAAAGAGGTACCCATAATTATTGGGAGGCCATTTCTAGCAATGTAACAAACAATTATCAACGTCTTCAAAGGAGAACTGGTTATGCGTCATAATGATGACCAAGTAACCTTTAGTGTGTTTGAAGCATCACTGTTCGGATCCAATGAACAATGTCACCACATTGACGTGTTGGATGAGATTATTCTGGAAGAATTTAATACAAGAAGTTCAGCACTATCTGATGATGATGCGACGACATCTACCAATGACATTCTAGATGACTGTGTCGACAAAGAGGAGGTTAACAATTGTGAGCTGCGTTAGAATTGACAAATGGAGTCTCTGGATTTGTCTAACAAGACAATCTCGATGTTTAAACCATCTATCGAACAAGCTCCTATCTTAGAGTTAAAACCATTGCCAACACATTTGAAATATGTCTTCTTTGGTGACAACGAGACGCTGCCTATTATTGTCAACACATCCCTCGATGCAATGCAAGAAGATAAGCTCATCGCAATTCTGAAAGAACACAAAAGAGCCATAGCCTGGAGCATCGTAGATATTAAAGGCATCAATCCCTATTTTTGCACATAAGATACGACTAGAAGATGAAGGGAAGCAATCCATTGAGCAACGAAGACGACTCAATGAGAAAATGAAAGAAGTGGTAAAGAAGGAAATCATTAAATGGTTAGATGCGAGCATTATATACCCTATTTCTGATAGCAATTAGGTAAGTCCCGTTCAATGTGTTCCTAAAAAGAGTTGTTTCACAGTCTTGACCAATGACAAGAATGAGTTAATCCTTACTTGTATCGCAACTGGATGACGAGTATGCATGGATTACCGACGACTGAATGCGACCACAAAGAAAGACCATTTTCCACTACCTTTCATCGATCAGATGCTAGATAGGCTAGCTGGTAAAGCCTATTATTGCTTCCAGGATGGCTACTCTGGATACAACCAAATAGCTATTGCACCGGAAGATCAAGCAAAAACAATGTTCACATGTCCTTTTGGAACATTTGCTTTCCGACGGATGTCGTTTGGGCTGTGTAATGCATCAGCAACATTCAAGAGGTGTACGATGGTGATCTTCTTAGATATGATTGAGGACTCACTCGAGGTATTCATGGATGATTTCTCAGTCTATGGATAGAGTTTTGACCAATGCGCTGACAATTTGGCAAGAGTTTTGAAAAGATGCAAGGACACAAATCTTGTTCTGAATTGGGAGAAATGCCACTTCATGGCTACTGAAGGCATTGTCCTTGGCCATTGCATATCTTGTCAGGGCATTGAGGTTGATAAAGCTAAAACATAAATCGTCAAAAAATTACCACCACGCATTACTGTCAAAGCAATAAGAAGCTTTCTTGGACATACTGGCTTTTGTAGAAGATTCATTAGAGATTTTTCCAGGATAGCTAAACCCTTATGCTTATTACTAGAACAAAATAAATGGTTTGTGTTCGATGATGCATGTTTGGACGCATTTAAAACAATAAAGAAACAACTGGTACAAGCTCTGATTGTCGTTGCACCAGATTGGACGCAACCATTCTAACTAATGTACGATGTCAGTGACTTTGCTGTAGGAGCTATCCTAGGCCAAAGAAAAGAAAAGGTATTTCATTCTATTTATTATGCTAGTAAAAGTCTAACTGAAGTACTGGTTAATTATACTACTCCGGAGAAGGAGTTGCTAGTAGTAATCTTTGCAATTGATAAGTTCCGTTCCTATCTCATCGGTGCAAAGATTATAGTTTACACGGACCACTCAACATTGAGATTCCTTTTCAACAAAAAAGATGCCAAACTTAGACTCATCAAATGGATCCTACTCCTCCAAGAATTTGATATCAAAATCAGAGATAGGAAAGGATTTGAGAATCAAGTAGTTGACCACTTGTCTCGGCTGGAATCTTAGAGTGAGAACGGGCAAACAAACCAAATTGTTGAGGCATTTCCTGACAAGCGATTATTCTTTGTCGACGCATCACCATGGTATGCTGATGTCGTCAATTACCTTGTGTGTGGAAAGCTACCTATGAGTGTGATTGGTCACAGGAAGATCAGGTTCATACGTGATGTTGCCAAATACCATTGGAACGAGCCATACCTATTTAACGTATGCGCCGATAATATCATCTGTCGCTGTGTACCTGAAGAAGAAATGATGTCAATCTTGCGACATTGCCATGATGCCCCTTATAGAGGTAATTTTGGTGGAACAAGGACTGCTGCAAAGGTCCTACAATCAGGATTTTATTAGCCCAATTTGTTTCGAGATGCCCATAATTTTGCCGAAGTATCCAATCATCAAATTAAAAACATACTTAAGAAGGTGGTTAATCCATCTAGGAAAGATTGGTCTGCGCGGCTACATGACGCATTGTGAGCACTTCGCATCACTTACAAAACCCTGTCGGCGATGTCGCCATACCAACTAGTGTTTGAAAAGTCTTGTCACCTGCTTGTCGAACTTGAACATAAGGCCATGTGGGCAATTAAGCAGGTGAATTTAGACTATGATGCTGTTGGAAAGAAAAGATTGTTGGACATCACGGAATTAGAAGATATTCGATGCCATGCTTATGAGAATGCGATGATATACAAGGAAAAGACAAAGAGATGGCATGACAACATCGTCTTGTGTCGACAATTTCATCCTTGTCAGTTAGTACTTTTATTTAACTCACGTTTAAAATTGCATCCAGGAAAATTGAGATAGAGATGGTCAAGCCCATTTAAAGTTGTTGAAGCATTCCAAAGCGGTGCGGTGACAATAAAAAACTTAAAGGATGGACAACAATTTAAAGTAAATGGCCATAAACATTATACAAGCCCAGATGTTCATACCTATAAATTATCAGCGCATCATTCTAGTATATGAATGCAATTTACACATTAGGAATTTAGAGAATTCAAATTGTATGAATAATGATTGCGATGACATTTTTAATTGTTACTTTGTTAATTTTTGTTTACTTGAGGACAAGTAAAACCTCAAGTTTGGGGGTGTGATGGTACTACAAACGACATAGATTTTCTCCCTAATTTAGTGTCTTAATTGTCTCTTTTGTATTTCATTTAGCATGCATCATTAGCATTTTATATTTAATTTTCATATTTTCCAACTCATTGTTAGTTAGTTTAAATTATTGTTATTTCTATCCATTTTTGTACTAATGTCAATGTAAGTAGCCGATATATTGCGTCTTAATATTGTCAGTGCAGGAACTAAGTCTAGAAGCTTAATACTGGATGAATGCAGCCACAAGATCAACTGCTAATTGCGACCAAGGGATGTTGTCGCATTGCAACTAAACCTTGAATGAGTATAATCAAGCTGACTCCACATCTAGAAGCACCAACGCAAGAATTTCATAGATGTTGCTGCAATTATAATTTCGAAATGCACCCAATGATACAACGGCAATTTGCAGATCTCTAAAGAACATACTAGAACTGCATGGGTGCACAGCTGTATTCTAACTAATTTTGACAGCTGTTAAATTCTAGATCTAGATCTGGGAGTGAAGGCTGAAACTTGCAATATTTTGGAGGTTATAAATAGACGAATAGAGAATGTAGAAATCATCAAGAGCTAAGGGATTAAATTCTACAATTTTTGTGTTATTTTGGAGATTTGAGATGGGATTGGGAAGCTAATGAACCAAGTCTGTAGTCACTTCTGATGAGAAGGTGTTCGGTGTAAGGCAAGAGGAACAATTAGGGAGTAGGCCTAGTAGTCTAGAGATAGTAAGCTTCATTGTACTCTTTAAATCTTCTTAAACGATAATGGGTTTTGATGATATTAAATTAATACAAGAGTGTCTTTTAATGTTATATCATTTCGATTACACTGCTTATCTATTTATTCTTGGATTTAACCGCTTTAAGCACGAGAGTGAAATTGCAGTGCGCTGACATCGAGAGATGCGGTGACATGTTAGGTTAACAAGTGGGTTAGGCGAGAGCTACTTAGGACTAGGATATGAACCAGTTACTTGTTCTTAGATACACATCATTACACACACCGAGAGGTGGAGTGATTGTGGGTATTTAAGTTGGAATTAAGTAGGGAGCTGTTGTTGGAAAGAACTCAAAGGGACTTCATTGCAGCGACAATTCATCTATACTCTACCTTGTCGACGCATCCAGCGTTGCAACTTAGTAGAATCAGTGAACCATTTCTACCCTTTACACTTGATCACTTTTACATTTTATGCAATTTAAATATTGAGCACTCAACACTCAACACATTTTATTTAATTTCAGTACGTTGACATTTGACTCTGATTGCATTGACATTGATATCTAATTTTAGTGTGCAGATCTGACATATTACACTAACATTAGTACTCACATTACACTTAATTTCAATATTGATTGCTTTGACATTTAGACATCAAGAACCCATTCCTTAAGGGATCGATATCCGATAGATTTGTCTATCAACTATACTTGCATCGACGTGTGTACGCTTGCACAATCGTTACGTCGTAAAAACACAAATCAATCTATTAGACCAATTAGAGGAAAGATATTAAAAGGGACGTTCACCTCTAGATCAAAGGATAGAGAGAGAGGTTTTTCAAGACCAAATCAAGAGGATTACTATGAACCAAGTGAAATGGAGAGTGATTAATCCTCCAACTGAAGTTTGAGACGTCGAGGTCAACGAAATCGAGGTTCGAGGATAGATGATAATAATAGCAACATCAAGATGAAAATTCCTCCATTCCAAGGAGAAACTTATCCGAAGCTTATTTGGAGTGGGAAAAGAAAATAGAACTCGTTTTTAAATGCCATAATTACTCAAAAAATAAAAGGTAAAACTTGCTGCCATTGAATTCTCTAATTATGCTATTATTTGGTGAGATCAGCTAACTTTGAGTAGGAGACGAAATGGTGAACAACCCGTGTCTACATGGGCTGAAATTAAAGTTATCATGAGAAAGAGGTTTGTACCCGCTCACTATCATCGAGAGTTGCATCAAAGGCTACAAAATCTCAATCAAGGAAACCGTAGTGTGGAAGATTACTACAAGGAGATAGAGATAGCAATGATATGTGCTAATGTTAAGGAAGATCGAGAGGCTACCATGACGAGATTCTTAGCTGGCCTCAATTGAGACATCGCCAAAATAGTATAGTTGCAACATTATGTTGAAGTTGTTGACATGGTTCACATGGCACTTAAAGTAGAAAAGCAATTGAAAAGAAAAGGTACCACCCGACCCCTTCCTAATTTTGTTTCTACATCAAAGTGGGGCGAAGGAACCTACAAAAGGGATACTACTTCTCGAGCCAAAGACAATATTGGGTTGTCCAAGCCCAACAAGCCAAGTGTAGATCCAAGCAAGGGAAAGAACGAGGCTATTCCAAATCGATCTCGAGACATCAAATGTTTCATATGCCTTGGGAGGGGCCATATGGAAAACCAATGTCCAAATCGAAATTCCATGTTTATGAGGGACAATGGTGAGATTGAATCCGAACTTGAGAAAAACATGAGCCCGAATCACTTATTGATGAGGAGAATGACTTGGAGTATGCTGTAAAAGGGGAAACCCTTGTCATTAAACGAAGCTTGAGCATCCAAACCGTGGAGAGTAAGCAGTAACATGAAAACATTTTTCACACACACTGCCATGTCCAAGGAAAGGTATGCAGTGTTATTATTAATGTTGGTAGTTGCACTAACGTTGCTAGCTGCTTGTTGATAGAAAAACTTGGCGTAGCAACCACCAAGCATCTACGCCCTTACAAGCTTCAATGGCTCAATGAAGGTGGAAAGCTCAAAGTTACTAAGCAAGCTGTTGTCACTTTTTCAATTGGAAAGTATTGTGATGAAGTTCTTTACGATGTAGTGCCAATGCATGCTAGTCTCTTGCTATTGGGGAGACCATGGCAATTTGATCGTCGAGTAGTGCATGAAGGTTATACCAACTAATATACGTTCAAACACCAAGGAAAGAACGTTACTTTGGCATCACTTACTACCAAACAAGTGTATGAAGATCAGCTTAAGTTACAAAATTCTTTTGAAAAATTGTAAGAAAAAGAAAAGATGAGTGTGAGAAAAATCAGAAAATGCAAAAGAAGAAAGAAAAGAGCAAAACAAAAGCAAAAATAGAGAGCATGAGGTAAAAACACAAGAGAAGAATGAGAGAAAAGAAGAAAGTGAGATGTAAAAATTGTCTGTTGTTGCAAAAGAGATAGAAATCAGAAAGTCCATGCTTTTAAAGCAACCTTTGCTAGTGCTTATGTACAAGGAAAGTTTTTTAGTACTAACGATTTAGAAAACTCTCTTCCTTCTTCTATTGTGTCTTTACTACAGGAATTAAAATTACTGGAAGATATCTCAAGTGGATTGCCGCCCATTAGAGGCATTGAGCATTAAATAGATTTTGTTCCCAGAGCCACTATTCTGAATTGACCAGCTTATCGAACCAACCTTGAGGAAACTAAAGAGCTACAAAGGTAAGTTACCGAGCTAATGGAAAAAGGGTATGCTCGAGGGAGATTAAGTCCATGTCCCGTGCCTGTGCTATTAGTACCTAAGAAGGATGGATCTTGGTGCATGTGTTGCGCGGTCAATAAGATCACCATCAAGTATCAACACTCGATTTTGCGCTTAGATGATATGTTGGATGAGCTAAGTGGAGCTCGCATTTTCTCCAAAATTGATCTCAAGAGTGGTTATCATCAAATACGGATGAGAGAAGGAGATGAATGGAAGACTGCTTTCAAAACCAAACAAGGTTTGTATCAGTGGTTGGTTATGCCCTTTGGCCTAACTAACATACCCAACACCTTATGCGGTTAATGAATTATGTTCTTCGATCCTTCATTGATAAATTTTGTGTAGTATATCTTGATTATATCTTGATTTATAGTAAGTCTTTAAAAGAACATATACATTATTTGAAATTTGTTTTGGAGGTACTAAGGAAGGAGACTTTATTTACAAATCTTAAGAAGTGTTCCTTTTGTACTAACAAGATTGTTTTTCTAGGATTCGTGGTTAGTTCTGAAGGTCTTAAAGTTGACCAAGAAAAGGTAACAGCAATCCAAGAATGGCCACGACCTACTAGCATAAGCCAAGTAAGAAGTTTTCATGGTCTTGCTAGTTTTATCGAAGGTTTGTCCTAATTTTAGCACATTAGCTTCTCCTTCGATTTGAATTATCAAGAAAACTCCAACTTTCATTGCGATGAGGAGCAAAAGAAATCCTTTAATTTGATTAAAGATTGTTTGACTATTGCACCATTGTTATCCTTACCTGATTTTACAAAAACTTTTGAGATTTAATGTTATGCATTAGGAATAAGGATTGGAGTCGTGCTAACACAAGATGGGTGACCCATAGCCTACTTTAGTGAGAAATTGAATGGTGCTATTCTCAATGACCCAACTTATGACAAGGAAATGTATGCACTAATCCAAGCATTAGAGATGTGGCAACACTATCTACGGCCTAAGGAATTCGTCATTCACACTAACCATGAGGTATTAAAACACCTCAAGGGGCAAAACAAGTTGAACAAGAGACATGCCAAATGGGTTGAATTCCTAGAATCATATCCTTATGTGATCAAGTATAAGAAAGGTAAAGAGAATGTTGTTGCAAACGCATTGTCACAAAGGTATGCATTACTCAATAGCTTAGAATCTAAGTTACTTGGTTTTGCATATCTTAAAGAGCTTTATGAAAATGATTTTGATTTTTGTGAAGTTTATAAAGCTTACGAAAAGGGGCCTTTTGAAAGGTACTATAAGCATGATGGATACCTTTTTAAGGATGGTAAGTTATGTATTCCTTAAGGTTCCATTCGAGATGTGCTTGTAAAAGAGGCGCATGGTGGAGGTCTCATGGGACATTTTGGAGTGGCAAAAACGTTATCTATACTCCATGAACATTTCTTTTGGCTTAAGATGAGACGAGATGTTGAGAAAGTTTGCAATCGATGCATTACTTGCAAGAAGGCAAAATCGCGCATTAAACCCCATGGTCTATACACGCCACTACCCATTCCCCGAAGCACCTTGGGTAGACATTTCTATGGACTTTGTATTAGGCCTTCCTAGAACTAAAAATGGAAAAGACTTTGTTTTTGTGGTAGTTGATAGATTTTCTAAAATGACTCATTTTATACCATGCCACAAAATTGATGATGCTTTAAATGTAGCTAACTTGTTTTTAGGGAAGTTGTTCGATTGTATAGAGTACCAAGAACAATTGTATCTGATCGCGATGCTAAATTTCTTAGCCATTTTTGGAGGACCTTATAGAGCAAACTTAGCACTAAGTTGCTATTTTCTACGACATGCCACCCACAAATTGATGTTCAAACTGAAGTTGTGAATCGAGTGCTCTCTACCTGGTTAAGAGCAATCAATCAAAAGAATTTGAAAACATGGGAAGAATGCTTGCCACACATCGAGTTTGCTTACAACCGTTCTGTACATTCAGCCACCAAGCATTCACCATTTGAAGTTGTTTATGGTTTTAATCTTTTAACTCCTTTAGATTTAATTCCCTTACCTTTTAATCAACTTGTGCATATAGATGGCATGAAAAAGGTTGAATTAGTGAAAAATCTACACAAAAAAGTGAGGGAGAACATTAAGGAGAAGACCAAGCAATATGCAAGTAAACGTAAACGAGTAGTCTTTAAACCTGGAGATTGGGTTGGCTTCATATATGAAAAGAAAGGTTTCCAGCTTAAAGAAGATCCAAGTTGTTGCCACGAGGCGATGGCCCTTTTCAAGTGCTGGAAAGAATTAATGAAAATTCATACAAATTGGACCTTCCAGGTGAGTATTCTGTTAGTGCAAGCTTTAATGTTGTTGATCTATCCCCTTACGATTTAGGCGATGATTTGAGGATAAATCACTTTGAAGAGGGAGGGGATGATGCGAGCACGAGTAGTGCTAACACTAATAATGCGAGCACGGACCTTTAATAATGAGAGCACGGACCTTGTGAGCTTGGAAGATGCGAGCACTCATAATACGAACACTAGAGCCACGAACACTAATGTTGCAAACACTCACATTGCGAGCATGGAGGATGGGCGAGCCTCGTACGATTCAATCTAGCTACCTAGAGGACAAATCACGTGAGCACAAGCCACAAAATTCAATCAGGCTGTCACGGGTTTATTAAACGAATTTGGGAAGACACTTCATGCATTCCATGCATTTCATACAACGCATCATGCATTCCATGCAACGTGCTGCACGTTCAACTTTAGTTTTAATCTTATAAAGTTGATGAAAAATAAAGTATTAACCATTTAGTTATTTTAATCCATGTCTTAATTATGTTTTGTGTTATTTTGACAAGTCTTTTTAATATGTCCTAACCAGCATGTTTAAGACAATGTAGTATGTCCATGGCTAGCCAACACAAGCTTTTAATGCACCTACCAACATTTAAACCGTTGAAAGCACCTGTCTAAAAGGGCACTTCGTGATCAACAAGGGAATTCAATGTTCACTTCATGCATGGCTGATTGGGTTCATCAAAGGTCTCAAGTTGTTTAAATACTTAAAGGCTGACCATGGGGACATTGAAAGTAGCTATTCAGGTGACTCAAATTCATTAATGCACCACCCACATTTATTCCAAGTGCTTGGGGAATTTCAGTAGAATTTAAGGACACTTCTTCCTAGCCAACCAAGCACTAAATTTAGCAAACTACTCCATTGAAGCAACCACCACATTAACTTAAAGTGCATGAGGAATATTAGATGAATTTAGGGTGTAATTTTGATTAATTATTTAATGAATTTTCAACTAGTCATTTGTAAGCCTTTAAATATGAGGCTTGGAACATTTTGTATGAACTTTTGATGAATTTTAATCTTATTGTGAGTTTGCAAACTCCTTGTTCTTATTTGACTCAAATTGACTTATCAAGTAACCCTTGTGGCATCAATCTGATTCTTTCAAACTTATCACTTCTTTGAAGTGTGGCGTTTATCCTTATATCGATTGGTTCCTATCTTACTAGATAGAGGGTAACAATTCTTCTTGTTTTTGTTCTAAGTACTAATATAAGGATTGGGTCAATATTCTTCTATAATATTGGTTCGTTCTTAAGTCCTTAAAACCAAATTCAAGCCTATCCATCTATTTCCTTTACATATCCATCCAACCATCCTTCTTCAACCCGCCATTATCATTTCCAACCGTCACGAATCCATTACGAATGATACTTCTTAATTTCGACCTGGAACTCACACGATTCGTAATTATCCTACGAGGACGAGCTCGTATCACAAATGGTGTAGACTGACCTCTCTATCTCGACACGACTCCTATGTGTCATGACATCAACTCCTGGACCGAGTGAAGGGCATTTTAATCTTTACAATGTCAGTTAAAAATGAGGAATGACAGCTGACCTAGGGTTGAAGAAAATTGTCATCTAAGGCTATAAATAGGGCTTCTAGCATTAGGGTTTGACACACTTTTTTTTATCTTAGTTTCATTTTACTTTATTATTTTCTTTTCTATTTTTGGAAATTAGATTTGTAACTTCGCATAAACAATTGTGGAATAATTTCCCAACATATTGCTATACAATTCGAGTTTCTTCTATTCCATTGATTCAATTTTATGTTCAACTTTATTATTCCTTTTATGGTGTTTAAAGAAACCATGATGAACTAATCCCATTATAGGGGATTAGGGAGTTGAAGTATGGATATTTAATGATTGCATAATAGGTATTTGTAATCGGATCAATTGTTTGGGAAAGGAAGAATGTGAAACAAACACTAGACCTAACAACCCTAGAAAGTCAGCTAAGTGGGAATGAACCCAAAATTGGTATTGCCCATTCATGAATACATTTACCCCAAACCAATTTAAACCGTGACATCTATCGATAAGTAGTCTCTATTGACTCATTATGTTGGTGGAAGATCAAGGGTAGCGACTAGTTGATTGAAGCAAAGTCCTCATAATCTATGTTTGAAGCATTCATACTGAAGCGACCTAATCTCCCCAAATCTGTTTATTGAATCTACCTATCTCTTTCCCTTTGCTTTATTTTATTTCCTTTAAGTTTATGTTTTACGGTCACAACCCTTTTATTTTTGCTTTCGTACTATAAACCTAAAGATAGTACTAAGTACGTCTTTTCTCTACAAGGATTCAAATCACTATTACTCTAAGCCTCCATTGGGTACGATCCTCGGAATATTTTCAAGTATTTTATTGTATATTACAACCTAACCCATATACTTGCGGAAGCTCTAAAGCACACACCGAACTGAAGTACGTTTGGAGGCAGTCAAACAACATAAACATGATTCAAATGAACTTTATTGAATTTATGCAATCATTCTAGGTAAACAAAATTAAGCTACCATTGTTGATGAAAAAAATAATGAAACAAATTGTGAACAAGATTAATATCAAAAGTAAAACAAAAATAAGGAAGAATAAACTCAGATTGATTCGGTAGTTCTCCAGAATCTGATCGTAGTGGTTTCCTCCAATCCTCGTGCTTGGTCCTTTGCAAGTTACTCCTCAAGGTGGTTGACTGATCTGCTATAATTCAACTTAGAAGATTAAGCTAGTTTTCGCACTTTAGAAGCTTGAAATTAAGCATCATTTATAGTATTTAGTAGTTTTTAGTAGAGTTAATAAAATGTGTAAAAAGTGCAAAATCAAATCTTTTATTGACCTCGGGGTCGATTAAGGCCTAAAGGTTGGCTAATATACTTAGTGAGTGTCCAGGAGACAATTAGAAGGGGATCCATATCGAGACTGATCACATGTCACGACACAGGACAACGAATGTTACAACATAGGGACTAGAACAAAAAAATCCTTAATTTACATTCTATGTCAGGACAAAACACTGAAACATCCTTAAGGAGTACACTGATCACTATGTCGCGTACAAGACCTGGTGTATTGCGACATCGACCTCTGGACGTGGAATTACACTGAGTGAGGGGTGTTTTGGTCTTCATAATGCATCTTTAAACCCAAGAATGACAACTGACCTAGGGCTGAGGATGATGACAATCAAAAGGCTATAAATAGACCCCTTGAGCACTCATTTTAGATAAATCATTTTCCTTAGTTTAATTTTGTTTCTTAGATTTAGGTTTTTGTCTATTTCCTTCTTAGGTATTAGTTATTTTATTTTTGTTCTTTCTTTCGGAGATTTGATTTGTAAGAAGTGCACAGATGCTATGGGACTATTCCAATCTTAAATACAAATCTAAAGTTTTCTTAACCCTTATATTTTCAATTCTTTCATTATGTTTTTTCTTTATATTGAATTTATATTGTTTATGAAAACCATGAGGAACTAATCCCTTTGTGGGTGATTAGCGAGTGGAAGCATGATGATTTAACTATTGTGTAAGGTTTCTCAATGGATCATCCATTCAGTAAAGAAAGAATGTGAAAAAAACCCTAGGCCTGACAACCCTCGAAAGTCATCGAGTTAGGAATTAACCTAAAATTGGTATGGCCTATTCGTGAACACCTTAACCCCGAGCTAGTTTGGACTGTGAGGTTGGAAGATAAGTAGTCCATGTCGGCTCACTATATTAGTAAATGTATCAAAAGATCCTGTTAGGGTAGTGACTAGTTGGTTGACGAAAGGCCCGAAGCAATAGTTAAGGATGCATGACAAAGCGAGCTAATTTTCGATAATCAGATCTGACAAATCTTCAATTGAGTTTTCTAATTTTTATTTATTTGTATTTAGGACTTTTTATTATTAGTACTAAAACCCAAAACACTTTATTTATATTTCGTAATATAACTTGATTAAATTACTAGTTAGATCTTATTGTTCTTAAATTACAATTAACTTACTCTAAGACCCCTTGTATACGTGGTAACTCTCGAAAAGAGTTATCTTTTATACCTTTTTAGCCTTGGGAAAGTGTTTGAACTTAGGTAAAACTAGGAATTCTAGGAATGAAATTAATAGTTTTCATTCATTAATGCATAAAGCTTTGTTTTTATATTTCGTTTTTACTCTAAGTTTGGAAGGAATGGTACGATGGTAGAATGTGGTGCAGGTGTGACTGCCTCTGAACGTACTCTCATTTGGTGTGTGTTTTAGGGCTTTCGCAAGTATATGAATTAGGTTGTAATATAGTTTTGTTATAACGAAACACTTGGTAAGTATTCTAAGGATCGAACCCAAAGGAGGCGAAGCGTTAGTGATTTAGATCCCTGTATAGAAAATAATTAATTAGTACTATTTTTAGGGTTTATAGTATGAAGGCAATAAAGAGTTTATTATTTGAAAAGCATCAACATAAATAAAACAAAACAAAAGATAGAGATTTGGGGAGATTAGGTCGCTTCTATATGGGTTCATTAACCATCGCTACCCTAACAGGATCTTCTGATCTTCCATAAACATAACGAGTCAATAGAGACTACTTATCGCAAGATGTCACAGTCAAACTGGTTTGGGGTGAAGGTGTTTACGAATGGGTAATACCAATTTTGAGTTCATTCCCACCTAGATGACTTTCTAGGGTTGTCACGACTAGTGTTTGTTTCACATTCTTCCTTTCCCAAATAGTTGATCCGATTGCAAGTCCCTATTATACAATAAACAAATAACCATACTTCCACTCCCTAATCCCCCACAATTGGATTAGTTCCTCATGGTTTCTTCAAACATCATAAAATCAATAATATAATTTAACATGAAATTAAAGATTGAAATAATGAAGTAAAAGAAACTCTAATTTTTATAGCAATCTGTTGGAAATCAAATCCACAATCGTTTATACAATGTTACAAATCTCGTTTCCAAAACGGAAAAGAAAATAACAAATGAGATTGAAACAAAACTAACGGATGTGTAAAACCAAAGTGGTAAGGGTCTTATTTATAGCCTTGGACGGCCATTTTCCTCAACCTTAGGTCAGCTGTCGTTCCTCGTGTTTAAGTGGCATTGTAAAGATTGAAATGCCCTTCACGCAGTGTCAAATTCGTGTCTAGGAGTCGATGTCGTGACACATAGGAGTCGTGTCACGACAAAGAGGTTAGTTCACTCCTTTGGGGTAATTGTGCAGGCATTATTGCGACATAGTAAGGTAAGCTTCAAAAAAGATGTCAAATTCGATATTTTCAAGTCTGGTCCTTTGTTGCGATGTAGAGTAGTTTGTGTCATAACATAGTGATCAGCTTCATACTTATTTGACATCTAACGGTCTCCTGCACACTCATGAAGTACGTTTGCTAGCCCTTAGGCCTCAATTGGCCTTAGAGACAACAATATGTACCTTTTTGCACTTTTTACACAATTTATTTCATAAAAGAAAACTAAACTAAATCCTAAGGAAATAAAAGGAAAATGATTAATTTCAAGCTCCTAAAGTGTAAAAAGTAGTTCGATTTACTAGGTACAAATCCAATAGATCAAACTGCCCCACACTTAAGTAATTTCTTGTCCTCAAGCAAACAAAACAAGAAAATAAAACATAGAAACTTGAATCTATATCATACAAGGATTAAGTTCGCAACATCTACTCTAGGCATTATATATCTTTCAATAATTTCAACGTGATGAGCAAGTAGCTTTACCATCTTTGATTGAAAACATATAAGTTTAGTAAGTTACAAGAAATACAAACAATAAGATTTGATTGGTATAATTCCATCAATAATTAATATTATCCCAGTACAATGTAGATAGTCGTAATGAAATCATGTAATGCCATAGTCATTTATGAATGGAGTCATTAAGGTCACATAGGGCTTTTCGATTTTTAACATTCTGAGGCTTAGGACAGGTATGAAATTCAAATAATACTAAGCATGAGAGGTTACAAACACGAAAACTATTTAACTCATTGTATTGTTCCCTATTCTCCCCCTTTAGTGTCACATTCATTTTCACCTCCTTATTTCTCCATCTCTCACCTTCCTTTTCTCTCCACTTAGGAAATCTCAACACAGTCTAACCCCTTTAGCTAGCAAACGAGTATTCTACTATTTCTTGAGCAAGGTTTTTCTTCTTTTTGGTGCTTTTGTGACTTTGTCACTTTTCATATATTTTCTCACTCATGAATTTTTTTCTTTTGAATTTTTCATTGTTTTCTCTTTTTGGCTATACTAAAGTTCATATTCCATATTTATTTTCCTATCTCATTCTTTGTTTTACAAACTCCACCTTAATGTGTCTACTTACCCTCAATACATATGGCCATACGTCTATTATCATGTAAAATAGGACTAGAGAAAAGAGTATACACAAATAAAATTTTTAGGCTTAAAAGTTTGTAATGTGGTTCATCAAGAAGGGTCAATAAGCTCAAATATGGGTACTAATTGGTAAATTGGAATAAGGTTTGCTTAGGCTCTAAATGTATCCAAACAATGCCTTAGGTCATCCTTAAACATCTCAATAAGCAGAAATATCAATTTAATCACATAATCCCAAAATTATTATATATCATATATACTAGCATGCTTGTTTCCTCATATCACTCACATTATTTGGTACCAACAATATCTTTTTATCTATACTTAGTGTAACTTATAGAACTTAGTAGTTTCATGCTAAAAAATTTAAAAATTTCTCATCATCATGCCAAATTTATCAAAAAAATACTATCAACCTATTATAAATGATCATAACCAATCACTTGTATTTATACAAGCTCAAGCACATATCAAAAGCAACAAAAATATTGAAAAATAAACAACAAAATACTAAAACTAAACAATAAAAATACTAATAAATAAAGAAAATGAAATAATTTTTATGTTATCTCCCACACTTTACCACACTTTAGAAAACACATTGTCCTTAATGTGTAGCTGATCAGTGATTTTGCGACATAACGATTGTGCAAGCGTACACACGTCGATGCAAGTATAGTTGATAGATAAATCTATCAGATATCAATCCCACGAGGAATGGTTTATTGATGTCTAAATGTTGGAGCAATCAATACTAAAATTAAATGTAATGTGAGTACTGATGTCATTGCAATATGTCAGATTTGCACACTAAAATAGTCAATCAATGTCAACGCAATTAGGGTTAAACTTCAGAGATTAAACTTTAGTGTACTGAAAATAAATCCAATTGTGTTGAGTGTTGAATACTAAATATTAGAATGCATGAAATATAAATGTGACGAAGTGTAAAGGGTATAAATGGTTCACTGAATATTGCTAAGTTGCAACGTTAGATGCATCGACAAGGTAAGATTTAGATGAATTGTCGCTGTAATGAAGTCCCTTTGAGTTCTTACCAACAACAGTTCCCTACTTAATCCCGACTCAAATACAATCACTTCACCTCTTAGTATGAGTAACAATAAGAACAAGTAACTGGTTTTTATCCCAGTCCCGAGCAACTCTCGCCTAACCCACTTGTAAATCTAACCTGTCACCGCATCTCTCGATGTCGATGTACTGCAATTTTAGTTTCGTGTTTAGAACAGTTAGATCCAAGAATAAATGGGTAAGCAGTGTAAAGTAAGAATCAAAATGATCTAACATCAAAAGTTACTCTCGTATTCATTTAATATCATCAAAATCCATCATCGTTTGAGAAGAATTAAAGAGTACAACGAAGCTTACTATCTCTAGCCTATTAGGTATACTCCCTAATTGATCCTCTCGCTCAGTATCAAGCACTTCTCGTCAGAAGTAGTTGCAAACTTGCTTCATCAACTCCCTGATTTCCAGCTAAAATCTCAAATTCACAGAGAATTTTTAGAATTAAATCCCTTAGCTCTTGATGATTTCTTTCCTTCTTCGTTTGTCTATTTGTAGCCTCTAAAATGTTTTAGGATTAAGCCTTCTCTCTCAGATCTAGATCTGGATTTTGCAGCTATCAAAATTAGTTAGAATACAGCTGTGCACTCACACAGTTCTAGTACGTTCTTCATAGATTTGCAGATTGTCGTTGCATCGCAGAGCATGTTCTAAGATCATAATTGTAGCAACATCTATGAAATTCCTACGTTAGTGCTTCCAGTTGTGAATTCAGCTTCTACTCATTCAAGGTTCAATTTCAATGCTGTGACATCTATTGATCGCAATTACTAGCTGATCCTATGGCTGCATTCGTCCAGCATTAAGCTTCTAGGCTTAGTTCCTATGCTGACAATATTAAGACGCAATATATCGGCTGCTTGCGTTGATATTAGTACAAAAATAGATAAATATAACAAGAATTTAAACTATCAATGAGTTGGAAAACATTAAAACTAAGTACAAAATGCTAACAACGCATGCTAAATGAAATACAAAAGAGAAAATTTAAACACTAAATTGGGAAGAAAATCTGTCATTTGTAATACCATCAGTAGGCCCTAAAAAAGTAAGGAACAAATTTACCTAATTGATCGTGAAAGCTCTTCTTCTGGTGGTGGTTGTCCTTCTCCTTTTATCATGAATAACTCTAAATGTTGTGTCTCCATTATGTGGGGTTCCTACATAAAAATTAAGGCATGTGTATGCAAAAATAAATTCTACTTCTACTCCTACTCTTACTAATTAAATAAGTATTAAAACACATACCAAAATATCCAAAATTACAAGTATTGAAAAAAAAAAGTCTTTAAAAATGTTTAAGAACTCTCAATCCTCCTCTAAATCGGATTAGGGATCCATTAGAGATTTTCCCTTGTCAGAGTACTCTTGGTAAGAGCTCTCACCTTGTTGTCTGGTTGGACTCTGAATCACTAGCCCTTTGGGAGTTGAATGTTTAGGTTGGAATATTGTCTCGTATTCATCTTTCATGTTGGGATCCTCATGCTTCACATTGGCCCCTACCAAATCAGCTTCCTCATCGACACCTTCATCCTCTCCAAACATGTTCGGTGGGTAGTTTGGAGTTGGTAGCCCATTCATCCTTGCAAATTCTTTCAATACAGGTCCAGTCTCCTGCATCCACTGAATCATGCGATCAAGCTTTGTGTCAATCCTTCCTCGACTTTTCTTCCCGATCTATGATTTTTCTTTTCTTTTTAATGAAGTTGACATATCCATCTTTTCCTTCCTTCTCTGGTTCCACTCCTTAATTTGTTTTCACTGAAGCTTAACATATTGCTTGTATAAGGAGTCTCTGATGATGCTTCGAGTTGGCTTCAGAAATTTCTTGTTTTAGGTCATCAGCACTCCCGCCATCTTGTATAGTATCGTCACCAAAGGAGGCAAGAAAAGACCATTCTTCTGGCCTTGTGTGCACCCTTTCATTTCTCGCAAGATCCAAGCACCTACACAAATTTGTTTCCTCTGAAAAATGCCATACAATAGGAGAACTTGAAAATAATTTACATTAGATGCATTTAAAGCTGGCGCAATTCGTGTTGCCAAGAATTGTATCCACATTTTCGAAACCGAAAACATAATGGCTTGATCAATATTGAAGGGTGTTCCTATGTCAGGTTTATAATTCCAAACACCCCTACCCTGTTTTAAGAACCTAATAAGTTCTTCCATATCAACATTCTTAAATAGATTAAAGTTCACATTATCTACGAAGTCTTTTTCATAATATGGCACATTATAGTATTCGCAGATATCTTCAGGAAGAATGGGAACATATTTCCCCCTTACTACTGTTTTACAAGTCCTCTTAATAATATCATCTTTAAGAGATGCATAGAATTCATGGACTATGGGCATGACAGTGCTACTTGTTGGGGGAACACAAAATTGTTCCTATTGGTGATACCTTACCAGCAGTCAGATTTCCTTGTAATGAATCATCGACGATTCAAAACCTCGTTATTGAATGAGTAGGTGACCTTATGATACTAGGAAATAGTTTTTGATTTCAATATTCTCGAACCTTTCATAATCTGAATCACTATCATCTTCCTAAACTATGGTTCTTTTGCTTCTTTTGGGAGGCATCTCGAGTAGAAGATGAGTAATAATCAATGTAATAATAAAAGTTTAGAAATAGATAAGTAATAATCAATGTAATAATAAAAGTTTAGAAATACCTTTTCTTCGAGTTTGTGCCTCGCCGAATGGGTGGAATCAATCCTTGGATTGCTAGAGTAAACGCTTCTTGGTTGATGGTAAAGATGCTGGTTTTAAGTTTATAGACAAAAAGATAGAAGATTTAGAGAGATTTGAAAAGGTTTTGAAGTCTTTAAGTAATGTAATAGGTTTAGTTTAAGTTAGTATACATATCGGTTGTGAAAATTAGGATTTTGGGGTTAAAAAATCAGGTAAAATATGGGTTAAAATGTCGGGTTGCGTAATTGGGTTGAGTTGAACCTGTTGAAATTGCTGACAATATCTTGACACAAGTACAATACAAATAGCCGTAATGAGATCAAGCAATTTCCACATCTATTCATTCAAAGCGTTGTTTAGGTCACATAGGGCTTTTCGACTTGTAACGTGTTGAGGCTTAGGATAGGTATGAAATTCAAAGAACAATCAAGCAAAAAAGGTTACAAACTGGAACGATGAAAATGTTCAAGTGTACACAATCGTATTCAAGTAATAAAGTAACAAGTAAATGTCGAGTATTGTACCTACAGGGACTGTGCTATGAAATGTATTTATGAAGTATTTAATTAACAAATTGGTCAAACACAAGATAATAGTTGAGATGGATATTAACCTAAGTATTCTAAACTAAGACTAACTATATTCCTATGCATGATTTCTAAAGGGTTTTAATCAAATGACATAAATGTATCATGTTAAGTGCTTTAATTTGTATATACTATACTTTTGTTGAGCATTTTGGTACTTCTTCTTAACTCCCTCAAACTTATTTTCGAAACATAATCTTGATAGCCTGAGTCTAGAAGTTGGGAAAATTTAAAGATAAGTACAAGAGATAAGATGGATTATAATTGTAGGGTACAAAGAAAATCAGGTCATATAGTCTCAAAGTTGGCTTCAAGGAATATCATTTATTAGGGTTGGCTTCAAAGGCTCACATAGTCCAAACAAATGTTGCCTAAATCATTTTCACAATTCCATGCTTCCTAGGATTTCGCCTCAAGAAATTCCTAAGGTAATTCTTGAAACTTAAACTTTAATGCATACCTAGCTTCTATAAGGAATAAAGAATTTTATGATACGGTTTCACATATTTTATTAAGAGTAGCTTTCTTATCATGGTACAGCTTAATGATCGAGCTATGAACGTCACAACAAATATGTTCAGGCATACACTGTCGATGCAAGTATAGTAGATAGATGTGAATCTGTCGGAAATCGATCTCATGAGGATGGATGTTTGTTTTTAATTGTTGGTGCAATAAACAAGTAAATGTAATAAAATTGTGAGATTGATTTGTCAAAGCAATAATGTAAAATAAAATAAGAAATGCAATAATAATGAAATGGGGTCCCTAAGTGAATGGTCAGCAAAACACTAAGTGTGGCACACAAGGTTTAAAATATTAAGTAATTGTCACTGCAATAAGCTACAATGGATGTCTTACCAAACTTGGCTTTTCTACTAGATCTAAGACTTAAACATGCACACTAACCTCACCTTCTAGTGCTGGCAATGCAACACATTCAAGAATAAGTGGATTAAATTCCTTCAATCCCCAAGCAACTTTCATTGTCTTGCTTGTTAGTTTAATTTGTCACCGTACCTTCCAATGACAGTAACTGCAATTACACTTCCATGGTCAAAACAATCAAACCCAAAGATTAAATAACGAAAGTAAGCTTGAATAAGATATCATTTAGTCTAAAAATCAAGAGTACTTCCATACAAACTTAAAATAAACATGAATCACCAGTGTTTAAGAAAGAGAAATAAAATAACAAATGGAGAATACTATTCCTAAGCTACTCGACTTGCTCCCTTACTCTCCTCTTGTGTCACACTTTGGAGCTCCTTATCAGGAGCAGATCTACCTACTCTTCTGCGTCAGCTTACCCTTGAGAAAGTTAAGTTACCATGGATGCAAGCTTCAAAAATGGATTAAAGAAGAAAATCAATTTAGAAGAAGAGGAGATCCTTTCACTCTCATTCTCATTAGTATTTAACTACAGCTGAACAGTACAGGTGTCCTTCCCTCTAGATCTAACATTCTTTGACCGTACTAGTTAGTTATACTAGCTATACAACTCTTGCATTTCTGGTGTGTTAACCAGATAGCTGTCAGATGCTGTGACAGTTCTAGGAGTAATTCTGGATCCTCTTATGCAGCGACAACTCTTGACATATTCATGTAGTGATAATTCTAAACAGTTTCTTTAATGACACTTCTGGGCGCAATGCTAAACAGACTATTGCAGCGACATCAATAGTAAAAATATCATAAATTCAAAGGCAATTAAGCTGAGTTCCATTAAGTTAGAAAATGCAATAACTAAATTAAAAATGCTAAAAATGTATGCTAAAGATGACCAAATGGGAACAACTTAAACAATAAGTAGGGAGAAATTATCAAGGCAATGATCATTCTAGCAACTTGAATCATCTAAAACCCTAATGAATGAATCACATTTAAATGTCAGAATATTGCATCGACAATTCATAAGTATGAATAATTACAATTGCAACTTCATCAATGCTAGCATCATGCTTTAAATCCTAAATTCTTTCTACCAAAACAACAATTATTGTACAGTAATATATATTTTTTCTTTTCTTCTTTTTCCTTTTTCTCTTTTCTTTTTTTTATATGTGACCAAGGGATGTCATTGCATTACTATACTCTTGTTCCTGAGAAGTAACGATGGGGTGCAACAAACCCCTATGGAGTATGTAATTGCGCCGACACACACTCTTGGAGTGACAGCCTTTGGCTAGATTACTTTTTCTAACACTTGCATTGGAGTGTTCCCCCTTCACAGTTCACAATACACCCACATTATAATGTCTTTTATTTATAACTATTAATATATACAAGTAGTTGTAAATGGCAGATTCATTCAAGATTCCAAAGAATCATAATATTCATCCATTACTAATGCAATCTAAATCATTCATCTAAGAATTGAAGATACAACATTCAATCAAATTCATTCAATTCATTCATTAATAGTTCACATGATTCAAGAATTAAGCATCAAATGAAAAAAATTCAAGCACATTTTCAATAACCTTGCATGCTTTATTAAACTCAGAAAGACAAATTTTTGAAATGTGGGTGCAATTGCATTTCCAACCCCATAGACATTCCCCTCAAACTTAAAGTTTGCATTGTCCCTAATGCACTGACATTAATTTACAATGACAAATGGAAATGCAATGACAATGCAAATGTAGTGACAATTAAAAGCAATGTCAAAGGGGATGTGGTGACAATTAAATTACGGCTACATGATATGCATGAAAACTAAAACTAAAAATTAAAATAAAACTAACTCAATTGTTTGCAGCCATTGATGTGGCTGCATGATATGTGTTCTTCTTGCACTTCCTCTTTTGCTTGCGGCACTTCTTATCCTTCGCGCGCTTCCTTTTTCTTTCTTTTGGCTTGGCCTGATCTTCGGATCACTCCTCAGCATCAGGCTATTCCCCGACATCATCGACTATGGCTTCTATTAGGTGGATCACTTCGAGTGGTCCAGTGTAGACCACGATAGCTAGTGAATTATGATCCTTATTATTTGTAGTCACAGCCTCCGCTTGACTCGCTTCAGGTGGCACCAAATCTTCAGTTGTTGTACCCACAACTGTAGGTGCAGGGACAAATTCTTCAACTGAATTTGCCTCGACTTCCTTTCCTTCCTCTCTTCTTCTTTTCCTTCTTCTTCTTCTTCCACTTCTTACACTTGTATGTCCCCCGCATCAACAGGGGTCTCATCTTCAACAACAGTGGCATTTAGACTAGCAATAAAGTCATCCTCGAATAATCTCGCAATATTCCTTAAACATTCTTCCACTTCCCTTGATTCGATTTCCCTTTCATCATCAAAAATAATTTTGATTTGAGGGGAAGCCACAGATTGGTCCTTCTCCCTTGAGTCAGCCTCCTCAGTGGAAGGCTCATATTCTCGATAATAGACGGGAAAACAGGAAAATTAGGAAGAGGTGTTTTGCTCATTCGCTGCAATGTGGTTACAATAGCACTATTCCATGCCCTAGTGTAGGCATAAAATAGATTTTGAGACCTCTCCATGTCTTCAACATTGGCGACAAGCTATGCTTGATGTTAATGGAATCTGTGATATTTTCAACTTTCTTTACGTTGCGCCACAGAGATGGATCTACAGTCACATTTGCACTGTTTTCATCTATTTTCTCTTTGCCCTTTTTCTTTCTTGTATCTGCCTCTTTGACTATTGGAGTATCTTTCCCATGAGTCATCAGCTCAATGGAGGCTTCATTTATGGGACCGTTGTTTTCCAAAATCTCTTCTCCCTCCCAAGGTACAACTCTCCGCTGTTAGCACAACTACATTATCAGGGAGGGGAACACTAATATGCCAGTTTGTCTGGACACACAATCAGTAATTTCTTGGTGCAAAATTGCACCGACATCAATTTTCCTCCCCTTAATGATCGAATGTATCAAACACATCCAATCTAGTGTTACAGTTATGATGTGGGTGGAAGGTATCAACCTACAATTAATAAAATGAAACCAAACCTTACTTTGCAACTTTAAAAATCTCTTGTGCATTGTGTAATTATTTAGGTTTGAACTCGTCCAAACAACACCTTCAATGCAGAGATCTCTCACCAAAATATTAGCCCCTTCCTCTATGAGTTCCTCAAGAAACTCCATGTGTTCATCCTCATCTACTATTTTGTTCTAGATTGTGTTGATATGTGCAGTGTCCTATGGTATCAAACCTTCATGGATAAACATAAATTCTAACTCATTTTTAGTGAGATTTGCATAAAACTCATGTACCATGGACGGTGAGTAGCTCCCCAGATGTTGGCAGAAAATTTCACATCCCAGCTTTGCGATGGTTTTATGAACTTTTTCCCAAGGTCCTGTTGTCTCGACAATTGGAAGCCTTGCTCTAAATGGCAATTCCGTTTCAACATACTCTCTCGAAAACAATCTTTGGCGACCTTAGAAAGGAACATTACAGGCTCTTTGGATGGGTAATGCTTTGTTTCACGAACTACTGTGGCAGAGGAAGATTTCGTTTGCTTCTGTACAGACCCACAGGTTCTTGCCATTTTTTTTGGTAAGCAAAGGTAGTCAGGAGATATAAATGTGTAAGCTTGAAGATAATTTTAGGGATAAAAATGGAGGTTATCAATAGAACAGTCGGCATAACAAGGGTGTTTATAAGGAATGAAAAGAGTAGATGGAGAGGTGTGTTTGTTTATGCATTAGAGAAAGGATAATAAGTCTGCAATAATAAATGTGTCCAATTGGATTACACCTTTTCAAACCAATTCAACGGTTGGGTTTTGAAGGATGAAACGTCATGATTTGTTTCCTGATATGTTTTGATTTTTTGATGAGTTAGTAGGCAAATGAGATGCTTCGACAAGGAGATCTGCATGTGTCAACAAAAGAGAGAACTCTATCGTGGAAAAGACTAAGTAAAATAAACTGAAACAAAAAAAAAAAAAGTAAGAGTACATGATAAAAATGTCAATAGAGGTTAGAAAAATGTGACCAACTTCATGGTCTCGTCCTGTTTGTGATTATCATGACTAAAATAATTCTTCATTCCTTATCCATTCACTTTAAATTGGTGCCCATCATGTATATCTTTAATTGTGATTGCACTATGAGGAAATGCTTCGACAACTTCAAATGTCCAAACTAACGTGAGCGCAATTTACTAGGGTGCAATTTCAATCGAGAATTGAATAATAGCACCTGTTGACCTGCAGTAAATTGTTGCTACAAAATAATTTTTCCGTGCCATCGCTTGGTCTTTCCTTGTAGATTGTAGCATTTTCATAGGCAGTGCGCCTAATTTCCTGAAGATTGGTGATGTCTAACAAGCTCTTCTTCCCAGCAGTCTTGTAATCCATGTTCACTTGCTTGATCACCCACATTACTTTATGTTCCAATTCAACAGGCAAGTGACATGCCTTTCCAAAGACAAGTTAAAATGGCGACATCCTAAGTGGGGTTTTGTACGCTATCCTTAATGCCCATAACACATCATCAAGTCTAGAAGACCAATCTTTCCTTGATGGATTCACCACCTTCTCGAGAATATTCTTGATTTGTCGATTAGATACTTCAGTTTATCTATTGGTTTGTAGATGGTAAGTGGTCGCCATTATATGGTTAACTCCATACCGCTTTAGTGCGACTGCTACTTGATTACAGTAGAAATGAGTGCCTTGGTCGTTGATCAATGCTTTAGGCTTGCCAAAACGAGTGAGTATATGCTTGTGGGAAATCTTTAGCATTGTCCTTGCATCATCTTTTGGAACTATAATGGCCTCCACTCACTTTGATACATAGTAAACAACAACTAGGATATAGATATTTCCAAACGAACTTGGAAATGGTCTCATGAAGTCCATACCCCAAACGTCAAAGAGTTCAACTTCCATGATTGACTGTTGTAACATCTCATTACGTCGAGATATAGAACCAATGTGCTGACATCGATCACATTGATGCACAAAATTATGGGCGTCTTTAAATAATGAAGGCCAATAGAGTCCTGATTGAAGAACCTTTGCAGCAGTTCTTATGCCACCAAAATGACCTCCATAAGGAGCATCGTGACAATGCTTCAGGATTGAAAGCATCTCTTCCTCCAGAACACAACGCCTAATGATATTGTCATTTCATACCTTGAATAAGTATGGCTCGTTCCAGTTATATTTCTCTATATTACGAAGAAATCTTTCTTTCTTGTGGCCTGTGGTACCTAAAGGTAACTTTCCACAAACTAGGTAATTGACCACATCCGCATACCACGGGGTTGCATAGACAACAAGAATCTTCTCGTTAGGAAATGTGTCGATAATTTGAAGTGTATTTTTGTCTTCACTACCAACTTTTAGACGAGACAGGTGATCTGCCACTTGGTTTTTCGACCCCTTCCGATCCTTTATTTCTATATTACATTCTTGTAATAACAGGATCCATCCTATCAACTATGTTTTAGTGTCCTTCTTTGTAAAAAGGTATCTCAACGCTGAATGGTCAATAAATACAATAACCTTTTGCACCGACAAGATATGATCGAAATTTGTCAAAAGCAAAGACTATCACCAATAACTCTTTCTCTATGGTTGTGTAATTAATCTGAGCTTCTGTGAGAGCCTTGTTAACGTAATATATAGTGTGAAATACTCTTTCCTTACGTTGTCCTAAGACTGTACCCACTAGAAAATCATTAGCATCACACATCACTTCAAATGGTTGTGACCAATCTAGTGCAATGACAATGGGTACCTTCATAGCTGCTTCTTTATTTGCATAAATGCATCCGTACATGCATCATCAAAGAGGATTTTTTTATTTTGCTCCAACAATGAGCAGAGGGGTTTCACGATTTTGGAGAAATCTCAAATAAATCTACGATAAAAACCTACATGTCCAAGAAAACTTCGGATACCCACATTAGTTGGCGGGGGTAACTTTTCAATAATTTTTACCTTCGCTCTATCCACTTCAATGCCCTAACTGGAAATGTGATGATCTAAGTTGTCATGAAGTGTTATTTCTCCTAATTTAGCACCAGATTTGTGTCTTCACATCGCTTTAAAACTCTAGCCAAGTTGTCAGCGTATTGATCAAAACTATTTTCGTAAATTGAAAAATGGTCCATAAATACCTCTAATAAGTCCTCGATCATGTCTGAAAATATAGCCATCATGCACCTTTGAAATGTGGTCGATGCATTTCAGAGACCAAACAACATTCGAAGAAAGGCAAAAGTACCAAAAGGACAAGTAAACGTTGTTTTTGCTTGATACTCTAGTGCTATAATGATTTGATTATAGCTAGATTAACCGTCTAGGAAGCAATAATAGACTTTTCCAGCAAGCCTATCCAGCATCTGATTAATGAAAGGAAGTGGAAAGTGGTCCTTCCTTGTGGTTGCATTCAATTTGTTGTAATCCATGCATGAGCGAAAACCTGTAGGATGCGAGTAGGAACTAGCTCATCCTTTTCATTACTCACCATAGTAATACCACTTTTCTTTGGGAAACAATGAATTGGACTTACCCAATTGCTATCAAATATTAGGTAAATAATGCCAGCGTCAAGCCACTTGATAATCTCCTTTTTAACCACCTCCTTCATTTTGTCATTCAATCTCCTTTGTTGTTCAATTGATTGCCTTCCTTCATCTTCCAATTGAATTTTGTGAATGCAAAAAGAGGCACTAATGCCTCTAATGTCGGCAATACTCCAAGCAATCTCACGTTTATGCTGCTTTAAGATATGGATAATTTTTCCTCCTGAGTTGCGTCTAATGTTGCAAAGGCAATGACTAGCAAAGTAGTATTGTTACCAACAAAAACATACTTTAGATGAGCAAGTAATGGCTTCAACTCCAAAGAAGGAGCTTATTCAATAGATGGCTTAAAGATTGGAGTCGTTCTATTAGTCAAATCTAAAGATTCCATTTGCCATCCATGCCTAAGCTCAATATTATTCGCCTCAACCTTGCTGTCATAATCAGCTAGAAATTCTTCATCCAATGTCACTGCAAATTCTTCTGAAAATGTTGTGCTTTGCTCATTGAATTCCTCCTCAATTAATGCATCCAGCACATCAATAGTGTGACATTCTTCTTTGTCCTTGCAAGAGATAGCTTAGAAAACACTGAAGGTGACAAGTTCATCATTATGTCGCATTGTTAATTAGCCTTTGTACACATCGATAAGAGTGCATTCGATAGGGAGGAATGGGCGTCCCAAGATTATGGGTACCTCCTTATCTACTTTGCAGTCAAGTATAATGAAATCCGCTGGGAACACATACTTATCCATGTGAACTAGGATGTCATTGATTTGTCCTCAGGTTACACCAACGATCTATCTGCTAATTGCAATGTCACTGCAGTGGGCTTCATATGACCAATCCCTAATTTTCTAAACGTAGATAGCAGCATAAGGTTGATACTCACACCTAAATCACATAAAGCTTTACCCAAGTAGTGGTTGTCAATCGAACATGGGATTGTAAAGCTTCTTAGGTCTTTCATCTTGGGCGGTAACTTATTTGTCAAAACTACACTACATCCTTCTGTGAGCGCAATCATCTCAATATCAGTCAGTTTCTTCTTTTTAGATAGGAGCTCCTTCATGTATTTCCCATAATTAGGAATCTATACTAGAGCGTCCACAAGAGGGTATTAACATGAAGCTGCTTTAATGTAGTCAAAAACTACTGATATTGTCTATCATGCTCCTTGTCTTTAAATCTTTGTTGGAAAGGCAAAGGTATGGATACATCAAGCTATGTCGACATCGGCGATTGCATCGACAGTGGCAGTTGCATCGACTATTTTGTCGGTCGAACAGGAGGAATCAGGGTGACAATTTGTGGAGCCTCTTTCTCTAGTTCATCTACAATTTCTTCAGACACAACTCTCTCACCTTGATCCACTTCACTAGTATCTATAGGTGCTATAGTAAAGTTGGTAACTGGCTTGACCGTCTGTCTCCCACTCTGAAGAGAGATTGCTTTGCAATGCTCCTTCCCTTTCGAATTTGGATTTTTTGTGTCGTTAGGTAATGCACGTGGTGGTCATGTGTTCAAATTGGAAGCGATTTGCCCCAATTGTGCTTTCAACGCTCGGATGGAGGATGAATTTCCTTGCATAATGGCTTCTGTTCGAGTTATATTCTCACGCATTAAGGCTTCAAGGGCTGCTAAAGGATCAGATCATGGTTGTGTGTACTATTGCTGTTGTTTTCCTTGAACATTCAAATTTGGCGTCAAAGGTTGTTGTGATTGTACACAATTTTGTTGTGACTACATTTCATCTTGATGTGATTGCATCTGAGTACTCTGGTTGTAATTCTGTTGCTGGGGGTTGTAATTCCCTTGTCTATAATTATCTTGATTAGATGAATTTTCATATCTGAATGTTACGGCATTCTGATTTCCCCAAGGCTATTGATTTCTCGCAGGATTATTATAAGAATTACCATAAGAATTTCAACGAATGTTATTGACATAAAAAGCATTCTCTGTGTCCTGTGGACAATCTTCATAACTGTGGTTGTCACTACAAATTTCACAACAAAATGTATGGACATCAATTTGTTGTTCAACCTGAATGGGTGCGACGTCACTAGTTCCCTTCATGTTTTTCTATCATGTTTGCGAGCGAAGAAACTTGTGCACTTAGAGCAAATATAGCATCCAATTCAATAACTCTAGAATTTGCTTTCACTTCTGCAGTTCTAGAGATCGGATATTGATAATCGTTCTGAGCGATTTTCTCTAGAATTCGGATAGCTTAATCATAAGTACAGTCCAACAAAGGACCATTAGTAGATGCGTCGACAAGATTTCTTGTCTGTGCATTCAACCCATTATAGAAAATTTCAATCTACATCTCTTGCTGAATTCCATGCATGGGACAGCGTTGAAGCAAAGCTTTATAATGCTTCCACGTAGCATGCAAATTGTCATCATCCAGCTGATGATATGTAGTAATATCATTTCTAAGACGAGCATTCATAGTCAGTGGGTTGAAACGTAAAACAAATTGAGTTGCGAGCGCATTCCATTACGTGATTGATCCAGCAAGTAATCCAAGGAACTAGGTACGAGATCGTCCTTGAAATGAGTAAAGGAATAGTTGTATTTTTAAGGCGTCATCAAGAATGTCTTGCTGGCTGAAAGAAGCACAAATCAATAGAAAAGATTTAATATGCTCTCTCGCATCTTCATGAGGCAGTCCAGCATACTGCCCATTGAAGTTTAGCATCTGGAACATGACTGACTTTAATTCAAAATTTCCAGCTTGAATAGCTAGTCTAACAAGACCTGGCTGCAAATCATCTAAAATTGGAACAACAAAATCTCGAATAGTTCAATTTTATATCTGATCATCTTGCGGTAGGGGTGCATTATTAATGTTTTGTGGTTGTATAAGAGGTATAACAAGATTTTGTGGCAACAATGGTAGTATGGCTGCATCGTTTCCTGGCAGAGCCATATTCCGCTGTTCTTGTCGTCTCTTTCGAATGGTGTGTTCGATTTTAGGATCTAAACCAACAATAAATTCAAGATTTGTCCAGGACATAAAACACTTAAAAGAAAACAAATGTAAAAACAGTAGCAAAAAGAAAATAAATTAGTAACAAATAAAGGTTAGATAAGAAAAAAAAGTGCAAAAACAAAAATAAACATCAAACAATTATCATCCCCGACAACAGCGCCAAAAGTTTCTCGCACTATGAATGTCACAGTAAATATGTGCAAGCGTACACTGCCGATGCAAGTATAGTAGATAGATGTGAATCCATCGAATATCGATCCCACGAGGATGGATGTTTGTTGTCTATAATTGTTGGTGCCATAAACAAGTAAATGTAATAAAATTGTGAGATTGATTTGTCGAAACAATAATGTAAAATAAAAGAAGAATTGTAATAATAATGAAATGGGGTCCCTAATGTGAATAGTCGGCAGAACACTAACTGTGGTACACAAGGTTTAAAATATCAAATAATTATCGCTGCAATAAGGTAGAATGAATATCTTACCAAACTTAGCTTTTCTACTAGATCTAAGACTTAAACATAGACTAACCACACCTTCCAATGCCGGCAATGCAACACATTCAAGAACAAGTGGATTAAATTCCTTTAATCCCCAAGCAACTTCCATTGTCTTCCTTGTTAGTTTAATTTGTTGTTGCACCTTCCAATGATAATGACTATAATCACACTTCTATGGTCAAAGCAATCAAACCCAAAGATTATATAGCGAAAGAAAGCATGAATAATATATCATTTAGTCTAAAAATCAAGAGTACTTCAGTACACTTGAAATAAACATGAATCACTAGTGTTTAAGAAAGAGAAATAAAAGAACAAATGGAGAATACTATTCCTAGGCTACTCGACTTGCTCCCTTACTCTCCTCTTGTGTCGAACTTAGGAGCTTCTTGTCAGGAGTAGATCTGCCTCCTCTTCTGCATCAGGTCACCCTTGAGAAAGTTAAGCTGCCATGGATGCAAGCTTCAAAAATGGACTAAAGAAGAAAATCAATCCAGAAGAAGAGAAGATCCTTTCCCTCTCGTTCTCATCAGTATTTAACTGCAGATGAACAATACAGGTGTCCTTCCCTCCAGATCTAACATTCTCTAGCCATACTAGTTGGTTATACCAGTTGTACACAACTATCAGATGTTGCAACAATTTTGGGTGCAATTTTGGATCCTCTTATGCAGAGATAACTTTGGACATATTCACACAAAGATAATTCTGAATATGTTCCTACAGCGACACTTCTGGGTGCAATGCTAAACAGACTAATGCAACGACCTCAGTAGTAAAAATATCATAAATTCAAAGGCAATTAGGCTAAGTTCCATTAATTTAGAAACTACAATAACTAAATTAAAAATGCTAAAAATGTATGCTAAAGATGACCAAATAGGAACAACTTAAACAATAAGTAAGGAGAAATCAATGGTTCTTTCTAGTCCTATCACTTAACATCATCACCATTGAGATAATTAAATTTTATTTTTACTAAAGCTTAACATAATTAACATAAATTCAAATTTTCAAGCAAAATTATAACTAAATTCATTAAATAAAAATAAATAACAACTTATTTAAGAAGTTTTCGATTTTCGTTTGCCCATACTTAAATTGAACAATGTCCTCGTTGTTCAAAACAATAGAGAACGTAAAAATAAAAGTGAATAAATACTGCTCACCAGGTAGGATCAAAGAAGAGGAGGTGAGTCAATTTGACTGCTTAAGTACCAAGCTCTTCAATGTCCAATCCTAGACATGTACATATTTATTGTCACACTTTTACTTTTTTGAGTTGCTCAACTTTTATCTTCAACCTCTTTATTATGCAAGAATTAAAACTAACTTACTGGCCTAATCCTAAATTTATTCAAAGATAAAAGACTAAAAATAAAAATAACTTAAATTTAAAGAAAGACAAGTTCCCCCCTTTTTATTTATGTTCAAACCCCCTAGACTTTGACTCTCTTTTTGCTTGGTAGCCCTTATTATTTCTCAAGTCACCTTGCTCCTTCCTCATCATTGGAGTCCATGGTTCGAATATGTAATCTGGAAATTTAGGCACAAAAACAAATGGGCCAAGAAACACTTTTTCAAATGCACTATTAAATGCATCATCTCGTATCTTCGTATATCTCCAAAACGATTGTTGCTGCCAATGCATGTGTTGCATATAATCTATCATCTTTGACAGCTCATTTCAAATTTTAGTTGGAGGCGACGGTGGTCTCGGTATGGATCTATCAGGCTCAGATGTTTGTTAAATCGACTTTGTCTCATTATGCATTCCAATTGGTTCTATTATCGAAAGATCATCTTTTATCTCCATAAGATCTTCTTTAGGGTCTTCCTCAGAGTCCTCTTCTTCTTCAGAGTCTTCTTTTTCTTCTTTAACAAAATCTCCTGCCACTCTATATAGATCCAAATCAGAAATTGCTCCTTGGTTATATCATGCTCTATTTACGTCACCAAGAATCTAGGCTTTAAGAACAACACTGTGATCGTAGATGGGAAATAGGGTTGAGCTGAACGTCTCATGGCACAGTTTAGGATTTCTCTGATGATGATTTTTCCAACATCGATGGTTTTCCCCTTCAGAATTGAATAGAACAACACCATTCGATCTAATAAAACAATAGTTCCCTGTTGAATAGGTATAAGACTGAACCAAATGAAGTAAAACCACACTTTTTCCATCGGTGTCAAATTCTCTCTGTGACATGTATAAATTCCATGTCTTGACACTATCCATTCAAATCCTAGAATTGTAAATTCTCGAAGAATTTCTTGCAATTATTTAGTTCTAAGTTATTCAGTAAAGTACAGTATTCATCCTCTTCGAAATCAGGTAAATCAAAGAACTCATTAATAGTGCTTGACTTTAATGGTACCTTGATTCCTCGAATTGAAATTTCTCTAATTTCAACTGTGGTGAAATTTGCATAAAATTATCGAACTAGTTCCTCATCTGCACTTGATCGTTTTTCACAAAATAATCTCCAGTTCAGAGCTTCAGCAACTTGCCAGACTTTTGCCATGAATTTGGTGTATTACTTGTTTCCCAAGTAAAACCTTTTTGAGGCAACATTTGTTGATTCCTGAATGTATTATAATATCTTTTCCTAGCTCTTGTGCTATGGAATCTATCCGAATATCCTTCTATTGCGGCATGAGTTCTTTTGCATGGCATAATTCCAACCTGATCAACAACTAATTGAAAACAAACATTTTACTAAAATTTAATTAGTAAAAATATTAACAAATTAAAATAAATAAAAAGTTAATGAATTAAAATTAAAAATTAGAAAATAAAATTTTTACCACCTTTTGTTGAAATTAAATCCAAATTGAATTAAGGCTAAAAATAAAAGGGGTTTTTTCTAGGGTAATTTTTTCGGAGAAACTTGGAGTTTGAGTATGGGACACACGGCTGTGTAGCTTGGCAGTGGTACAACCCACCGATAACAAGGCTTCGATAATAGTGACACCAGGTAACAGTAGCAGGTTTGGCAACAGTAGGTGCTGGGATATGTAGCACCACAGCAGTAGCTCGCGGGGCAAGGGCATGCGGACGAACTGCATGTCGGGCAACTTCGGGCACTTGCGAGGACTTCGGTTGATACGTTCCGATGGATCTCGATGACTATTGATGGTGGCTGTTTAGGATGACTAATTTGAAGGTTTAAGTGATTATTCTTTTGAGGGCTGGGCTATTTATAATGCATGAAAGAATAATCACACTCAAACTCTCAAATTAAATTTCAAACTTTTATTTTGACTCAAACTCATTTTTTATTTAAATTCAAAATATTTAAAACAAATTCTAATTCAAACTTTTGATAATGATTAATATAAATTATGAAATTTAATTTATAATTAATATTAAGGATTATCAAATTTTGAAAAATTAAATTAAGTTTAAATGAAAAACTTTATTTAAATTCAAAATTTTAAAGAAAACAAGTTTTGATTCAAATTCTTATAATAACTAATATAAATTATAAAATTTAATTTATAATTTAATATTAAGAATTATCAAAATTTTGAAAAAGTAAATAAAATAGATAATTTAAAAATATTTTTTTTAGTTATTTTTAAAAATATTTACAAGGAAACTAATTTTCATATTTACAAAGTTCACAACCAAATTTTACAAAAAATTTAATTAAGTCCTTGAACTTAAAATAATTTGAAAATTGATTGTAATAAAAAACTTGGCTCAATAATTGATCCTTTTATTTGCAAAATTCAAATATTAAAAATTTATTTATTAACTTAGGAAATATTTTCTCGAAAAATTATGTCAAAATTCATTCACAGGAGAGATTGAAGGGGTCACAAGCGATCTCGCTTAAGTTTCTAATTTCTCGACATAATTTATTTTAACATACTAGTCCAAAAAATATAACCCAAGTTCTTTATTAAAATGCAATAAACTAAGTGTCAGATAAAATGTGCGATGCTTCATTTCGCTCAACTTTATTCCCTCAATAATGTTTCAATCTTTAGGCATTAACTTGAAAAATGCCTTGCTTACCGTGAAGTTCCACAACTCTGTAAGGAAACACTTTGTGAATAGTGAATGGACCTGACCAACCTGATCTCAATTTACTTGGAAAAAATTTCAATCTAGAGTTAAACAATAAAACTTGTTGACCTGCTTCAAACTCTCTAACTCGGATGCGCTTGTCATGCCATCTTTTCAATATTTCTTTGCATAGCTTGGCATTTTCATAAGAGAATGTTCGAAATTCTTCTAACTAATTGAGCTGAAGCATTCGTTTCTCATTAGCAAGCTTTGGATCCAAATTGAGCTGCTAAAGAGCCCAATAAGCTATGTGTTCTAACTCCAAAGGCAAATGGTAGGCTTTTCCAAATATCAACCTATAGGGAGATATTCCTAAAGGTGTCTTGTAAGCTGTTCTGTAAGCCCATAAAGCATCGTCCAATCTGTTGGACCAATCTTGTCGATTCGGACACACTACCTTCTCGAGTATGCCTTTTATTTCTTTTTTCACCAACTCAGCTTGCCCATTCGTTAGCGGATGGTAAGCTGTAGCAACTTTGTGTCTTATTCCATGTTTATCGAGTAACCACTTCAACCATTTGTTCACAAAATGGGACCCATCATCACTAATGATGGCTCTAGGAGTTCCAAATCTTATGAACACATGCTTCTGTAAGAACTTCTTTACTACCTTGGCATCATTTGCCAGATATCCCTCGGCTTCAATCCATTTCCATACGTAGTCGACTGCTACTAGAATATACTTGTTACCGAATGATAGAGGGAAATGATCAAGAAATTCAATACCTTAAACATCGAACAATTCCACTTCCATGATGTTTGTTCGAGGCATTTCATTTCTGTTGGTGACATTACCAATCCTTTGACATCGGTCATAGCTTTTGACATAAGCGTACGCATCTTTGAACAATGTCGGCCAAAAGAATCCGGCCTATAATACTTTAGCCGTAGTGTGTGAACCTCCGAAGTGTCCCCCACTTGGAGTTGTGTGACATTGATACAATACTGCTCATACTTCATCTTCTACCACACATCTTCTGATCATTTGATTTGCATACTTCTTAAACAAATATGGCTCTTCCCAAAAGTAATACTTAGAATCATGAAGGAACTTCTTCCTTTGCTAATACGTCTTATCATAGGGAATTAAACCATAAGCTAAGTAGTTAGCAAAATCAGCAAACCAAGGGGTGTTATGACTTACCTTGAGTATATGTTCGTCAATGAACGTCTCTTGTATCGGTACAAGAGTTGAATTTTCTTCTTGCGGCCTAGTCTAGACGAGTGATCGGCTACTGGGTTCTCTACACCTCTCGATCTTGGATTTTCGTGTCAAATTCTTGAAGTAGTAACAACCAATGAATCAATCTCGACTTAGCATCCTTCTTGGAAAGTAAGTACTTAATTGCCGAATGATCCATAAAGACAGTTACTTTTGTACCTACAAGATAGGATCTAAACTTGTTAAAAGAAAATACAACTGCAAGTAATTCTTTCTTTGTTACCATATAGTTTAGTTGAGCTCTTGACAAAGCTCGACTTGCATAGTAGATGGGATGAAAAACTTTGTTCCTTAGCTAGCCCATCACAGCTCTGACTGGGAAGTCACTTGTATCACACATTAACTCGAACGACAATTTCCAATCTGGTGTGATGATAATTGGTGCTGAAACTAATCGATTCTTCAAATCATTAAACTTTGTCAAGCATTCTTCATCAAAGTTGAATGCCTAATCCTTCTCTAAAAACTTGCTCAAAGGTTTAGCAATTTTAGAGAAGTCTTTGATAAATCTTCGATAGAATCCAGCATGTCCCAAAAAGCTCCTAACACCCTTTACAGATGTTGAAGGTGGTAGCTTCTCGATAACATCTACTCTGGCTTTGATGACTTCAATTCCTTGTCTTGTTATTCGGTGCCCCAAAACAATACCTTCTCGTACCATAAAATGACACTTTCCCAATTGAGAACAAGGTTTGACTATTCTCTTCGCTTCAGTACCTTAGCTAGATTAGCTAAGAAATCATCATAAGTGTCCCCTAACACTGAAAAATCATCCATGAACACTGTAATTTGATTATACCCTAAGTATCCATTTAGAAAACAGTAATAGTCTCACCCTGCGATTCTATCCAACATTTGATCCATGAACAACAAAGGAAAGTGATCTTTCCTAGTCGCTTTGTTCAGCTTCCGGTAGTCGATGCAAATTTTCCATCCCGTGACCGTTCTACTCGGTATTAACTCATTATTTTCATTCTTCACAATCGTAACACATCCTTTCTTTAGTGCGCATTGGACAGGACTAACCCACGAACTATCTAAGATGGGGTAAATGATACTCGTATCTAACCACTTGATAATTTCCTTCATGACTACATCTTTCATAATAGGGTTCAGTCTCAGTTGTCCATTGATTGATGTTTTTATGACACAATGATTGTGCAAGCATACACACGTCGATACAAGTATAGTTGATAGACAGAGCTATCGGATATCGATCCCACGAGGAAATGGTTTCTGATGTTTTAATGTCGGAGCAATCAATACTAAAAATTAGTGTAATGCGAGTAAGGATGTCAGCGCAATTATGTCAGATCTGCACACTAAAATAACCATTACTATCAATGAAATTAGAGTTAAATATCAGAGGTTAAATGTCAGTGTACTGAAAATAAATCCAAATGTGTTGAGTGTTGAGTGCTAAAAATTTAAATGTAGGAAATATAAAAGTGATCAAGTGTAAAAGGGTGGAAGTGGTTTACTGATTCTACAAGTTGCAACATTGGATGCATAGACAAAGTAGAGTATAGATGAATTGTCACAACAATGAAGTCCCTTCAAGTTCTTCCCCACAATAGCTCCCTACTTAATCCTAACTCAAATACACTGCTCCACCTCTAGGTGTGAGCAATGATGTGTATCTAAGAACATGTAACTGGAGTCTGTCCCAGTCCGAAGCAACTCTCGCCTAACCCACTTGTTAATCTAACCTATCACCGCATCTCTCGATCTCGGTATACTGCAATTTCACTTTTGTGTTTAGAGCGGTTAAATCCAAGAATAAATGGATAAGCAATGTAAAGTAAGAATCAAAATGATATAACATTAAAAGCTACTCTCGTATTCATTTAACATCATCATAATTCATCATTGTTTAAGAAGAATTAATGAGTACAACGATGTTTACTATCTCTAGACTACTAGGCTTACTCCCTAATTATTCCTCTTGCCCAGCACCGAGCACTCCTCATCAAAAGTTACTGCACACTTGCTCCATCAGCTCACTGATTCTAGCTCAAATCTTCAATTCACACAAAATTTCTAGAATTAAATCCTCTTTTCTTTTGATACCTTCTTCCTTCTTTGTTCTTCTATTTATAACCTCTAAAATGTTACAAGATTCAGCCTTCGTTTTCATATCTAGATCTACATCTTGCAGCTATTAAAATTAGTTAAATTACAATTGTGCACTCACGTAATTCTAGAGTGTTCTTTAGAGATATGCAGATTGTCACTGTATCGCTGAATGCATTCTAAAAGAATAATTGTGGCGACACCTGTGAAATTCCTGCATTTGGTGCTTCTAGTTGTGAATTCAGCTTGATTCCTTTCATTTGAGGTTTAGTTTCAATGCGACGACATTTCATGGTCGCAATAATCAACTGATCTTGTGGCTGCAATTGTCCAATTTTCCATTCCTAGACTGAGTTCCTGTGTTGACAATATTAAGACGCAATATATCGACTGCTTGCGATGACATTAGTACAAAAATATGTGAAAATAACAAGAATTCAAACTATCTAATAATGAATTGGAAAACAAGTAAACTAAGTATAAAATGCTAATGATGTATGCTAAATTAACTAGAAAAGGGGCAATTTAAACACTAACTTGGGACGAAAATCTATGTTATTTGTAATACAATCACACCCCCAAACTTAAGTTTTTACTTGTCCTCAAGTAAATAAAAATTAACAAGTAACAATTAGAAATGTCACCATAATCTTTATTCACAAAACTTAAATTCTCTAAATTTCTAATGTTTAAATTGCATTCATATAATAGAATGATGCGTCGACAATTTATAAGTAAGAACAACTAAAATTGCAACTTCATCAATGTCAGTATCATGCATTGAATCTTATCCTTCCTTGAATCATTTCAACAATTTATTCTCATTTTCTTTTCTTTCTTCTTTTCTCATTTTTGTTTTTCAAGTGATTGAGAGATGTCATTGCATTACTCGACCTTTATTCCTAGGCAGTAACAATGGGATGCAGCAAACCCCCAAGAGGCATGTAATTGCGCCGACACACACTCTTACAGATACAGCCTTTGGCTAGATAAGTTTTATTTTCTTTAACTGTAATAGTGTGTTCCCCCTTAAGAATCACGATGCACTCATACTGGAGTGTCTTTTATTCATACAATGTCGTTGTTCTGGTCAGTGAGTGCAAGATTCAAACATCAACATTATACATTTATTACTGAAACAATTTCAATCATTCATTCCAAAATAGTAGATTCATCATTCATTCATACTCATCCAATTTCTACATCAGCATTCAAACAATTCAAGAATTGCGCATTAAAATAAAAATTATGGTCATATTTTTGTTGAAATTTGTCTATTTTTCATTACTGAAGAAAAATAAAAATCAAATAAGAAGATGGAGTTGCATTTCCAAATCACATTAATTGCCCCCCCAAACTTAATGTTTGCATTGTCCCCAATGCACTGACAACAATTATACAAAATGTATGGAAATGCAACAATAATGCGCTATACTAAGAAGAATGTAGTGACAATAAAAATACAGGCATAATATAATGCAAGAATGCTAACTAAAAAGGGATGTATCAACTTATTCTGCATCAGCTAATACAAAGGTTGCTTTTATTTTCTTCTTTTTCTTTTTCGGGCGCTCCTCCTCGTCATGGTGTTTTCTCTTTTTCTTATCTTTGCACCACTCTCTCTTTTTATCCCTCGAACTAATCGGATCGGCGGACTGCTCCTCTTCAGCAGGTTGGGTGTTGGCCTCATCAATAGTCACATCGGATGGATAGATTTCAGCCAGCGGAGCCACATAAGGCACAATTGCTAACGGGTTAGGTTCTTCCACAATGTTGGTGACTACCTCATCCTGACTCGCAGCAAGTGATGTCTCATCTGAGCTTGATGCACCCACAACATCCTCAATGATCGTTGTGGGGATATCGAGTTCCTTCTCGTCCTACACTAGGGCAGGTTCGGTGTTAATGTGTTTGTCATCCTTCACTTCATCCTTTTCTTCATCCTTTTGTTCTTCATCCTTCTCGGCATGATCATCCTGATTTACCTCCTCTTCCTCAGGTTAAGTAGGTTCAGTTGGGCAAATGTTAGTGTATCCGACTGTAACAACATCTTCATTCAGCATAGCCTTCCTTACTGCCATATTCGCCCCTAGATGCAGCACATCATCATCTGGCAACTGCTCTCCATCATTGTCATCATCAAAAACATGGATGTGAGTGGGTATAGGTGCGGGCCTACCATCAGGAGTAGGTTGGTCGGATGAGGAATATTGCATTGAGCGGTAGATGGTCTAAAATTAAGGGAAGTCTGAATGAAGTGAGGTCTGACTGATTTGGTGGAATGCAGCGACAAGAGCCTCATTCCATGCCTTGGTATATGCATAGAATTTATGGAGCCGAAAGTCCATGTCATCCACTATACTATCAATGTTGATAGACCGTCTGTCAAGGTGTTCCAAGTGTGACTCCATCAAGGTTAGTGTCTCTGTCATTTGTGTCATTGTCGACGTATCAGATTTGTCGACCTTCTTTTTACATTTCCCTTTTTCCTTTTTCTTGGTAGTCACTTTAGCCATCGGTGCGTCTTGGCCCTTTGTCATCCGCTTGATGGTAATGTTACTAATTGGGCCTTTATTATCCACGACTTCCTCATCCTCTCTTGGCACAATACCCTTATGCTGGCAAAGAAGCATAATAAGAGATGGGAAAGGGATAATACTAGTCTGCTTCCCCGCTACCTCCGTAATCTAGGCATGTATCAGCTCACCAATGTCGATGTGACGATGATGCGAGATGGAATGTAACAAACACATACGGTCTAGAGTGGTCGTAGTACTGTGGGTAGAAGGCATCACTTGACTATTAACAAAGTGAAACCATACCTTGCAGAAGGTCGTCAGGTAATGTCTATGCATTGTTAAATTATGGAATCCACTACCCGTCCATGTGGCATTGTCGATACAAAGGTAGTTCATCATCGTAGTGAGGCTATCCTCATTTAAACTTTGTGGGAAGGACGTGTGGTTGTCTACCCATTATGGTATCCGTAGAAGGACGTTGATGTGTGCCACACTCCATGGCACAAGTCCTTCTCGAACAAAAACAAATTCTTGTTCTTGATCCACCAAGTTCGCGTAAAATTCTCGAACCAGAGTAGAGGAATAACTAGAGGGGTGGTCACAAAAAGGCTCCCACCTTAAGCGATTAATAGTGTGGTGGACTTGTTTCCCAAGGGGCAACTATGGAGACAAATGGAGGCCTTGCTCAGGATGGATATTGCGTTTAAGCATGGTGTTGTGATATCTTTCTTTGGTCGCAGTTGTGAGAAACAGTACTGAGCTTGAGGGTGGTGGTGTCATGGATGGAATCTCAATAGGGGTGGTTGGAGCGGTTTTAATGAAGGTTTAGGATTAGCTTTAGTAGCGCGAGTCTTAGCCATGATTGGGAGAAAAAGAAAATAAAGAAAAGTTGCAGACAGATATTACTTCGAGAGAGAAGAGAAAGAATCTATAGATGGATTGAGGAGATGGTTGCAAGAACAATGGCAATTTTGAGAAAGAAAGGTAACTGCAATGGGGGATGATATAACCTAGGTGCAATGAGTGGAATAACACAGGGAAACATTGCATCTGTAGTCATTAATTGTCAGGCTACAGATCGTACTGTTTCGGTTTAATCCAACGGCTGAGGTGAAATGAAATCAATCGACACGATTCTCGCATAAAAAGTAATGCTAACTCATTGCAAAATGCACTAACATAATATGCTTCCATGGGTCGACAAAAGAGGATATTTATTTCTCTAAGAATCTAAAATAACACAAACAAAAGTAAAGCAAATAAAAGAAAATGAATGAATGCATCGACGTTATTTAAATATCACTAGGTTGACAGTTTCATCTGGTTCGGGACATCTGGGCTGACGTAGTGTTTGAGACGCTAATCTTTCACTTTAAATTGTTGTCCATCCTATAAGTTCTCTATTGTCACCGCACCGCTACGGAATGCTTTGACAACTCAGAATGGACAGGACCACCTTGATCGTAATTTTCCTGGGTGCAGTTTCAAACGTGAGTTAAATGGGAGTACCAACTGCCTAGGATGAAATTGTCGATGCAATATGAGGTTATCGTGCCATTTTTCATCTTTTCCTTATATATTTTCGTATTCTCATAGGCATGGCGTCGGATCTCCTTTAATTTTGTGATGTCTAACATTCTTTTCTTACCAGCTACGTCATAATCTACATTTACTTGCTTAACTGCCCACATGGCTTTATGTTCCAACTCGATAGGTAGGTGACATGATTTTCCAAATACTAGTTGATATGGAAACATCCCCAAGGGAGTTTTGTAAGTGGTGCGAAGTGCCCACAATGCATCAGGTAACCACACAAACCAGTCTTTCCTAGATGGGTTAACCACCTTTTCAAGTATTCCTTTAATTTGTCGATTGGAAACTTCGATCTAACCATTAGTTTGTGGGTGATATGCGGTGGCCATTTGATGCTTCACACCATATTGTTTCAATGCAGTTGCCACATAGTTATTATAGAAATGAGTGCCTTGGTCGCTAATCAATGCTCGCGGTGTTCCAAACCGTGTGAGAATATACGTGTGAAAGAATTTCAACACAGTCCGAGCATCGTCTTTTGGTACCGCAATAGCTTCAATCCACTTGGAAGCATAGTCAATAGTACTAGTATATACATATTTCCAAATGAGTTTAGAAATGGTCCCATGAAATCAATACCCCAAACATCAAAAAGTTCTACCTCCATGATAGGTTGTTGAAGCATCTCATTGCGACGAGAAATGGAACCAGTACGTTGACAACGATCACACTGTTGCACGAAATTGTGAGCATCTCGAAACAAATTGGGCCAATAGAATCTGGATTACAGGACCTTTGTAGCAGTTCTTGTTCCACCAAAATGACCTCCGTAAGGGGCATCGTGGCAATGTCGCAATAATGACATCATTTCTTCTTCAGGAACACAACGACGAATTATATTGTCAACGCATACCTTGAATAGGTATGGCCCATTCTAATGATATTTAGCAGTATCGCGTATGAACCTGATTTTTTTATGACCAATTGCACTCATGGGTAGCTTTCCACACACAAGATAATTGACTACATCAGCATACTATAGCGATGTGTCGACAGTGAATAATTGCTCGTCAAGAAATGCTTCGACAATCTGGGTTTGTTAACCATCTTCACTCCCACTTTCCAGCCGAGACAAATGGTCAGCTACTTGATTCTCGGATCCCTTCCTATCTTTGATTTTAACATCAAACTCTTGAAGGAGTAGGATCCATCTAATGAGTCAAGGTTTAGACTCTTTTTTGTTGGAAAGGTATCTCAAAATTGAGTGATCCGTGTAGACTATAGTCTTTGCGCCGACTAGATAAGAGCAGAACTTGTCAAATGCGAAGACCATTGCTAGTAACTCTTTTTCAGTTGTGGTGCAATGAACCTGTGTTTCAATTAGTGTTTTACTAGCATAGTAGATAGCATAAAATACCTTTTCTTTCCTTTGTCCGAGAATAGCTCCTACAGTGAAGTCGCTAGCATCGCACATTAACTCAAATGGTTACGTCTAATCCAGTAGGATAAAAATCGGAACTTGCACCAACATTGTCTTTATTGTTGTAAATGCATCTAGACAGATGTCATCAAATACAAACTTTTTATTTTGCTCTAATAAAGAACACAAAGGTTTAGCTATCTTGGAGAAATCTTTGATAAATCTTCTATAAAAACCCACGTATCCAAGAAAGCTTCTTATTGCTTTGATAGTTGTAGGTGGTGGTAAGTTTTTCAATGATCTCTACCTTCGATTCAATCGACCTCAATGCCTTGACAAGAGATGCAATGGGACAGGATAATCCCTTCAGTTGAGATAAAATGGTATTTCTCCCAATTGAGAACCAAGTTTGTTTCCTCGCATCTTCTCAAAACATTTGCCAAGTTGTCGATGCATTGATCGAAACTCTATCCATAGACCAAAAAATCATCCATGAGTACCTCGAGTGAGTCTTCAATCATATCCGAGAATATCGCCATCATACATCTTTGGAACGTTGCTGGCGCATTACACAAGCCAAACGGTATTCGTCGAAAAGTAAAAGTCCCAAAAGGGTATGTAAATGTGGTTTTTGCTTGATCTTTTGGCGCAATAGCTATTTGGTTATATCTAGAGTAGCCATCCAAGAAGCAATAATAGGCTTTACCAGCTAGCCTATCTAACATTTGATCAATGAAAGGTAGCGAGAAATGATCCTTCTTTGTGGCCGCATTCAACCGTTGATAATCCATGCATACACGCCATCCAGTTGGGATGCGAGTAAGGATTAACTTGTTTTTATCTTTGGTCACAATGGTAAAACCACTTTTTTAGGAACTCATTGAACGGGGCTTACCCAATTACTGTCAAAAATAGGGTATATTATGCTCACATCCAACCATTTGATGATTTCCTTCTTCACCACTTTCATTTTCTCATTGAGTCGTCGTTGTTACTCAACGGATTGCTTCCCTTCTTCTTCTAACCTTATCTTATGCATGCAGAAAGAGGGATTAATGCCCATGATGTCTGTGATGCTCCAGGCTATGGCTTTCTTATGTTCTTTTAAAATTGCGATGAGCTTCTCTTCTTGTATTGCGTTAAGGGATGCGTTGACAATAATAAGAAGTGTCTCGTTGTCACCAAGGAATACATATTTCAAATGTGTCGATAATGGTTTTAACTCCAAGGTAGGAGCTTGCTTTATAGACGGTTTAAAGACTAGAATTGTCCTATTAGACAAATCCAACGACTCCATTTGCCAATATCTTCGCAACTCACAATTGTTCACCTCCTCTTTGTTAACACAGTCTTCTAGGATATCATCAGTACATGTCGCCGCATCAGATCAGACAATGTTGAATTCTTGGTATGAAATTCTTCAAAAATAATTTCATCCAACACATCAACATGGTGACATTGTTCTTTAGACCCTGACGATGCTGCTTCAAACACACTGAAGGTTACGTGGTCATTATTATGGCACATAACTAGTTGTCACTTAAACACATCTATAAGTGTTCATCCCGTTGCTAAAAATGGCCTTCCCAAGATAATGGGTACCTCCTTATCGGCTTCATAATCTAGGATGATAAAATCAGCAGGGAACACCAACTTATCAACTTGAACAAGAACATCTTTGATTTGTCCCTCTGGTTGTGCTAGAGATCTATCTGCTAATTGCAATGTCATCGCAATGGGCTTCATTGATCCAATTCCTAGCTTCTTGAAAGTAGACAAAGACATTAGGTTAATGCCAGCTCCTAAATCACATAATACTTTACCTAGGTAATGATCTTCGATAGAGAATGGACTTGTGAAGCTGTCAGGATCTTTCATCTTGGATTGCAACTTGTTTGTGAGTACAGTGCTGCAACCCTCTGTGAGCGTAATTGTCTCGATGTCGGATAGCTTCTTTTTCTTTGATAGTAGCTACTGTAAGAAGATCAAATACAAAATCGAACTATTCGAGACTATGTTGTTCTTGTTTTGGACGATTTACAACCTGGTGTTGTTAGGCCAGCAATCCAAGCTAGAAACTTCGAACTCAAGCCAGTGATGGTCCAAATGTTGAATTCTAATGGGCAATATGTTGGATTGACACAAGAAGATGTGCGAGAACATCTCAAGTCCTTTTCATTGATTTGTGCTTCCTTCAGTTAGTAAGGCGTTCTTGATGACACTTTGAAGATGGAGTTGTTTCCTTATTCATTGCAAGCAAGAGTTCATACCTAATTCCTTGGGCTACATGCAGGCTCAATTACTTCATGGAATGCACTTGCAACACAGTTTGTTTTGTATTTTAATCCACCGACAATGAATGCTCATCTACGGAATGATATCATAGCTTATCATCAGTTGGATGATGCGAATCTATATACTGTGTGGGAACGTTATAAATCTTTGCTTTGACGTTGCCCCATGCACGACATTCAACAAGAACCACAGATTGAAATTTTATACAATGGGCTAAATTCACAAACAATAAATCTTATTGAGGCATCAGTCAATGGACCTTTGTTAGATTGTACTTATGATGAAGCTGTCTGAATTCTTAAGAGGATTGCTTAGAATGATTATCAATAGCCTATCTCTAGAGCTGCACAAGTAAAAGCTAATCCAAGAGTTATTGAATTGGATGCAATATCTATACTTAGTGCTCAAGTCTCTTCTCTCGCAAATATGATAAAAAATATAAAGGGGGACTAGTGATGTTGCACCTATACAAGTCGCTTAGCAAGTTAATGTGCCTACATTTTACTGTGAGATTTGTGGTGACAACCATAGTTATGAAGACTATCCATAACATGTAAAGAATGCTTTTTATGTCAATAATATCTGTGGTAATTCCTATGGAAACACTTATAATAATTCTGTACGTACCGAGTAGACTTGGGAAAATTAGAATGCTGGAAAAAATGTTGTGACATTCCAATATGAGAATTCGTCTAATCAAAGAAACTACAATCCAAGACAAGGGAATTACAACCCACAACAGTAAAATTACAATCAACAAAGCCATATGTAGCCACATCAAAATCGGATACAGCCACAACAATCTGCAATGTAGAATCAGAATGTTCAAGAACATAGGCAACAATAGTACACGCAAGCTCCCCCGTCTGATCCATTGGTAGCACTTGAAGCTTTAATGCAGGAGCATATCACTCACACAGAAGCTATTGTGCAAGGAAATTCTTCCTCTATTTTGACGTTGGAAGCACAATTAGGATAAATTGCTTCGAATCTAAGCACTCGAATGCCAGGTATACTCCATAGTAACACAAAAAATATCAATCTGAAAGGGAAAGAGCATTGCAAAGCTTCACTCTTAGGAGTGGTAAACAAACTGACGAGCCAACCATCAACTCGATCGTAGAATCTCCAGCCACTAGTGACGTGACTCATGGTGAGAAAGTTGAAATCTGAAGGATTTCTCGATGCACCAGATAAGGAAGTTCCACAAATTGTTACTCCTATGCCTAATGTTCAACCTTCGAAAATGTCGATGCAACCAAAGGTGTCGGTGCAATCTGATGTATCTCCACCTTTTCCTTTTCCATAATGATTCAAAGAAAATGAGCATGAAAAGCAGTATCAGCACCTTCTGAACAAACTGAAGCAACTTCATGTTAATATTCCTTTAATGAACGCTCTTGTGCAAATTCCTAGTTATGGGAAATTTATGAAGGAGCTATTGTCTAAGAAGAAGAAACTTATTGATATTGAAACTATTTCACTCACAAAAGGCTGTAGTCCTATTTTTACAAATAAATTGCCACAAAAAATGAAAGATCCTGAAAGCTTTATGATCCCATCTTCAATTGGAAACCACTATTTGGGTAAAGCTTTATGCGATTTGGGAGCTAGCATCAACCTTATGCCACTGTCTACCTTTAGAAAGTTGGGAATTGGTAATATGAAACCCACTATAGTGACATTACAATTAGCGAATAAATCCTTGGCTCAACTTGAAGGCCAGATTAAAGACATTTTAGTTCGAGTGGATAAATTTGTGTTTTCGACTAACTTTATTATACTTGACTGTGAGGCAAACAAGGAGGTTCCATAATCTCGAGATGACCACTTCTAGCTACCGAACGCACTCTCATCGATGTATACAAAGGTCAATTAACTATGCGACATAATGATGAGCATGTTGCTTTCAGTGTCTTTGAATATTTTACGTGCAAGGATAAAGAAGAATGTCACACTGTTGATGTGCTAGATGATTTAATTATTGAAGAATTCAATGACTGCACATTACTTTCTGAAGAATTTGCAGTGACATCTGATGATGAAATTTTAGCTGACTGAGACAACATGGTTGAAGTTAATAACATTGATTTAAGGCAAGAATGGCAAATTGAATCTTTGGACCTAGACAATAGAACGACTCTGATTTTTAAGCCACTATCGGCCCATCTGAAATATGTCTTTCTTAGTAACAACAGTACACTTCCAATTATTGTCTCTATAACACTAGATGCAGCTCAAGAGGAAACATTGATCTATATCCTTAAGCAACATAAACGAGCGATTGCTTGGAGTATTGTCGACATTCGAGGCATTAGTCCATCTTTTTGAATGCATAAAATCAAGTTGGAAGAAGAAGGAAAGCAATCAATCAAACAACAAAGAAGGTTGAATGAGAAGATGAAGGAGGTGGTTAAGAAGGAAATTATTAAATGGCTAGACACGGGCATTATTTACCCTATTTCGAGTAGCAATTGGGTAAGTCCTGTGCAATGTGTTCCTAAGAAGAGTGGTATCACTGTGGTGAGCAATGAAAAAGATGACCTAATCCTTACACGCATTCCTACGAGTTGGTGAGTATGTATGGATTATCGCAAATTAAATGCAGGCACAAGGAAGGACCATTTTTCACTTCCCTTTATTGATCAGATGTTGGATAGGCTTACTAGAAAAACCTACTTTTGCTTCCTAGATGCTTATTTTGGCTACAATCAAATCGCTATTGCACCGAAGGATAAAGCAAAAACTACGTTTACTTGTCCCTTTGGCACTTTTGCTTTTCACTGAATGTAGTTTGGTCTTTGCAACGCACCAGCCATTTCAAAGGTGCATGATGGTAATATTCTCAGATATGATCGAGGATTCTTTAGAGGTCTTTATGGATGATTTCTCAGTCTATGGGAATAATTTTGATCAATACGCTGACAATCTGGATAAAGTGTTGAAGCGATGTGAGGACACACATCTTGTGCTGAATTGGGAAAAATGCCACTTCATGGAAACTGAAGACGTGGTCTTAGGTCATCACATTTGCAGTCAAGGAATTGAAGTGGACATAGTTAATGTGTAAATTATTGAGAAGTTACCTCCACCGACAAATGTGAAGGGTATCTGAAGTTTTCTTGGGCATGCGGGGTTCTATCGTCTATTTATTTGAGATTTTTCCAAAATTACAAAGCCCCTCTGCTCATTCCTGGAACATAATAAAAATTTCCTCTTTGATAATGTATGTTTGGATGCATTTACTCAAATCAAGTAATAGCTAGTTAAAGCACTCATTGTCATTACACCGGATTGGTCTCAACCATTTGAAGTTATGTGCGATGCAAGCGACTTTGCTATGGGTGCTGTCATAGGAAACGCAAGGAAAAAAATATTTCATGCTATATATTACACCAGCAAGACACTTACAAAGGCTCAAATTAATTATACAACCACAGAGAAAGAATTGTTGGCTATAGTCTTTGCTTTCAACAAATTTCGCTCATACCTTGTCAGCACAAAGGTTACAGTCTTTACTAACCATTCAACATTGAGATATCTTTTCATAAAGAAGGATATCAAACCATGACTGATATGTTGGATCCTATTATTACAAGAATTCGATATAGAGATCAAAGATCGAAAGGGTTCAGAAAACCAAGTGGTAGAGACCTGTCTCGTTTGGAAGTTGGCAGCAAAGATGAAAAATACTTCAGATTGTCGAAGCATTTTCAGATGAGAAATTGTTTGCTGTCGGCGTTACCCCGTGGTATGCGAATATAGATAATTATTTGGTATGTGGAAGACTACCCTTAGGTGTCACAGGCCACAAGAAAGAATGATTTCTTTGAGAAGTAGAGCGATATTATTGGAACGAGCCATATGTATTAAAGGTGTGCAATGACAATATCATTCGACGTTGTGTTCTAGAAGAAGAAAAGCTTTCAATCCTGAAGCACTATCATGATGCTCCTTATGGAGGTCATTTTGGTGGAATGAGAATTGTTGCCAAGGTTCTTCAATCGAGATCCTTTTCATTATTTAAGGACGCCCACAATTTTGTGCATCAATGTGATCGATGTCAGAGCACTAGCTTTATATCTCGACGAAATGAAATGCTACAATAACCAATCATGGAAGTTGAACTCTTCGACGTTTGGGGAATGGATTTCATGAGGCCATTTCCAAGCTTATTTGGAAATGTCTATATTCTAGTTGCTGTTGATTACGTATCAAAGTGGGTGGAAGCCATTGCAGTCCCAAAGGATGATGCAAGGACAATGATTAAATTTTTCCTCAAGCATATTGATTGGCCTATAACGTCACAGTAGTTGTGCAAGTGGACACACGTCGATGCAAGTATAGTTGATAGATTAATTCTATCGGATATCGATCCCATAGGGAATGGGTTCTTGATGTTTATATGTCAAGGCAATTAAAACTAAGACTAGAGATAATCTGAGTAAAGATGTCAGCGTAATTAAATCTTATATTTACACTAAGATAGTTAAAATTGTCAACGTAATTATAAAAGTTAAATGTTAGAGCAACTGAAAGTAAATCAAATTGTTGTTGAAGTTTTGAGAATTTAAATGCAGAAAAGTAAAAATGTGATCAAGTGCAAAGGGTTGGATTGGATCACTAATATCACTAAGTCGCAATGCTGGATGCGTCGACAAGGTATTATATTGACGAATTGTCGCAAGCAATAAGGCTCTAATGAAATGTTACCAATAACAACTCTCTATTTTATCAAGACTCAAATACCCACAATTACCCCATCTCTCGATGTTGGCAACTCTGTGCACTTAAGAACAAGTGATACAATCTCTTCTAATCCCAAGCAGCTCTCGCTGACTTGCTTGTTATCCTAACTTGTCACCGCATCTCTCGATGTCGATAGACTGTAATTCCACTCTCGTGTTTAATGCAATTAAATCCAAGAATAAACAGATGAGAAGAATTAAGTAAGAATAAAAGTAATCTAACTTTGAAAGATATTCTCATATTCATTCAAGTGTCAAGAATAATTCATCAGCATAAAAGAGGGGTTAACAAATACATCGAAGCTTATTATCTCTAGACAACTAGGACTATTCCTTAATCGCTCCTCTTGTGTTGCATCGAGCACTTCTCGTCAGGAGTAGGCTGGTCGAAAGATGATGGCATTGGTCGGAAGATGGAGGGGAATACAGGGAAATCTGGATGCGGACTTGGGCTCGTGTTCCTCAATGCGGCGACAATAGCGTCACTCCACACTTTTGTGTACACATAGAATATGGTCTGCCGATTGTCCATATCTTCTACTACACTGACAATACGAAAATTTCGTAAGTCAATGCGATCAATATTTACTTCCATGGCAGTCAACCTCTTTCCCAACTAAAGGTCTGTGCGCATCAGCCTATTTTTCCCTCTTCCCTTTTCCCTTGTCCTTCTTCTTTGGTGCTTCTCTCGCCAGTGGCATCTCTTGGCCCCTCTTCATTCTCTTTACGGAGATATCATTGATAGGGCTCTTGTTCTTTAATACCTCCTCTCCATCTTTGAGCACAATCCCCCTTTGTTTACATAGTAGCATGATTAAGGAAGGAAATGGTAATATACATGTCTGTTTAGATGTTGCTTCAGTAATCTGGTCGTGGAGGATTGCATCGACATTGATGTGACGGCCTTTGAAGATTGAATGTAGAACGCACATGCGATCTAGTGTCATTATTATGCTGTGTGTAGAGGGTAGGATGCAGCTATTGATAAAGTGGAACCACACCTTACTGTAGGTTATCAGATATCAAAGTGCATGATAAAGTTGTTCGGACCAGTGCCCGTCCAAACGACATCGTCAACATAACGATCTTTCAGTATTTGGTCGGCACCTTCATCGGTCAGTTCTTCCAAAAACACTGTGTGAGTGTCTTCTTTCTCAACCATCCGAAATAGAGTGTTGATATGGGCAGCACTCCGTGGTAGTAAGCCCTCCCTTACAAAGATGAACTCTTGTTCAGTGTTAATAAGGTTGGCATAAAATTCCGTTACCATTATAGGGGAATATCCGGCTGGGTGCTCGCAGAAGAATTTTCCCAGCCCAACCGACTGATTGTTCGTATGATTTGCTTCCCCAAAGTCTGGTATGGGGATAGTTGTAGGCCTTGCTCCGGATGGCAGTTTCGTTTTAGCATCACATCGTGGTAGTAGTCCTTGGCTACTTTAGATAGAAATAGGATCGGTTATTGTGATAGAGGTTGGTCTGTGGATCAAACCACGGTAGCGGAAGTTTTAGGGGTTTTGGAAGGCATTTATGTACCTCTTGTTTTGGCCATAATATCTCAGGAAGAAGGTTAAAAGAAAATTACAGAGAAAAGAAAATAAACTCGTGATAAAGTAATAGCGTAACATAGAAGAAGAGTTGCAGTAGCAATGTCGAATGTGAGCGGAAAAGGAAGTCGGCAAAGAAGGGTTTTATAACCTTTCAATGGTAATAGTCGTGATTATTGCAAACGTTCTAAAAAATTGTCACGTCTGCAGCCAATAAATGTTAGGCTGTAGATCGTACCTTTTTGTTTGATCCAATGGTTAGGAATAGATGAAGATCAACCGACGCAATCCTTGCTAAAAAAGCATTGCTAAGTCATCACAGAATGCACCGACAAGTTATGCTTGTGATGTATCGACGAAAAGACGATTTTTATTCCTACACAAAATTGAAAAGGAAACAAGTAAAAGTGAAAAGATAAAAGGAAATGTAAAATGCATTGACATTATTTAAATGTAACCAGATCGATGGTCTCGTTTGGTTCTTTGACTTCTGGGCTCACATAATGCTTCAGACGTTGGCCATTCACCTTGAACTGTTGCCCATCCTTCAGATTCTCAATTGTCACCACACCGTTCTGGAATGCTTCGAAAATCTTAAAAGGGCCCGACCATCTTGAACGCAATTTATCTGGATGTTGTTTTAAACATGAATTAAACAAAAGTACAAACTGACCAAGACTAAATTGTCGATGCAAGATGATATTGTCGTGTTCTTTATATATTATGGTATTCTCATTGGCATTACGGTGAATTTCTTCTAGTTCAATAATGTCTAACAATCTTTTCCTTCCAGCAGCATCATAATCCATATTTACCTGCTTGTTTGCCCACATAGTTTTATGCTCAAGCTCAACTGGCAAGTGGCTTGACTTTCCAAACACTAGTTAATATGGCGACATCCCCAACGGCGTTTTATATACAGTGCGAAGTGTCCACAATACGTCATGTAGTTACGAAGACCAATCTCTTCTAGATGGATTAACCACCTTCTCAAGGATGCTCTTAATCTACCGATTGGACACCTTTGCTTGGCCATTTGTCTGTGGATGGTACGTTGTGGCCATATGATGCTTCACACCATAACTTTTCAATATTGTCGCAACTTGATTGTTGTGAAAGTAAGTAACTTGATCACTTATTAATGCTCTAGGTGCTCCAAATTTCGTAAGGATGTAAGTGTGGAAGAACTTCAACACCGTTAAAGCATCATCTTTTGGCTCCGCGATTGCCTCGATCCACTTCGAGACATAGTCAACAGTAACAAAAATGTACACATTCCCAAAAGAGTTTGGGGAATGGCCCCATGAAGTCTATACCCAAGGCGTCAAATAACTCCACCTCCATAATAGGCTATTGGAGCATCTCGTTGCGTCGAGATAACGAGCTAGTGCATCGACATCGATCACATTATTGTGCAAAGTTGTGGGCATCTTGAAATAATGTGGGCCAAAAGAATCCTAACTGTACCTTTGCAGCAGTCCTTATACCACCAAAATGGCCTCTAGAGGGAGCATCATGGAAATGTCACAGGATAGAAGTCATTTCTTCTTCAGGAACGTAGCGACGAATAATGTTGTCGATGCATACCTTGAATAGGTATGGCTCATTCCAATGGTACTTTGCAGCGTCACGCAAAAATCTAACTCTCTTGTGACCAACAGCACTCAAGGGTAACTTCCTATACACAAGATAGTTGACAGCATCAGCATACCAGGGTGATGCGTCGACAAAGAACAACTGCTCATTTGGAAATGCATCAACAATTTGGACTTTATTCCCATCTTCACTTCCAACTTCTAGTCGAGACAAGTGGTCAGCTATAAGATTTTCAGATCCCTTTCTATCCTTGATTTCAACATCAAACTCTTAAAGTAATAGGCTCCATCTAATCAACCTCGATTTGGTGTCTTTCTTTGCAAAAAGGTACCTCAACGCAGAATGGTCTATGTACACTGTAATTTTTGCACCGAGAAGGTATGAATGAAACTTGTCAAATGCAAAAACTATTGCTAGCAATTCCTTCTCAGTAGTTGTATAATTGACCTGCGCTTCAGTCAAAGTTTTACTAGCATAATAAATAGAATGAAATACCTTTTCTTTGCGTTGTCCCAGTATAACTCCTACAACAAAATCACTTACGTCACACATTAATTCAAACGGTTGCGTCCAGTCATGTGCGACGATAATTGGAGCTTATACTAGCTGCTTCTTTATTGCAATGAATGCATTCAAACAAGTGTTATCAAACACAAACTTTTTATTCTGCTCTAGCAATGAGCATAATGGTTTTGCAATCTTGGAAGAATCACTGATAAATCTCCTATAGAAACCAGCATGTCCAAGAAAGCTTCTTATTCCCTTAACATTTGTTGGCAATGGTAATTTCTTGATGATTTTGACCTTTGTTTTATCTACTTCAACGCCCTGACATGATATGCGATGGCCGAGGACAATGCCTTCAGTTGCCATGAAGTGGCATTTTTCCCAATTCAGAACTAGATTTGTGTCCTTGCATCTCTTCAAAACTTTCCCTAGGTTGTCAGTGCATTGCTCAAAAGTTTGCCCATAAATCGAGAAATTGTCCATGAATACCTCTAAAGAATCCTTGATCATGTCCAAGAAGATAGCCATCATACATCTCTAGAATGTGGCTGGTGCATTGCATAATCCAAATGGCATACGTCGAAAGGCAAAGGTCCCAAATGGGCATGTGAACGTGGTCCTTACTTGATCTTCTGGCGCAATGGAAATTTGGTTGTATCCAGCGTAGCCATATAGGAAGCAATAACAGGCTTTACCAGCTAGCCTATCCAGCATCTGGTTAATGAAAGGTAGTGGAAAGTGGTCCTTTTTTGTGGCTGCATTCAGTCGACGATAATCCATGCATACTCGCTAGTCAATCGCAATGTGAGTAGGGATCAACTCGTTCTTGTCATTGCGTACAACTATGAATCCACTCTTCTTGGGCACACATTGGATAGGGCTCACCCAATTGCTATCAGAAATGGGGTAGATGATGCCCACGTCTAGCCACTTAATAATCTCCTTCTTCACTACTTCTTTCATCTTCTCATTGAGTCGTCGTTGTTGCTCAATGGATTGCTTCCCTTCATTTTCCAGCCTGATCTTATGCATGCAAAAAGAGGGACTAATGCCTCTGATATCTGCAATACTCTAGGCGATGGCTCTTTTATGCTCTTTCAAAATTTTGACAAGCTTTTCTTCTTTGCATCGAGGGTTGCCCTGACAATTACTGGTAATGTTTCATTGTCCCCTAGAAAGATGTATTTCAAATGCATCGACAATGGCTTCAAACCCAAGGTAGGAGCTTGTTCAATCGACGGTTTAAACATGAGGATCATCCTATTAGACAAATCTAAAGATTCCAATTACCAATTTTGTCTTAGCTCACAACTATTAACCTCAGCATTGTAGTCACATTCAGCTAGGACTTCATCAATGGATGTCACTGCATCTTCATCTAAGATTGTTGAACTCCATTCATTGAAGTCTTATATAATTATTCCAATTGAACTCTTGGACGGGATGCCTCGAGCACACTGAAGGTCACATGTTCGTCGTTATGTCGCATGACAAGCTCTCCCTTGAAAACATCGATAAGAGTGCGTCTCGTTGCCAAAAATGTTCGCTCTAGAATGATGGGCACTTCCTTATCTGCCTCGCAGTCAAGGATTATGAAATCAACAGGGAACACGAGCTTATCAACTTGCACAAGGACATCTTTGATTTGGCCTTCAGGTTGCGCTAGAGATCTGTCCGCAAGTTGCAATGTCACCACAGTGGGCTTCATTGATCTTATTCCTAATTTCCTGAATTTGGACAAAGGTAAGAGATTAATACTAGCTCCCAAATCACATAAAGCTTTACCTAGATAATGATTTCTAATGGAGCATGGGATTGTGAAGCTACCAGGATCGTTATTTTTTTGGGGCAACTTGTTAGTTAGCACAGCACTGCACACCTCTGTGAGTGCAATCGTCTCAATTTCTTACAATTTCTTCTTCTTTGATAACAACTCCTTCATAAATTTCCCATAACTGCGGATCTGTATAAGAGCATCTACAAGAGGTATGTTAATATGTAATTGCTTCAAAGTAGATGCAAACTTTTGATAGTCCTTATCAAGGTCTTTCTCTTTAAATCTTTGTAGAAATGGCAAAGATATACTGTTAGTGGGTTGTTGTGGAATAACCAGTTGTATCGACACAGGCAATTATGTCGACATCTTCGTTGCATGAATTGTAGGCATAGAGGTCACTAAAATTTGTTCTTCCTCATTTATTTCTGCTTGATTCTCTTCAGCTGTAATTTCTCCTTGTTGCGTTGGTTCGGATGCCTTGACATGGTCTTGGTTAAAGTGTCTACTTGGCTCGGTAGTTTGCTTCCCACTTCACAGCATGATAGCTTTACAATGCTCCTTCCCTCTTTGTGTTAGATTCTCAGTGTCACTAGGTAGAGTACCTGGTAACCTTACACTCATATTAGAAGCCAATTATCCTAGCTGGGCCTTCGATGCTCGGATAGAAGAAGAATTGCCTTGCACTATTGCTTTAGTCCGCGTGATATGCTCTCGCATCAGCGCTTCAAGATCAGTCATAGGATCTGACCTTTGTTGAGAAAATTACTACTGTTGTGGTTACTGATGTTACCCTTGCATATGTGGCATGGCATTCTGTTATGACTACAATCGCATTTTTTGTTGCATCTGGCTATATGCCTACAATTGATTAGGGTGCGAATGTACTTGCGAAATCTAATTAAAATTCTTCTATTGATTGTTGTGGTAACTCCCTTGTCTATAACTCTTTTGGCTTGAGGAATTTTCATATCTATAAGTGGAAGCATTCTGATTTCCCCAAGATTGTTGAGCTCTGTTGTTGTATGAGTTACCATAGGAACCTCCTCTGATGTTATTAACGTAAAATGCATTTTTAGCATGTTGTGGGCAATCCTCGTAACTGTGGTTGTCACCATAAATCTCACAAGAAAATGTCGGCACATCCATCTGTTAGGCCACTTGGATAGGAGCAACGTCACTTGTCCCTCTTCATATTCTTTATAATATTAGCCAAAGAGGATACCTACGAACTCAAAGTAGAAATAGCATCTAATTCAAGAACACTAGGGTTAGTTTTTACCTAAGCAGAACGAGAGGTTGGATATTGATAATCATTCTATGCAATTCTATCTAGAATTTGTATAGCTTCATTGTAGGTACAATCCAACAGAGGACCATTAGCAGATGCGTCGATAAGATTTATTGTCTGAGCATTCAATCCATTATAAAAGATCTCTATCTTGGTCTCTTGTTGAATTCCATGCAATGGGAGCATCTAAGTAAACTCTTATAACGTTCCCATGTTGTATGTAAGTTCTCATCATCCAGCTGATGATATGCTGTAATGTCATTTTGCAGCATTTCATTCATTGTCGGTGGATTAAAATGCAAAACAAACTGTGTTGCTACCTTATTCCAAGATGTAATGGATCCAGCCAACAATCCCAAGAACCATGTTCTCGCTTTACCTTACAGCGAATAAGGAAATAATTGCATTTTTAAGGCATCATTAGGAACACCATGTTGACTAAAGGATGCACAAATAAGAAAAAATGATTTTAAATGTTCTCTTGCGTCTTCATGAGGTAAGCCAGAACATTTCCATTTGAATTAAGCATCTGAAACATCACTAGTTTCAACTCAAAATTTCTAGCTTGTATAGCTGGTCTCACAACCCCTGGTTGTAAATCATTAAGGATAGCAACAATAAAATCTCGAATTGTCCTATTTTGCACATGTTTAATTTGTGGAGGCAATGGTGGTACATTATTAACAACTTATGGCCGCACTGGAGGAACATCATTTTGTCGCAGCAATGGTGGTAGATCATTGTTATTTCCAGCCATTTTCCTTTGTTCTTGCTTTTTCCTCCTTAATGTCCTCTCAAGTTCCGAATCAAAACTAACAATAGTGTTAGGATTTCTCCTTGTGGACATGCAACGCTTTAAAGAATTCTGAAAGAAATTAACAACAAGAAAGTAAACAAATTAGTAAAAGCTAGAAGTTAAGTAAGAAGAATTAATTGCATCTACAAACATAAAAATCAAACAAATGCCAGTCCCCGACAACGACGCCAAAACTTGATCGGCCTATAACGTCACAGCAGTTGTGCAAGCGGACACACATCAATGCAAGTATAATTGATAGATTAATTCTATCAGATATTGATCCCACAGGGAATGGGTTCTTGATGTCTATATATTGAGGCAATTAAAACTAAGATTAGAGATAAGGTGAGTAAAGATGTCAACACAATTAAATCTGATCTGTACACTAAGATAGTTAAAATTGTCAATGTAATTATAAAAGTTAAATGTCAGAGCAACTAAAAGTAAATCAAATTGTTGTTGAAGTTTTGAGAATTTAAATGCAGAAAAGAAAAAATGTGATCAAGTGCAAAGGGTTAGATTGGATCATTGATATCACTAAGTCGCAATGCTGGATGCGTCGACAAGGTATTGTATAGATGAATTGCTGCAGCAATAAGCTCCAATGAAATGTTACCAATAACAACTCTCTGTTTAATCAAGACTCAAATACCCATAATTACCCCATCTCTCGATGTTGGCAACTCTGTGCACTTAAGAACAAGTGATACAATCTCTTCTAATCTCAAGCAGCTCTCGCTGACTTGCTTGTTAACCTAACTTGTCACCGCATCTCTCGATGTCGGTAGACTGCAATTCCACTCTCTTGTTTAATGTAATTAAATCCAAGAATAAACAGATGAGAAGAATTAAGTAAGAATCAAAGTAATCTAACATTGAAAGATGTTCTCATATTCATTCAAGTGTCAAGAATAATTCATCAGCATAAAAGAGAGGTTAACAAATATATCGAAGCTTACTATCTCTAGACTACTAGGACTATTCCTTAACCACTCCTCTTGTGTTGCATCGAGCACTTCTACTCAGAAGTGGTTACTCCTCTACTCAATCAGCTCACCATTCTCTAGCTTAAATCTCCAAGAATACAAAGTATTTGCAAAATTTAATTCCTCTACCTCTTGATATCTTTCTTCATCTTTTTTCTCCTCTATTTATAGGCTTCAAGAATGGTAAACCTTCTTTCTTCTCTGATCCAGATCCAATTGCAGCTGTAAAAGTTTGTTATAGTCTAGTTGTGCACTCACGCAGATCTGGTGTGAACTTCATGGATCTGCAAGTTGTTGCGACATCGCTAGGCGCAATTTGAAACCTTCAATTACGGTGACAACGTGCTCTTCCCCTACGTTGGTCTCCAGTTGTGATTGCAGCTTGAATTCTCTCATTTCATGTAAAGATTCCTATGCGGTGACATCACTAGTCGCAATTTCAAGCTGAATTTGTCGCTGCATTTTCGGATTCTTTTTAGCTTTGGTCTTCTGAGATGGATGCTTGCGTTGACAATTTTAAGACGCAATGTATATGCTGCATGTGATGACATTAGTGCACAAAAAGAGATAAAATAACAAGAATTTAAACCAAGCATAAATGAGTTAGAAAACATAAATACTAAGTATGAAATGCCTAACATGGATTCTAAATATGGTACAAAAGAGACAAATAATAAACAAATTTAGGGAGAAAATAGGTGTCATTTCTAATGTTATCACATATACTTACCTGCTTTGGCACACCAAAAGCATTGATCAGCAACCAAGGTACTCCCTTCCATTGCAACCAGGTGGCAGCCATATTGAAGCGATATAGAGTTAATCATTAAATGGCTACCACTTATCATCCGCATACTACCAGACAAGCTGAGGTTTCCAATCAACAAATTAAAAACATTCTTGAGGTGGTCGTAAACCCTTCAAGAAAAGATTGGTCTTCTAGACTTGATGATGCCTTGTGGACATTGAGGACAGCATACAAAAACCCACTTGAGATGTCGTCGTATCAGCTTGTTTTTGCGAAAGCATGTCACTTTTTAGTTGAATTATAGCATAAGGCAATGTCGGTGATTAAGCAAGTGAAATGGATTACGATGCTGCTGGAAATAAGCTGCTGTTAGACATCCCTAAACTCAAGGAAATTAGGCGTAATGCCTATGAGAATGCTACAATTTATAAGGAAAAGACCAAGCAATGGCACGATAAAATAATTTTGCGGTGACAATTTATTGCAAGACAATAGGTGCTATTATTCAATTCTCAACTGAAATTGCACCTAGATAAATTGCACTCATGTTGGTCTAGACCTTTTGAAGTTGTCGAAGCATTTCCTCATACTGCAGTCACAATTAAAGATCTACATGATGGGCACCAGTTTAAAGTGAATGGACAATGGCTAAAAAAACATTATTTTGGGCATAATGATCACAAGCAGGAAGAGACCATTAAATTGGTCAAATTTTTCTAACCTTTCTTGAAATTTATATCCTTTAATTTTATTTTCTTTTGTTTTTGTTTATGTTTATTTCATTTCTTATTTCTTGCAGAATAAATTTGATTCTTTTATCGACACATTTGGATCTCCTTGTCAACGCAAATCGTATGTCTATACTGAATATTGCTGACTCATCAGAAAATCAGAGTATATCAGGAAATAGATCCCATCGTTTCATTAATTAACACCCAATCGTTGGATCAGTCTGAACGGTGTCACTCCTATTGGACGCATTTATTTTGCCCGACTTTATGTCCTTTCCTCTATTACAAAAACAGACAGGCCTTTCCATCTTCCTTTTTCATTATTTATAAACAACCCCTTTGTGCCAACTGTGCTATTCACAAAGATGCCATTTTTATTCACAACATTTCTTCAAGCTTGCACCTTTCCACCTTACAACTCTCTTTACTTACCAAAACAATGGCCAGAACTCATGGAGCAGTGAAGAAGACAACTAAATCTGTTACGAAACCTTTATCCTCTGCAACAGTCATTCATAAAATAGAGCCTCCCATGTCCAAAAAACCTGTGACATTCCTCACAAAAGCGGCTAAAGATCGTTTCTAGGAGAACATACTGAAAAGGAACTGTCACCCAGAATAGGGTTTCCTTTTATCGAGACAACAAGAACTAGGGAAACAAATCCACAAAACCATTGTGACGCTGAAATGGGAAACTTTTTGTCAACACCCTAGAAGTTATTCTCCGTCTTTGGTACGTGAGTGTTATGCCAATCTTACTAACCATGAGTCAAAATTTGTATTTGTCCGTAAAAGATTAATACTTTGGGACACTTCACACATCAACGAGCTCTACCACACCAAAGTAGATAACGATGGACATGTTATGTTTATTAAGGAACTCACTAATGAAGGGACAGATATTTTGGTGAAGGATCTCTGTTTTGAAGAAGCCACATGGTCAGATTCGAATCCAATCAACTACACCATGCACAAGTGATTTTTGACGTTACAGAGCTAAGTTTGGTTCCACTTTGTGAACTACAGATTGATGTCTTCTACACACAACACAACTGTCACCCTTGATCGAATGTGTTTGATACATTCCATCATCAATAGAAGGAAAATAGATGTCGGGGTAATTTTACACCAGGAAATCGCTGATTATGTCACCAGGCAAACAGGTATACTAGTTTTGCCCTCACTAGGAATGCAATTGTGCCAGCAAAGGGGAGTTGTGCCCTGAGATGGAGAAGAGATCTTGGAGAACAAAAGCCCAATCAATGAAGCATCAATCGAGAAAATGATGCGTGGGAAGGATACGCCCACAATGAAGGAAACAAAAGCAAGAAAAAGGAAAGGAAAAGTAGAGGCAACAGAAAAGGAAGCCAATGTGACTGTAAAAACTCATTTTTGGTACAAAATGAAGGAAGTCGAGAAGATAGCAGACTCCATAATCATTCGGCAAATCAAGCTTGTCACCAAAGTGGAAGATATGGATAGGTCACAAAATTTATTCTGCGTCTACACCAGGGCCTGAAATAGTGTTGTTGTGACCATATTAAGGAGAATGAGCAAAGCCCCTCTCCTTGAATTCCCAATATTCCCTCCAATTAATAATGAATTTGAGCCCTTAACTGAGGAGGCTGACTCAAGGGATAAAGACCAATCGATGGCTTCCCCTCAAATGGTGCATATCTCTGATGATGAAAAGAAGACAGAATCAAGGGATTTTGAGGAATGTTTACAGAATATTGTGAGCTTGTTTGAGATGAGTTTACTACTAGTTAGGATGCACATGTTACTGAAGAGGAAATCCCTGCTGAAGGGGAGGAAACCCAAGTTGAGGAAGAGAAAGATGAAGAAAAAGAAGCTGAGGAAGATTCAGCTGAAGAAATTATCACTGCAACCGAAGTTGTGGGTGGAATAACTTCGGGCTTGGCACAAGATGGAGCGAGATGGGTGGAAGCTGCAGAGGAAATTAATGAGGACCACAGTAACCCTTTGGCAATAGTGGTCTACACTAAACCACTTGAAGATATCCATCCAACACCAGATGCAGCTGATGATGCCGAGGTACAACCTGATGTTAAGGAGCAATCTGAGGATCAGGCAAAACCCAAAGAAAGAAAAAGAAAGCGCTCCAAGGACAAGAAGCATAGAAAGAAAGAGGAGAAGAAGAGAAGAAAGAAAAAGCACCATGCAACCACATCAACGGCTGCAAAAAATTGAGTTAGTTTTATTTTAAGTTCTTAGCTTTAGTTTTCATGCATAGCATGTAGCTGTAATTTTTAGTCTGTTAGTAAGCATTGCCATCACATTCCTATTGTCATTACATTTTAATTGTCACTACATTTGCATTGTCATTGCATTTTCATTTGTTATTATAATTTAGTGTCAGTACATTGGGGATAATGCAAACTTTAAGTTTGGAGGAATGTATATAGGGTTTGGAAATGCAATTGCACCCACATTTTAAATTTTTTTCTATAATGAAGCATGCAAGGTTATAAATGGTTATTGCAAATGTGTTTGAATTTTATATTTGATGCTTAATTCTTGAATCATGTGAACTATCAATGAATGAGTTCGATAAATTTGACTGAATATTGTATCTTCAATTCTTTGATGAATGATTTAGATTGCATTAGTAATAGATGATTAATATCATTCTTTGAATCTTGAATGAATTTGCCCTTTATAGCTACTTATATATATAAGAGACACTCCAATGTGGGTGTATTATGAACTGTTCAAAGGGGAACACTCCAATGCAAGTGTTAGAAAAAGTAATCCAGCCAATGGCTGTCACTGCAAGAGTGTGTATCGGCGCAATTACATACTCCCCAGGGGTTTGTTGCACTCCATCGTTACTTCTTAGGAACAAGGTATAGTAATGTAATGACATCCCTCAGTCACATAAAAAAAAGAACAAAAAAGGAAAAGAAAAAAAGATATATATATATATATTACTGTACAATAAATGTTGTATTCGTAGATAGAATTTAGGATTTGAAGCATGATGCTGGCTTCAATGGAGTTGCAATCCTAGTTATTTATGCTTATGAATTGTCGGTGCAATATCCTGTCGTTTGAATGTGATTCAGTCAATGGGATTTTAGATGAATCAAGTTGCTAGAATGATCATTTGCCTTGATAAATTTTTGTATAGCCCTATTAATTTTGTTTTACTTGAGGACAAGTAAAAACTCAAGTTTGGGGTGTGATAGTACTAGAAAGAACTATTGATTTTTCTTTACTTATTGTTTAAGTTGTTCCCATTTAGTCATCCTTAGCACATATTTTAGCATTTTCTAGTTTAGTTTATTGTATTTTCTAACTCAATGGACCTTAGCCGAGTTGTCCTTAATTTTGTTATATTTTACTACTAATGTTACTGCATGAGCATGTCCAGAATTATCGCTTCATGAATATGTCCAGAGTTGTCACTGTATGAGCATCTCTAGAGTTACACCCAGAATTGTCATCGCATCTGACAGTTGTCTGGATAAAAAAAAACCAAAAATGTGTGCGCTGTCTAGTCTAGTGTAACTAACTGGTACGGCCAAAGATTGCTATATTTGGAGGAAATGACACTTGTACTATTCAGCTGAAGATAAATATTTATGAAGAAAGAGAGAAAAGGAGTCTTCTTCCGGGTTTTATTCTTCTTGAATCCATTCTTAAAGCTTACGGCCATGGAAGCTTAAACCTCTCAAGGGAGAACTGACGTGAAGAAGGAGGCAGATCTACTTTTAATGAGGAGCCCCTAAGTGCTACACAAGAGGGAAGCAAGAGAGCAAGTCAAGTAGCCTAGGAATAGTATTCTCCATTTGTTTTCTTAAACGCTGGTGATTAATGTTTATTTCATGTTTGTATGGAAATACACTTGATTTCTAGACTAAATGATATTTTATCCAAGCTTGCTTTTATTCTTTAATCTTTGGATTTGAATGTTTTAATCACGGAAGTGTTATTGCAGTCACTATCATTATAAGGTGCAGCGACAATTTAAACTAATAAGCTAGACAATGGAAGTTGCTTGGGGATTGAAGGAATTTAATCCACCAGTTCTTGAATGTGTTGCATTCCCATTATCGAAAGGTGTGGTTAGTGTGCATATTTATGTCTTAGATCGAATAGAGAAGCCAAGTTTGGTAAGACATTCATTGTACCTTATTGCAACGATAATCACCTATTCTCTAAAACCTTGTGAGTCACACTTAGTATTCTACTGACTATTCATGTTAGGGACCCCATTTCATTATTATTACATTTCTTGTTTAATTTCACATTATTGCTTCGACAATCACTCTCACAATTTTATTGCATTTACTTATTCATTGCACCGACATTAATAGACAACAAACATCCATCCTCGTGGGATCGATATCCGACAGTTTCACATCTGTCTACTATACTTGCATCGATAGTGTACGCTTGCACATATTTGCTGTGACATTTATAGCCGATTAAGGCGTCACCTAAATAAACATATTTTAGATGAGAGGGAAGTACCTTGAGTTCTAATTTAGGTGGCTCTTCAATTGACGCTTTAGGTAGAACATAATCTCTTCTCTCTAATTCCAAAGATTCAAAACGAGATTGTGGGTAAATCCCCTTAGATTAGCTTCTAACAAAGCTAAGTGTTCCTCCCCCTTCTCATCACTTGGATACTGTAGAAAAATCATCAACTACATTAGGAAATTACCTAAATTTAAAAACATTAAACGTTACCTAATCGTCTTGTACACGCATGGTGAGAAGGGTCCTTCCAGTTGCTAGAAAATGCCTTCTAGTATGCTAGATTTGTACATAGTAAATTAAACTATTGTTCACACTTTAGGAGCTTGAAATTAAGCATTTCTCTTTTATTTCCTTAGGATTTAATTTAGTTTTCTATTTTTGAATAAATTGTGTAAAAGGTGCAAAAACGGTGCTTTTTGTTGTCTTTAAGGTCGATTGAGGCCTAAGGGTTAGCTAACATAGTTCATGAGTGTGCAGGAGATCTTTAGAAGTCAAATAAAGATGAAGCTAATCATTGTGTCACAACACAAACTGCTCTACGTCGTAACAAAGGGACCAGAATTGAACAATATCGAAGCTGACTTCTTTGTCACAACATACAATACCTATGTCACGAAAATGCCTGTATGATTGCCCCAAATGGAGTGGACTAACCTCTTCGTCGTGACACGGCCACGATATTGAATCCTAGATATGGATTGGGCACCGAGTGAAAGGCGTTTCGATCTTTATAATGCCACTTAAACATGAGTAACGGCAACCAACCTAGGGTTGAGGAAAACGACCGTCCAAGGCTATAAATAGGACATTTAGCACTAGGGTTTTACACACCTTTCAGCTTTAGTTTCAATTTCCTTTGTTATTTTCTTTTTTGTTTTGAAAATGAGATTTGTAACTTCTGATAAATGATTATGGAATTATTTCCCAACAAATTGCAATATAATTTGAGTTTCTTTTACTTCATCGATTCAATTCTATTTTAAATTCTATTATAATTTTTTTGATGTTTGAAGAAACCATGAGGAACTAATTCCATTGTTGGGGATTAGGGAGTGGAAGTATGGTTATTCAATTATCATTGAATTCTAATATCATAGATTACTAACAATGTTAAATTTTTTGATCATCTAATAAAAGATCCCGTCACATTTCTACGAAAGTTTGAGGCAATTTGTAGCACAGTCGCATATGATGAGGTAGCTATATACGTTATTAAAATACTATTGATTCCTTTTGCTCTAGATGGTTGACCACCTCCAAACTACTCCCATTCGGTGTTGCTTTTCAGCTTCCACAAGTATATGGGTCAGGTTGTAATATAGAATTGTACAACGAAATACTTGGCAGTATTCTAAGGATCGTACCCAAAGGAGGCATAAGGCGATGGTGAATTAAATCCCTGCAGAGAATAGAATTAATTAGTAATCAATTTAGGGATTATAATACGAGAATAAAATAAAAGTGTTGATTGTAAAAAACATAAAAAGAAATAAACTAAGTAAAGGATGAGATGTAAAGATTTGATAAACGGCTTTGGGGAGATTAGGTCGCTTTAGTATGACTTCGTTAATTGTTGGGATTTGAGGATTTTCCTTCAATCAACTAGTTACTACCCAAGTTGGATCTTCCGATCTTCTGCTATCATAGCAAGTCGATAGAGACTACTTATCACCAGATGTCATAATCTAAATCGGTTTGGGAAAAGGTTTTCACAGATAGGCAATACCAATTTTGGGTTCATTCCCACCTAAATGACGTTCTAGGGTTCTCAAGTCTAGTGTTTGTTTAATGTTCTTCCTTTCCCAAATAGCTTATCCGATTGCAAAATCCCTGCTTATAAAACAATTAAATATTCATACTTCCACTCTCTAATTCCCCAAAATGGAATTTAGTTCCTCATGGTTTTCTTGATCATCATCAAAACAATAATATATGAAAACATATAATTGAATAAATGGAATGAAAAAGAAACTTCAATTGTATTAGCAATCTATCGCGAAACAATCCCACTATCGTTTATGCAAAAATAACAAACTCATTTCTAAAATGGAAATACAAACTAAAAACTAAAAACTAAGAAAAGGTATGTGAAACCCTAGTGCTATAAGCCCTATTTATAGCCTTGGATGGTCGTCTTTCCTCAACCCTAGGTAAACTTCTATCCTTTGTGTTAAATTTGCATTGTAAAGACCGAAATACCCTTCACTCAGCGTAAAACTGCGTTCAAGGGTCGATGTCGCGACAGACCAGGTCCTATTTCGCGACGAAGCAGGCAATCTCCTTAATCTTCACTTCTAGTCCCTTTGTTACGACGTAGAGTATCCTATGTCATGATGAAGTGATCAATTTCACTTTTTTTCAGCTTCTAATGGTCTCCTGCACACTCACAAAGTAGGTTAGCTAACATTTAGGCCTCAATCGATCTTAAAGACAATAAAATAACCTTTTAGCACTTGGTTTACACAATTTATTCCAAAGATAAAGACTAAGTTAAATCTTATGGAAACATAAAGAAAATACTTAATTTCAAGTTCTTCAAGTGTGTACACTAGTTCAATCTACTAGGTTTAAAATCGGAAGATCAAACTCCCCCACACTTAAGTCTTTGCTTATCCTAAAGCTAACAAAAGAAGAAAAGCAATCATAAAGTAATGAAATAAGAAAGAAAAACAAAATGAGCTTGAATCTATATTATACAAAGATTAGGTTCACAACATCTACTCTAGGCATTCTGTATTTCTCAATAATTCTAACATGATGAGTGAACAATTTTATCATTTTTGGTTGGAAATAATACAAGTTCAATAAGTTACAAGGAATACATATATCAAAGTTTTATCGATATAAATTCATCAATGCCTAATATAAGTACTTTGATTATCCAAGTACAATACAGATAGTTATAATGAGAGCATACAATTTCCATATCTATTCATGCATAGAATTGTTTAAGTCACATAAGGCTTTTCGGCTTGTAACGTGTTGAGGCTTAGGAACGGTATGAATTTCAGAAAACAATTAAGCACAGAAAGGTTATAAACACAAAAATAGTTTGGCACATTGTATTATTCCCTATTTTTCCCCTTAATGTCTCATTCCATCTCACCCCCTTATCTCTGCCTCTCCCACCTTCCTTTTCTCTCCAATTTAGGAATTTCATTATAGTCTAATCCTTTTTAGCTAGCCTATGAGTTTCTTCTTTTGTGTCTTGAGTAAGACTTCTTTTTCTTCTTTTTAGTGACTTTGTGACTCTTCTCATGATTTCTTACTCATGACTTTCTCTTTTATTTCTACTAATTTTTCTTTCTTTTTGATTTTTTCACTATTTCTCTCTTTTTGGCTAACTAAAGCTCATACACTATGTTGATTTTCCTATTTCACTCTTTATCTCATTACCTCCACCATAATGTGTCTACTAATCCTCAATACATATGGCCATATGTCTACTATCATGTAATATAGGACCAAAGAAAAGAGTACACACAAATCATCATTTTAGGCTTTAGAGGCTTGTAGTGTGGTTCATCAAGAAGGGTTATAAGACTCAAAGATAGGTACTAGTTGGAAATTCAGAATAAGGTTTGGCCTTTTAGCTCTAAATGCAACCAAACAATACCTTAAGTCATCACTGAACACCTCAATATGCATAAATATCAATTTACTCATATAATTCTCAAAATTACTATCTATTATCTATACTAGCATGCTTATTTCCTCATATCATTCACATCATTAGGTATCAATACTACTTTTCTATCTATACATTAATGTAACCTATAGAACTTAATAATTTCATGCTCAAAAATTTAAAAATTCCTCATCATCATGCCAAAATTTTCAACAAATACAATCAACCTATTATACAATCTCCTAACCAATCACTTGTATTTCTACAAGCTCAAGCACACATCAAAAGAAAAACTCAAATTAAAAACTATATGTGAAAATTTCTATGTTACCCCCTACACACTTTAGAAAACACATTGTCCTCAATGTGTAGCCCCTTAAATAGTAAGGAAAGAAGTTACCTGATTGATCATGAAAGTCCTCTTCTAGGTGGATATCCTTCTTCCTTTTGTCATGAATGCTAAAAAATTTTGTGTCTCGATAATGTAAGGTTCCTACAAAAAGAATTAAGGCATATATATATGTAAGGATAAATCCTAATCCTACTCGTAAATATTATATAACTCTTAAAAACAAAAACCAAAAATAATCCAAAATTACAATTCTGTAAATTAAATAAGGTCTAAATCTTGCTAAAAATAATTTCAATCCTCTTCCTCTGAGTCGAATTGAGGGTCCATTGGAGCCTTGCCCTTACCGAAATACTTTTGGTGAGAGCTCCCACTTTGTCATCTTTCTTGGCTCCGAATCACCAATCCTTTGGGAGTTGAGTATTGAGGCTGGAACATTACCTCATACTCGTCTTCAATGTTAGGGTCTTCTTGCTCCACATTGGTCCCACCCAAGTCAGTTTCTTCTTTATCTCCTTCTTCATTTCCAAACACGTTCGATGGATAGTTTAGAGTCGGTAACCCGTTCATCCTTTCAAATTCTTTCAGTACAGGACCCATTTCCTACATCCATCGAATTCAACTCGATGATGAGAATTTACATACAACATGGGAGCGTTTCAAAACATTGCTTCGACGTTGCCCAATGCATGGAATTCAGCAAGAGACCTAAAAAGAGATTTTCTACAATGGTTTGAATGCTTAGACAATAAATCTTGTCGACGCATTGGCTAATGGTCAATTGTTGGATTGTACCTATAATGAAGTTGTTAGAATTCTAAAGAGGATTGCCCAGAATGACTACCAATATCCAATATCTCGTTCTGCACAGGTGAAAACCAACCCTGGAGTTCTTGAATTAGATGCTATTTTTGCATTATCAGCGCAGGTATCTTCACTAGCCAACATCATAAAGAATATGAAAGGAACAAATGAAGTTGCTCCTATACAAGTAGCCCAACAATTGGATGCGCAGATATTTTCCTATGAGATTTGCAGTAAAAATCATAGATATGAAGATTGCCCACAACATGCAGAAAATGTGTATTATGTCAACAACATTCAAGGGGTTCGTTTGGTAACTCATACAATAATCGTTCTCAACAACCTTGGGGGAATCAAAATACTTCCACGTATAAATATGGAAATTCCTCAAATCAAGCGATTTATATACAATGAGGTTACAATGCCAATCCCCAACAGAATTATCATCAGAATTCACAGATAAATTCTCGTTCTAAACAAATGCAATCACATAACCAGATGCAACCATAATCACGATTACAGCCACAACAGTCTGTATTGCCACATGCAAGGACAACATCATCAGCATCAATAGCTGTAATTTGCTCAACCAAAGGAAGATTCTATGGCTACTCTTGAAGCAATGATGCGCGAGCATATAACAAGAACTGAAGCGATAGTGCAAGGCAACTCTTCCTCTATACGAGCATTGGAAGCTCAGCTCAGACAGTTGGCTTCTAATCTCAGCACCAGATCACCAGGATCTTTGCCTAGTGATACTGAGAATTCAACACAAAGTGGGAAGGAGCATTGCAAAGCAATCATGCTAAGGAGTGGAAAACAGACATGGGACCAAGCGTTGTTAATAAAGACCATGTCGACGCATCTGAAGCAGGCAATAAGAGAAGGATACAGCTAAAGGACGTCAAGCAGAAATTAATGTTGAGGAACCAACTGTAGGGCCATCCATGCTTACGGTTTGCCAAACACAGTTTTTGATGTAACAACCAGTGTCGATATTACCGAGTTATCCACAACAACCCACTGTGACCATACCTCTGTCATTTTTGCAATGATTCAAAAAGAAAATCCATGATAAAGAATATCAAAAGTTTGTTTCTACTTTGAAACAATTGCACATTAATATACCTCTAATAGATGCTCTTGTGCAGATACCCAGATATGGGAAATACATGAAGGAGTTGTTATCAAAGAAAAAAAAATTGTCTGACATCAAGACAATTGCACTCATAGAGAGGTGCAGCGCTGTGCTTACAAACAAGTTGTCAACCAAGATGAAAGATCCTAGCAGCTTCACTATCCCATGCTCCATTAGGAATCATTATTTAGGTAAGGCTTTATGTGATTTAGGAGCAAGTATTAACCTGATGCCTTTGTCCACTTTTAAGAAATTAGGAATAGGTTTGATGAAGCCCACTGCGGTGACATTGCAACTAACGGATAGATCTTTAGCACAACCGAAAGGGCGAATCAAAGATGTTCTTGCTCAAGTTGATAAGTTGGTGTTCCCTACTTATTTTATCATCCTAGACTGCGAAGTAGACAAGGAGGTACCCATAATTCTTGGGAGGCCATTTCTAGTAACGGGACGAACACTTATCGACGTGTTCAAAAGAGAACTCGTTATGCATCATAATGATGACCAGGTAACCTTCAGTGTGTTTGAAGCATTATCGTTTGGATCCAATGAACAATGTCACCACATTGACATGTTGGACGAGATTATTCTACAAGAATTTAACATAAGTTCAGCACTTCTGATGATGATGCGGCGACAACTACCAATGACATTTTAGATGACTGTGTTGACAAAGAGGAGGTTAACAACTATGAGCTGCGTCAGAATTGGCAAATGGAGTCTTTGGATTTGTCTAACAGGACAATCCCGATGTTTAAAGCATCTGTCGAACAAGCTCCTATCTTAGAGTTAAAACCATTTCCAACACATTTGAAATATGTCTTCCTTGGTGACAACGAGACTTTGCCTGTTATTGTCAACGCATCCCTCGATGCAAGAAGATAACCTCTTCGTAATTCTAAAAGAACATAAAAGTGCCATAGCTTGGAGCATCACAAATATCAAAGGCATCAATCCCTCTTTTTTTATGCATAAGATACGACTAGAAAATGAAGGGAAGCAATCCATTAAGCAACAAAGACGACTCAATGAGAAAATGAAAGAAGTGGTAAAGAAGGAAATCATTAAATGGTTAGATGCAAGCATTATATACCCTATATCTGATAACAATTGGGTAAGTCTCATTCAATGTGTGCCTAAAAAGACTGGTTTCACAGTCGTGACCAACGACAAGAATGAGTTAATCCCTACTTGTATCGCAATTGGATGGCGAGTATGCATGGATTATCGACGACTGAATGCGGCCACAAAGAAAGACCATTTTCCACTACCTTTCATCGATCAGATACTAGATAAGCTAGCTGGTAAAGCCTATTATTGCTTCCTGGATGGCTACTCTGGATAAAACCAAATAGCCATTACGTCGAAAGATCAAACAAAGACAACATTCACATGTCATTTTGGAAGATTTTCTTTCTGACGAATGTCGTTTGGGTTGTGTAATGCGTTAGCAACATTCTAGAGGTGTATGATGGCAATCTTCTCAGATATGATTGAGGACTCACTCGAGGTATTCATGGATGATTTCTCGGTCTATGGACAGAGTTTTGACCAATGCGCTGACAATTTGGCAAGAGTTTTGAAAAGATGTGAGGACACAAATCTCGTTCTGAATTAGGAGAAATTTCACTTCATGGCTATTGAAGGCATTGTCCTTGGTCATCACATATCTTGTTAGGGCATTGAGGTTGATAAAGTTAAAGTAGAAATCATCAAAAAATTACCACCGCCCACCACTGTCAAAGCAATAATAAGCTTTCTTGGACACGCTGGCTTTTATAAAAGATTCATCAGAGATTTTTTCCAAGATAGATAAACTCTTATGCTCATTACTAGAACAAAATAAAAGTTTGTGTTCGATGATGCCTATCTGAACACATTCAAAACAATAAAAAAATAGCTGGTACAAGCTTCGATTGTCGAGCACCAAACTGGACGCAACCATTCAAACTAATGTGCGACGCCAGTCACTTTGCTGTAGGAGCTATCCTAGGCCAAAGAAAAAAAAGGTATTTCATTCTATTTACTATGCTAGTAAAACTCTAACTAAAGCGCAGCTTAATTATACTACTACAGAGAAGGAATTTCTAGCATTAGTCTTTCCATTTGACAAGTTCTGTTCTTATCTTGTCAGCGCAAAGACTACAGTTTACACGGACCACTCAGCATTAAGATTCCTTTTCAACAAAATAGACGCTAAACCTAGACTCATCAAATGGATCATACTCCTCCAAGAATTTGATATCGAAATCAGAGATAGGAAAAGATCTGAGAATCAAGTACCTGACCACTTGTCTCGGCTAGAAACTGGGCGTGAGAACGGGTAAACAAACCAAATTGTCGAGGCATTTCCTGACAAGCAATTATTCTTTATATACGCATCACCATGGTATGCTGATATCATCAATTACCTTGTGTGTGGAAAGCTACCTATGAGTACGACTGGTCATAGGAAGATCAGGTTCATACGTGATGCTGCCAAATACCATTGGAATGAGCCATACCTATTTAAGGTATACGCTAACAATATCATCTGTCCCTGTGTACCTGAAGAAGAAACGATGTCAATCCTGCGACACTACCATGATGCCCCTTATGGAGGTCATTTTGGTGGAACAAGGATTGCTGCAAAGGTCCTACAATTAAGATATTATTGGCCCAATTTGTTTTGAGATGGCCACAATTTCACACAACAATGTGATCATTGTCAATGCACTAGATCCATATCTCAACGCAACGAGATGCTCCAACAACCCATCATGGAGGTAGCGCTCTTCGATATCTGAGGTATAGATTTTATAGGGCCATTTCCAAACTCTTTTGGAAAAGTGTATATCTTAGTGGCTGTTAACTACGTCTCAAAGTGGATTGAAGCTATTGTGGTGCCAAAAGACGACGCTCGGACGATGTTGAACTTCTTTCACACATACATCATCATAAGGTTTGGAACGCCAAGAGCATTGATAAGTGATCAAGGCACTCATTTCTATAATAACCAAGTGGCAACTGCATTAAAGCGATATGGTATTAGGCATCATATGGCCGCCACATATCACCCACAAACTAATGGTCATGCCGAAGTATCCAATCGTCAAATTAAAAACATACTTGAAAAGGTGATTAATCCATTTAGGAATGATTGGTCTGCGCGACTACATGACGCATTGTGGGCACTTCGCATCGTTTACAAAACCCCATTGGGGATGTCGCCATACCAACTAGTGTTTGGAAAATCTTGTCACCTGTCTGTCAAACTTGAACATCAAGCCATGTGGACAATTAAGTAGGTGAATTTAGACTATGATGCTGCTAGAAAGAAAATACTGTTGGACATCATGGAATTAGAAGAAATCTGACACCTGCTTATGAGAATACAACGATATACAAGGAAAAGACAAAGAGATGGCATGACAACATCATCTTACGTCGACAATTTCATCCTGGTCAGTTGGTACTTTTATTTAACTCACGTTTAAAATTACATCCAGGAAAATTGAGATCGAGATGGTCAGGCCCATTTAAAGTTGTCGAAGCATTTCAAAGCGGTGCAGTGACAATCGAAAACATAAAGGATGGATAACAATTTAAAGTAAATGGCCAACGTCTTAAACATTATGCGAGCCCAGATGTTCGAGAACCAGACGAAATCGTCAACCTAGTGACATTTAAATAATGTCGATGCATTTCTTTATTTACTTTTAACTGTTTCACTTTTCTTTGTGTTGTTTTAAATTCCTTATAGAAATAAAAATCATATTTTTGTCGAAGCATGGAAACACATATTGTCAACGCATTTTGCGATGAGTCAACATTACTTTTTCAGCAAGAATCGCACTGGTTGATTTCTTTCTCTCCCAGTCGTTGGATCAAAACAAATCGGTACAATCTGTAGCTTGGAAATTAATGGCTACAGACGTAACATTTCCCCGTGTTTTTCCACTTATTACACCTAGGTTATAAAGCCTCCCACTACAGTTATCTTGCTCTTCACATCCGCCATTGCTACTGCAACACATATCCTTCATTGTCTTCCTATTCCCTTTTCTTATTTCGAAGCAATATTCTTCTGCAAAACTTATTTACATTCTTTTCTTCTCACCATGGCTAAAACCTGTGCTTCCAAAAACACTCCTAAACCCTCCAAGAACTCTCCGACTACTACTGTGGCTCCGTCCACGACACCACCGCCTTTATCCACTAGCTTGGTTTTGTTTTTAACGACTACTACCAAAGATCGATACCATAATGTTATGCTAAAACGTAATATTCACTTCAAACAAGGTCTCTAACTATCTCCACATCAGACCTTGGGAAACAAATTCACCGAACCATCAGCCGCCTCGAATGGGAATATTTTTACGACCATCCTTCTAGCTACTCTCACACAATGGTGAGGGAGTTAAAGCAAATTTGGTGGATCAAGAATAGGAGTTTATCTTTGTACGAGAAGGACCAATTTCATGGAGTGCTGCACAGATCAACGTACTGTTGAGAATTCCGGAACGAGTAGACGACCATACACCCTTTATGCACCATTTGGATAATGATTGTTTAGCCCAAATGATGAATGATCTCTGCATCAATGGCGCTACATGAACAAGAAATGGGTTTCACAATTATACAATGCATAGGCGGTACCTTACAATCTTTTGCAAGGTATGGTTTCATTTCATCAACAGTCGTGTTATGCCTTCTACCTACTGCACTACGGCCATATTGGACCGTATGTGTATGCTGCATTCCATTCTGTACCATCGACACATCGACATTGGGGAGCTTATACATGCCCAGATCGCAAAAGCTAGAAGAAAGCAAACGGGTATCCTTTCTTATCCCTCTCTTATTATGCTACTCTGTCAACATAAGGGCATTGTGCCCAAAGATGATAAGGAGATCCTAGACAACAAAGGACCAATAAATGATATTTCTATTGAGAGGATGAAATGGGGCCAAGACACTCCAGTGGGCAAAGAGATCTCCAAAAAGAGGGACAAAGGAAAGGGTAAGAAGAAGGTAGACAAAATTGATGCGCTGATAGAAACCCAAATAACAAAGAAGCTGACACTGATGGAAGTTTATTTAGACCACCTTGACATGCATTCTATTCACACCGACAGCATCGTGGACGACATGGATTTTTTACTTCACAAGTTTTATGCATACACCAAGGCATGGAATGAAGCCCTTGTTGCTGTATTGAGCTAGATCAGCCAAACCACATTATCAGATTTCCTAACTTTCCCATCCATCTACCGCCCGATGAAGTATTCATCTTCCGAGAAACCTACCCCTGATGGTAGGCCTGCCTCTACACCAACCCGGATCAATATTTTTTATGATGAGAAGGATAGCGAGAAGTCACAGGCTGATGACGATTTTCATCGGAACATCACCCATTTATTTAAAGATAAATTCTCAAATAGTCTAGGCACAAATATAGTAGAGAGGGCAGCTATTCTAGAAGAAGATGTCGATGCAGTCGATTGCGCTGACACTGGTCCAATTGAAAATGAGTGGAGTGTAAAAGAAGAGGAAATTAGGAAGGTAATCAGGAGAAGGATCAAGACAAGGAAAAGAAAGAAAAAGAGAAAGAAGAAGAAGAACTTGCTGAGGTGCAGGTGGAGAAGGAAACTAATGCCCTAACAATGATCGTTGAGGATATTGTTGGAGCATCCAGCTCAGAAGAGGCTCTACTGATTGCGAGCCAGGCTGAGGTTGTAACTGACGAGATAGAGGAACTGAATTCTCTGGCTATTATGCCCTACATAGCACCACTCACCGAGATCCACCCATTAGAAGTGACAATTGATGAGGCTATCACCCAACCCGCTGAGGAGCAATTCACCGAGCTGGTTGGTTCAAAGGATAAGAAACAGAAGAGGTGCAAGGACAAGAAAAAGAAGAAACACCATGACGAGGAAGAACACCCGAAAAAGAAGAAGAAAACTAAAGCAGCCTCTGCATCGGCTGCTGCCGAATAATTTGGTACATCTCTTTTTTTTTAGTTAGTTTTCATACATTTTTATTGTGTCTGCATTTTAATTGTCATTGCATTCATATTAGTTTAGTACATTGTAGCTGCATTTCCATTATATATGTAAAACTATTGTCAGTGCATTGAGGACAATGTAGACATTAAGTTTGGGGGGAAGCTAATGTGAATTGGAAATACAAGTACACTTTCATGTTTGACTTTTATTTTGTTTCTTTAGTTATTGAAAATTTACAAAATTTCAACAGAAATGTGCCCACAATTTTATTTTGATGCGTAGTTCTGGAATTGTTTGAATGTTGATGTGGAAATTTGATGAATATGAATGAATGATGAGTTTGCTATTTTTGAATGAATAATTGAAATTGCTTCAGTAATTGATAATAGTATTGGTATTGAATCTTGAACTAATTGACCAATGCAGCGACATTTTATTAATAAAAGACACTCCATTATGAGTGCATTATGACTTTTAAGGGAGAACACTCCATTGCAGAGTTAGAAAAGAAAATTCATTTAGCCAAAGGCTGTAACTGCAAGAGTGTGTGTCGACGCAATTACATACCTCTTGGGGATTTGTTGCACCCCATCATTACCACCCAAGAACAAAGGTAGAGTAATGCAATGACATCTTTCAGTCACTTGAAAAAAATGAGAAAAAGAACAAAGAAAAAGAAAAGAATAAATTGCTGAAATGGTTCAAGGAAGGTTAAGATTCAATGCATGATACTAATATTGATGAAGTTGCAATTTTAAGTTGTTCATACCTATAAATTGTCAACGCATCATTCTAGTTTATGAATGCAATTTACACATTAGGAATTTAGAGAATTCAAGTTTTATGAATAATGATTGCGGTGACTTTTCTATTTGTTACTTTGTTAATTTTTGTTTACTTAAGGACAAGTAAAAACTCAAGTTTAGGGGTGTGATGGTTACAAATGACATAGATTTTCTCCCTAATTTAGTGTCTTAATTGTCTCTTTTGTATTTCATTTAGCATGCATCATTAGCATTTTATATTTAATTTTCATATTTTTCAGCTCATTGTTAGTTAGTTTAAATTCTTGTTATTTTTATCTATTTTTGTACTAATGTCAATGCAAGCAACCGACATATTGTGTCTTAATATTGTCAGTGCAGGAACTAAGTCTAGAAGCTTAATACTGGATGAATGCAACCACAAGATCAGCTGGTAATTGGGACCAAGAGATGTCGTCTCATCACAACTAAACCTTGAATGAGTAGAATCAAGCTGAATCCACAGCTAGAAGCACCAACGCAAGAATTTCACAAATGTCGCTGCAATTATAATTTCAGAATGCGCCTAGTGATACAGCGACAATTTGTAGATCTCTAAAGAACATACTAGAACTACGTGAGTGCACAGTTGTATTCTAACTAATTTTGACAACTGCAAAATTCTAGATCTAGATCTGAGAATGAAGGCTGAAACTTGCAATATTTTGGAGGTTTATAAATAGACGAACAAAGAATGTAAAAATCATCAAGAGCTAAGGGATTAAATTCTACAATTTTTATGTGATTTTGGAGATTTGAGTTGGGAATTAAGAAGCTGATGAAACAAGTCTGTAGTCACTTTTGACGAGAAGGTGTTTGATGCAAGGCAAGAGGAATAATTAGGGAGTAGGCCTAGTAGTCTAGAGATAGTAAGCTTCGTTGTACTCTTTAATTCTTCTTAAACGATGATGGATTTTTATGATATTAAATGAATACGAAATTGTCTTTTAATGTTATATCATTTTTATTCTTATTTTACATTGATTATCTATTTATTCTTGGATTTAACTGCTTTAAGCACGAGAGTGAAATTGTAGTGCGTCGACATCAAGAGATATGATGACAGGTTAGGCGAGAACTGCTTGGGACTAGGATAAAAACCAGTTACTTGTTCTTGGATACACATCATTGCTCGCACCGAGAGCTGGAGTGATTATGGGTATTTAAGTCAAGATTAAGTAAAGAGTTGTTATTGGTAAGAACTCAAAGGGACTTCATTGCAGCGACAATTCATCTATACTTTACATTAACGATGCATCTAGCATTGCATCTTAGCAGAATCAATGAACCATTTCTACCCTTTACACTTGATCACTTTTACATTTTATGCAATTTAAATATTCAGCACTCAACACTCAACACATTTAATTTACTTTCAGTACATTGACATTTAACACCTAACATTTGACTCTGATTGCGTTGACATTGATATCTAATTTTAGTGTGCAAATTTGACATATTGCATTGACATCAGTACTCACATTACACTTAATTTCAATATTGATTGCTCCGACATTGAAACATAAAGAACCCATTCCTCGAGGGATCGATATCCGATAGATTTATCTATCAACTATACTTGCATCGACATGTGTACACTTGCACAATCATTGTGTCGTAAAAACACCGATCACCAATACATCTTCCAAGATCCCTTTAGGTCGAAAAAACGATCTATCAACCAACTATAGGGTTACTTGTGTATTTCTAAGATCTTCAAACCCTAGTTTTTCAAAAATCGAAAGAGGCATTAGGTTTACTAAAATGAAGATTCCTAATTTTTATTGGAATTATAAAGCTATTGAGATCCTTCAGTTTCTAAAGAATTCGTTTGGAGATGATCGCGCTACAGGATGTGTTGACTTCCACATGTTCGCCCACTCTAATTTACCTACACTTTGGTATAATCTCCTTTTAAAATTGGGCGTATTTTGGGACTTTCTTTATCAATTCAATCAGAGGTAAGCTAATATTTAGGGTTTTAAATAAATTAAAAAACTTACAAACACATCGTCATCCTGTCTATTTTTCTCCTCTAACGTTTTAGGGACTGGAACAATCATACCTTTATCTTCTTTGGGATATCATCCTCTTTTTCTGGATTTTCTTTTGTAGGTACCTATTCATTATCTTGACTTCAGTTTCATCATAGGAGGGTATCTCTATGATGTCGTTTGGCTTTTTGTGCTCTTCTTCCTCATTAAGTTTTTAAGGGCTACTCGGTACTTTGCCCGATCTAAGATCGATCACCTTGACATGCTTCTTTCCTCTCTTCAAGTATTATTCTCTATATTACTAGGGATGTCGGTGCCAATCTGTCTTTTGATATCTCCCATCATACACATTAACTAGCCCATTTTCTCCTCTAGTTTCGTCAAGGTTTATGAAGAGTTATTGCACTTGTTTTACCTCTATGTGCATAGACTACATCCCCCCTCTATTCGAACCAACATTTGACCACATACAATATCGTCGTTTTGGTTAACTTTCTCTAGTTGCCTCTGTTGGTTAATAGTTTGTACTTCTTTGTTAGTTGACATTACCACTTCCTCTTTGGTTTCCTCCCCATCTTAAGTTTGGGTGATCTTTCCAACTGGGATTATAGGTATTTGAATAAAGGTTTCCACCCCTATTTTCAACATAGTTTACATCCTTGGTTAAGTCTTTCCAACAGTTGCTGGTATTTATCATCTTCCTAAATCATTTTAACCGAAGCGAATTTTTGCCCATATATGAATCATTTAGTTGGCCACTGATAGGAATTCATTGCCATATTTTCAATTAATCCATATGCATCATGATAAGTTCTATTCATTAGGGCTCCTCTTGTTGCACCATCAAGCCCAAATCTGGCAGATGTATCTAACCCATTATAGAAGGTTTGTAGTTGCAACCATTCTGGCAACACATAGTGTGGCCATTTTTGCAATAAAGTTTTGAAGCGTTCCCATGTCTCATGAAAACCTTCTCCTTCAAATTGTCAGAATGTTGAAATCTCCCTCCTTAACTGGGCTATTTTACTAATGGAGAAAAACTTCCATAAGAATTTTCTTGCGAGCTCATCCCATGTAGTAATAGAACTTGGTGCCTGCGCATCCAACCAAGAAAATGCATTATCAGTTCAAGAAAATGGAAATAAGTAAAGAAGAATGGCGTCATCAATAACACTATTATACTTAAAAGTATCGCATAATTGTAAAAAAAGCTTTAAATGTAAACTCGGATCCTCTACCATGGTGCCTTTGATATGCAAGTTGTTTTCGATCATGGCTAGCTTGATCTCTAAGTTATTAGCAACGACTACTGGCCTAGCGATATGATCTTCCGATTTTATACCTAGCAGATTGAACTATTTTTCACATTTGAAGTGCTTTAAATCAAGTATTTTCTTTATTTTTTATATATTTTAACTTAGTATTTATCTTTTGAATAAATTGTGCTAAAAGGATATTTTATTGCCTTTAAGGCAAAATGAAGCCTAAAAACTAGCTAACCTACTTCGTAAGTGCGTAGAAGACCATTAGCAACTGAACAAATGTGAAATTGATCACTTCGTTATGACATAGGATGCTTTATGTTGTAACAAAGGGACTAGTAGTGAAGATGAAGGAGATTGCTTACTTCGTCGCGACACAGGACCTAGTGTGTTGCGACATCGGCCCCTGAACGCGTTTTCTACATCGAGTGAAGGGTGTTTCGATCTTTACAATGCTACTTAAACACGAAAAACGATAGCTGACCTACGGTTGATGAAAACGATTGGCCAAGGCTATAAATAGGGCCTTTAGCAATAGGTTTAGATACACTATTCTTAGTTTCTAGTTTTTAATTTGTATTTTCATTTTAGAAACAAGATTGTAAAATTTACATAAATGATCAAGGAATTTTTTCCCGACAGATTGTCAATACAATTAAAGTTTCATTTTCATTTGATTTTTTCAATTATATGTTTTCATATTTTATTGTTTTGATTATGATTAAGAAAACCATGAGGAACAAATTCCATTTAGGGGAATTAGGGAGTGGAAATATGAATATTTAATTGTTGTTTAACAGGAATTTTTCATTCGGATCAACTGTTTGGGAAAGGAAGAACATTAAACAAACACTAGGCCTGACAACCCTAAAACGTCATTTAGGTAAGAATGAACCCAAAATTTGTATTGTCCATCCGTGAAAACCTTTTCCCCAAACTGGTTTAAACTGTGATATCTAGCGATAAGTAATCTCTATCGACTTGCTATGCTGGCGGAAGATCAGAAGATCTAACTGGGGTAGTGACTAGTTGATTGAAGGAAAATCCCCAAAACCCAACAATAGAGGAAATCATACTGAAGCGACCTAATCTCCCCAAATCCGTTTATCGAATAATTACATCTCATCCCTTTACTTTATCTTATTTCTTTTTATGCTCTTTACAACCAAATAGTTCATTTTCATACTATAATCCCTAAAGTGATTACTAATTAATTCTATTCTTTACAAGGATTTAATTCACTATTGCTTCACGCCTTCTTTAGGTACGGTCCTCGGAATACTATCAAGTGTTCCGTTGTAACATACTATATTTACAACCTAACCCATATACTTGCAAAAGCTAAAAACCTATACTGAATCGGAGTACGTTTGGAGGCGGTCAAGTTGTTGGCGCCGTTGTCGAGGAGGTAACGCTTTAGTGAATTTAATTTCTTCTTTGTTATTAGAATAATTAGGAAATCTTTAGGCTATATATATGAACTAACAATATTAATAGTTATTTTATTTTCAGATTAACTATCTTCGTTCAATCTCATCACGTTATTCCTACGTCATGAATGCTTACTATTCATGTGAGGATTACGGCTATGATTACTACATCAATGATGATGATATTTATGAAGATGGATATTATGAAGATTTGGGAATCTAGGAAAATCAAAGGTTATTAATGCACGAGTTGAGTCAACTCCGCGGGGTGGTCCCGAATCTCAATCAACATAGTAATCAATCATTCGAAAGAACACCTACCAAATCTGAACATATAGAGTGAGAACAAGAGGAGAGGTCAAATGCGGAAATAGGAAAAGAAATTTTTGAAGAATTTCCTGATCAAACCGTCGAACAAATCGATGTATCATCATTGGATAGGGAAATTAAAAGTGTTTTGAAAATTGAGATTGAATACCCCCAATCTAGTAAAGACTCAATCCTTATAGACGAAGCTGACGGTTCCCATCTACAGGGTTTAGATCTTCAATTAATTATAGCTACAGACATGCCTACGAAAGAAATATTAATTGAAGACGTTATAGATTAGAGATTCAATTTCCAATGGAAAATGGTTACAATGTACAATACTTTCCTAGTACAACAAATCCCTAGATAAATTACTAAGGTGAAAATCTTTCAATTTTTGCAGATAACAGGAAATATTTACAAGCCAACACCTCAGTTTTTGGATAGCATGATAATAAAATCCTCAAGGGAGAAAGAAGTACATCCTTGGACAAGGCAATTATTGCAATGGTATTACGAACCAAAAGGTACAGAATTATGTGATGGAAATTATGAAAAGGCGGAAACGACTACAGTAACACCAATACAAAGAAATTCAGTGATCCAATCATTTTTACTGAATGAGGTAATTGAGCAGCTATTAGACCACCACACAAGGACGTACCAATTTCATAAGTGGATCGACAATGAAAACAGTCACAAGAATGGGTGGTGGCATAAATATATAGCTTTCGAGAATAGATATTATTGAAGAAAGGAATTGGCGGTTATGAACGTATGCAGAAAAAGAAATTTTTGAGAAAGAGATAACGCCAGAGAGTAGCCTGGCACGATAGCTGTTGGACAAAAAGTGATAGAAAGAACTGTTCTCGAGTGCCGAAGTGCACACTAACACCCTTGTCAAGCAATTTCGACAAGTATTAACATGCATTTTTATATTTATAGATACTAACATAATGACTCTATGATATTTTCATGTTTTAGGTTATTTTTCTCGAAACTGCCATGTTCGTCGCGACACAGCTATTCAACGTCGCGACAAAGCAACCAAACTACACCAAAAATGCCGAGGCAAGCTATGACACGACATACCCCATTTTATGTTACGAAAAAGGGGTCAAACTGCTAAAATTTCAAAACTGATAGGTTTGTCGCGACACAGAAGACGCTATGTTATGACAAAGGGTCAGATTACTGGAATATCAAGACTTACAGGTTTGTCGCCACACAAGGGGAGCTATGTCACGACAAAATGGGTACTGAAAGGTTGGTTGCGACATACCCAAGCTACGTCATGACACCGTCTACAAAAATTACAGGGCTGACACGACCCGCTTGCGTAACCTGATAGCCAAAACCCTTATTTTTCCTAGTTTTTAACCCTAAAACCCTAATATTTTACACCACTATATATACTCCATTAACATAAAACTAAATCCTAACACTTAAACACTTTCAAACCATTCCTAAACTCTCCCAATCCTTCATCCCTTCTTCCTCTCCTAAAACTCATTCCTTTCAAAGACTTCATTCCGTCCCAATGTTCAATCCAATCTCATCAGCAAGGCAAACACCCTAAAGCAAAGGTATTTCTTAACTTTTACTATTACGTTCATTACTGTTCATCCTTATTCTTGCAGATTACAATACCTCTCTAAAAAAGAACCATGATGCAAGAAAGTGATAACGACCTAGATTACGAAAGGTTTGAAAATACCCAAACTGAAAAATACTTCTTGGCTTTACGAGGCCGGACCCACATTCAACAACGAGGTTTCAAACCGTCAATGATTCTCTACAAGAAGATATGGCCACTAGTATGGTACCATCAATGGGAGCAATTTTGCGTTCCTCCGACAAGTAACGCGGTAGTACTTATAGTCCATGAGTTCTATGCATCCCTTAAGGATAATATTATTAGGAGAAAACCTTTAGGAATAGTGACAGTTAGAGGAAGAGATGTTCCTATTTTGCCTAAGGATATTTGTGAATATTATAATGTCTCTTATTCTGAAAACGATTATGTAGAGAAAGTGGATTTTAACCTATATAACAATGTTGATATGAAGGAAATCGTTAGGTTTTCAATGGAGAGACTAGGTGTTTGGAACTATAGACCCGATATAGGCACACCGTCTAATTTTAATAAAGCTATCATGTTTTTGGTTGCTAAAATGTGGTTACAATTTTTGTCAACACAAATTATACCTACATTAAATGTCTCTAACATTAATTCTTTGCGAGCTTTGCTACTATATTACATTTTGCAGTGTAAACAGATTTGTGTAAGTTCTTGGATCTTTGAAGAGATGAAAATATGCACCCAAGGCCAAAAAAGTGGCCTTTTCTTCCCACATTTGGTAATGGCCTTATGCCAAAATGTGGATGTACGAATGTAAGAAAACGAACAATTCCTAAAGCCAACATGAAGCATCATAGGAGATTCATTGTATAAACAATATGTCGATCTTTAGAGAAAATAAATCAAGGAGTGGAATCAAAGGAGGAAGGAAAATATGGATGTACCAGCTTCATTAAAAAGAAAAGACAAAGCAAGGATAGGGACAAAGACCAAAGGAAGCATCGACAAGATGCTTGATGGCATATAGGTGTTACATAAAGTGTTTTCCCGAACTTGGAAGCTTCGTTGTTCTATCAGGCTCTCTTGTCTCGATACCATATCATCATTCCTTATATGCTTGGACTTGAATTGGCATCCTACACGCTCAATTAGCACATTAGTACTTCTCGAGGCTTGAGTTGGCCTTACGGGTCATCGAAATAGCAAAAAAATGCGTAAAACGCTTATTTTCTAACTTTTAGTTCCTAACCTACTAATATTGAAAATATAATAATTGGTATTAAAATACCAAGAAAACAAGCTCGTTAAGTGTTGAAATGACCTAAAATAACTACTACATTTGGTGTCAGGTCCGTTAGCCCTCTAAGTTTCCCTCTTATTTGGTGCTTGTTATTTGGACTGCTTTAAAATTTAAACATTATAGAGGGGATCTCTTCTCTTTCTCATATGGATCTCTTTTTCTCTGAGTTTCATGGACTCAATCTTTTTATTTTATTTTCATAATTTCTTCATTTTTAAGGATTCGTGCTCTCTCATTCTTGTGCTTGCAATTTTTTGGGTATTCCATATGTTGAGGTACGTTAGAGTTGAATTTGAATTCCAAAATTTGATTTTCATTACCTATATTGGTTGTTATATGTAATGATTGTCTTGATGGTTTCATGGAAAAATGTATGAACATCTATGACACATTTTTTTAATTAAAGCCTCATTTTATGGGTTTTCCATATTTGATTTAGTATTTAACAAAAAAACTGATTTTGGGATTCTAGATTGCTTGGAGTACTAGGATTTGGGTTTGGGTTCGAATTTGTAGAGTTTAAAGTTTTAGGTTCAAATTTTAGGTTCTTTTATTTTGAGGTTTTGCGTTGTGGTGATGAAGGATATTTGAAGATTAAGAATTAAAGAAGACAATGGTGAAGAAATGAATTTTTAAAGGTGAAAGAAGATTAAAAGAGTTAGAGTTAAACTTATTTTTGTTAAGTTTCCTTCGTTAGTTCAAATGATGAAGAAAATTTTGTTTAATTTTTTTAACTTAAAAATAATATATTTTTATTATTTATTTATAATTTATTTTAATTTTATATAATTTTAGATTTTTTTAAAAATTGAATTTATGATATCACCAAGGCCACGTATCCCAGTTTAAGAATGCCTTGTGTCTCAGACTTAACATTGTTACAAAAGAGTACCAAAACCATTGATAAAATAAAAATTCAAGTACCAACTTGGAACAAAACATGACACCCTAGAATTTGGCGAGTCTTAAATTTAGGTGTGTAGTTCGAAAAATAATATGTTTGGCGCAATTTTATTCGCCTAATTATTTCTTTTGGCGTGTAGAATGGGTGCATAGTAGATGTCAGGGTATTAAGTAAGGTTTATCTTAAAATGTGTTGCGATGCAAAGAGGAAGAGTTCGGTAAGGGCAATAGGGTAATTATGATTTGAGTTAATGCCAACGATGTAGTATGTCGTGTTGTTTAAGTTACCGTGCTAGTTACACAGTAAGTATTGTGGTTAAGAATCAATTGGTTGGAGTAACCAGATACTAACTATATTGGTTTCTCATTTATGTTTTTTCAAAAGTAGACCATTAATTAAGACAATTTTGAAAAAATGTGACACATGTCAATTCCACTTTAGGGACATAGGTCTCATATATTTGCATGTGGGCTTGAGAAAAGGATTTTTCCTTCTTTTTTCTTCCTCTAGAATGTTGTTGTTTGTTCTTTTTGGAGTTTATTATAGTTTTCTCTCATTAAGCTGGAAACTAAGGATCTAACTTGAAGTAGTGGATTATTCATTCATGGGTAAGTACTACAGTTATGAATGTTGACTTTTGAAAGAGTGAGTCTATTAGAAGTTGTTGAACAAAAAGATAAAAGTGTAAGGCTTTGCATGTGGATTGTCAATGTTTGTAATATTGGTAAAATGTATGTGAATGGATTTTAATAGTGTTTCTATGTTCTCTAAGCAATAATTGCTTCTGATTGAATGATAGATGTTTAGTTTGTAGCAAAACTGTCATAGTTAAGTGTGAGGTGAGTCTTTACTTGGACTCTTACATGTTAATAGTATATGTAAGTAATCTAAATAATGATGAATCTTAAATAACAAGTGAATGAGTAAAACATAGGAGAAATGTTGCAAGTGCAAAGATACCATGTGTTGAATTTCATGAATAAAGAGTTAAATGATGAGTATGCATGTAAATTCTGATTATGGAAAGGTATGAATTTGTTAGGTGAATTCTTACACAAATATCTACAAATCTTCTAGGTAAGTTTGTTATGATTTATGTGTTCGAAATCATGATTAAGTATATAGATGGTTGACGAAGATTGTATGTATGATTGATGGGATGTTAGAAGAGTTAAAAAATGCATGTTGACTTGTATGTGAGTAGTTGTTATGTTGAAGTACATTTATGTGTAAGTGTCTGGAATGTATAACATGAGTTTTAATGGTTGTACGATGAGTGATTTAGATATTGGGTCTAGGTTGTGTCTGTGCTAGTGAGTTGTCATGTGAGTCCAATCACAACGGTGGTAATTGATAAAGTCTGTCAAGACAGAAAACACGAACCCTGATATGGAAAATATGAAAGAAATTCTATGGCCACAGCACACTTTAAAAAGGAACTATTGTCTTGATCGCTTTTATGGCGTATTCTAAATGGATTGCCTTTGTGGTGTACTTTGAATGGATTGCCTTTGTGGCGTACCATGATGAGGCCCTTCTTGGCGTATTCTAACAAATTTCCCTTGTGACAGGTTTTGCATGAAGCTATATGGTGTATTCGGTATGGCTTTTAAGCATGACCAATGAGACTAGAATGAGTTAAGATATTGAACGAATATTAGTAAGTACTAAATAAAATTAAAAAATAACTTAAGGTAATGGATTGAAGAGATATTGAGATGTAATGAGATTTGCATTGAAAAGATGTTTTTGAACAAATGTTTGAGTATATTTCAGTTATTAGTAATTGTGAAAGTTAGGCTAGAATAAATTTAAGTATGAAATGAAGCTCTGAAGGCATCGGTTTGTAAAGGATACTGATATGGAACTAAGAATACAATGAGTTGAAAGAATTTTCTAGAAAGTTCGAAGTTGTTGTCAGAATGGTGGAAGTGAATGCAAAATCAAGATATGGAAAATTGTAAGATTAAATAAGTCTGAATTGGATAATGTTTGTCGTGGCAGAACTATGTCATTGAAAGAAGAAAAGATCGCATTGTTGAACTATCTGTTGTTCAATAGAAATAACGGTTAAGGTAAATGATATTTTTCTCACTAAGTTTTCGTGAACTTATTAAAGTCTTATGTTATTGTTTCATGCTTGAAGGATTGGTGTTGCGTCAAGAGAGATAATGATAAGACTATGTGGATTGGCATATCGGATTATTATGCATACAGTGCAAGCATGGTGGTGTAGTACATCTAGTAGTGTACATAAAAGTCTATACATTAGATAATTGTAATAAGTTAAAGATATTAGATTAGAAATCTTTGTAATTAAATTATCTTATTTAACATTATGTAATTACTTGAGTTTTGTGTATGTTTGTTTAAATTTGTGTTTGGTAAAATTGTGAAAAATTGTAATTTGTTCTAGCAACTCAAATTCTTGTGTGGTAATATCCGAGATTTGGATTCGACTATTCAAATCGGGTTGAAGGTGTTACAAGTTGGTATATTAGAGTTCGGTTTAGCTGGTTATCGGATAATTTATGTAAAAGGAGTTGTATGCATAATATGTTGAATTTGGATTTATCTCTCAAGTATGTGAAAAATATGTTTTTATATAAGATCGTTGTTGTTGAAGTACAGTAAAATGATACACGACAGAGAAAGATAAAAGATTGATTCATTAATAAGAATAAAAGATGATACATGATTCTAATTTTCTTAAATAATTAAATTTGTTAGGTAATTCAATGATAGTGCTTATGAGGGCATAGAACATCTCAATTGTTTTTTTTTTTTTAATTTTCTTCTCAGTATATATTTATAAACAAATAATATATAGGTGTAGAAACAATGTAGTAACTCAAGGGTTTTTTATATAAATAATTCAAAAATATTAATTAATTATGAGAATAATCTGAAGGAAAAATTATATACGAAAATTACTTGTTTGTTACAGTATTAAATTGTATCGCCTGATTAACTGGTGGCACCATCCCCTTTTTTCCCTACTCATTACCTAATCATTAGTGTTTAAAAAAAAGAATTTTTTTCTGTTGCCACTATGTTTAGTAGCACTCGTATATATTTTTTGAAATAGTCGTGAAAACTACTGGTATTCATGATGAAAAAAAAGGGAAAAAATGTTTTTTCGGTGTGAAAAGCGACACTGGTCAATTTTTTTTAAAAAAATGTGTTCGTTAAAATAAACTGAAAAAATATAATTTTAATGGATGTCATCGATGTGTCAACCAACACCGATGAAAATATAAAAAAAGGTGAAATTGAAAAAAAAAATGAAAAGAAGCAGTTGAACCGTGATCGATACTTATTTCATAGGTGATTCTTATCTTCTTAGCTTGCCTATGCCACCATTAATGAATTCAAAAAATAATAATTTTAGATGAAATGAGAGTGAAAAAAAAAAGATATAGGAAAAATATAGAGGAACGAGAGAGGAAAAGAGATATGAAAAATAAAGATATGAAAGATAATTTAATTTATCTGTTTTTTTCTCATCCTCATCCCTTCTATGTTTTTTTTTAAATAATATTTCATCCATTTAAATTAAATGTTGATAGCTAGCTTCCATTATATTTCTCTATTATTATTTTTCCCATTACAAGGTGCCCGTAAATGTAATTAATTGTACAATCACCACACACTTATCAATTTTATAAGTTTTATATTGTTTTTTTAGTAAAAAGTCATTTAAACTTTTCTTGTTCATATTTCCTTTGTTGAGTTATTCAAAATTCTTCACATTCAATTTTTGTTTGTGTTTAGTTTTTCTTTCTTGAGTTTTTAATCTATTGATGGTGATACTGGCAAGTTAAGAAGATAAGAATCACTTATGAAACAATCATCTATCATAGTCTTCTCTTCTATTTTTTCGATTTTTTTTTTAGTTCAATTGTTTCTTTTCAACTTTTTTTGTTTCATTTGTATCTTTTTAATTTTCATCGGTATCTCTTGACTCATTGATAACACCAAATTTTCTTTAAACACTGATGATAAAATCATAATTACAAGAGAAAAAATGATTCGATCGATTGATCAGATGATCCTCTTAATATTATATCAAACGGATCTTTTCGTATATGATTTTTCTTTCAAATTATTTTCTTAATTGTTTAATACCTTGGATTATTCATATAAAAAAGCGGGTAACCTAGTGTCTCAATCTACTTCATATGATAGGAAAGGCTTTCCAAATTCCAAGAAAAACTTTATGTTCAACTCAAAATATCTTGTGTTTCTCTTTTAAACAGGGTAGTACCAACATACCAAATAATAATAATAATAATAATAATAATAGAAGATTTGATGATATTTGAAAACAAAAGTGAAGAAGAAGCTAAGCAGAATGGTAAGTGAAGAAAAGAAAAGGAAAGGAAAACAAAGAAAGTAATGGAGAGAGAATTAAAGGAGATGGGCATGCATGGTTCCCATCTAACTCAGTTTTTTAAGGGAGAAAATTACCTGTGTTTGAGGTGACTTTAGCTTTGGTTGGTTGGAAATTTATTCTTCTAACTTTTTCCACTGTCGGTGGTCTCTCCTTGTCTCGCGATCATATATAAAAACATAAAATAAGATAAGATGGTAATTAAGTCACGATGCTGCTGGGACTAAAAAGTATACAAATGTAGTTGCCGTTCCAGGTTAAACAATGTGGACTACAATAACCTCAATTTCAATCCTAATGTACCAAAAAAAAAACGAAATAAAAAAAATAGAAATTAAAATTAAATTGTTTATATCTTTATAATTTTTAAAAAATTAAATTAAATTTTTATGATTTTTAGAGAATAAAAGTGTATTTTTATTTTTATTAATTTAAAATTTTTAAAAATTTAAAAAATTAAAATGTTAATTTTTTTTATTTTAGAGAAACTAAACCCCTATCAACCCTAAATCGCCTCCGACAAAAAATATGTTTCAAGCCAATTTAAATTTATTAAACTAAAACTTAATTAATTGATTGAATTATTTTCTAAATTATGCGAATTTTTTATAAGCATTGTATTTGAATTTTTTGTGGGCTATTCTTAATTTATTTTTAAGTTTACTATTTTGGGTGTATAAATTTAATTATACTTAAATTCAAAGATTATATTATATCGAATTAAGTAATCGAATCTTTTGAAATGTGAAGAGATTTAGATAATGATAGCGTTGAAGATGCATCTTTTAATAATCTATTTTATATTGATCTTTATTATCATATTTTATCTTACTATTTTAGCTGCTGATTAATAGAGTAATTGATCTAGTATATTAACAAATCTTGAAACTCATATATTTGAGAGATCTGTATAAGTTTTGTTTTAAGTATTGAGAGCAATTATCTGCTCTTTGAGGAACGTATTTTTGTAAATGCATTAAGAGAGTAAAATAAGCTTGATACTTGCTTTTACAACTTAAGTTTTCAAGAAAAATTTAGAGATGAGTGATTTAGATCTTTATATAAAAAAAAATGAGATTACTATACCATGGTGTGATAGGACTTGAATTACTTATTGAATCGAGATTAAAAATAATGGATGTACATAATAAGCTAGGCTCCACAAATATGGGAAAATCGAATTGTGTAAACAATTCATTATGTTCATGAACTGATTCATCTAAGATCTCAATTTTTTTTTTAATTAACCTATTTTATATCATTTTAAATAGTTTTACACAAAAACTAAATATAATAATTTGATTTTTTTTTTAAAAAATTAATTTTAAAAAAATTAAAAAGTTAAATCAACTTAATATTTTCATAACGATATCTATTCATCTATTTATGCTTTTTAATATATTTTTTCGAAAATTTTATATTAAAGAAAATTAATACGATTATCAAACACTCGTAAAAAAAATAATCATTGATTTTTCTTTCTTTCAATATAATGGAAATTTCAATTCCTTCTTGGAATGAATCTCATCTAAAAACTTGAATATAAACAATTTTTAATTCCATTAGAGATGTTTTTAAATTAATTAAAATAGTAATATTTTTTAATTGAGATATTGGATCAATTAGTGGATGAACTCAATCATTTTCTTTAATATCATAAATTAGGTACCTATATTATTAGTGCAACTTCTGAATTCACGCAGCATTAAAAGGTTTCGCAGCCTAAAAATTTTGGGCCAGAACGGGGAACAATTTCTTGTACCCAATTTACATTTTTCGTGGACAAAACTTTCTTAAAGGAGTCTTTTTCATTCATAAACTAAAATATGCAGAACATGAATCTTAATATTTCAATTTGGTCTTCAGCTGTTTTTTTTCTAATGCATATATGCTATCCAATTTAATAAAATCATCAATATAACACTAGAAATTTAAAAAAATTGCAATTAAATACTAAAACATTTTCCTTTAACTTTTTTTTTATATTTGTCTAAATTTTAAAAATTCTCTTTTTTGAACCAATATGTCTATTTTACAGTTTATAGAGATTTGGAATTTGTGATTATCTCTTCCGATAATGATGTTTCCGAATTTAAGTTTTTCTCTTGAAAATTCAATGAGACTTACCATTGCACCCAACATTTGTTGATTAAATATTAATTTTTGTTTCCTTGGTTTTCTCTAAAATTCAAGGGAGTCACTTGTAGTGACAAGTGTAATTTCTCTTCTCAAAGCAGATTTGTACTCGTCCTTAGGTTATATTGTTTGAAATGCTAAAGGCAATGAGAGATCAATCTAGATTTATTGAAGGGATGGAAAAAAAAACTAAAATTAAATATAGCGAATCCAAATGATAGAGATGAGAATGAAGATAAGCATACGAAGAAATAGCTAGACTGTAAGTTACATTGAGAAAAAATAGTGAATAGGGAGGCCATGGTAAATCGGCTAAAATCTATTAGAAATTTATCAAGAACACTTGTTTTATGTGTCACACTCGGATTTCTTTGAGGTCCTGAATTTAAACTAGTATTGGGAGTTAATTGAGTAAAATAGTTAGTTGGCAAACTTTATTGGAAATTTTGGAAATTTTGTGGCTGATAGGTAATTAGTTGAGTTTCAATTTTGGTTCGGTTGACATGGAATTGACTGGTTTCATAGTGGGGAGACACAATGATTGTTAACGGATGCCTAATTGAGATTTGTAGACCATGCAAGAGGAGTTATATATTTAGGTGAGAAGGCATATTTCTACAAAGGAATTCTTCTCAATTTTGTTTGCAAATTTCTTCTCATCTGCATCATCTCCTACGGTTGTTCCGAAAAAGAGGAAAATTTAGGAGAGCTCAGCATGGAGCAGTAGTCATGAGATTTGAACTCTATAAGTAGAGAATTTGAGAAGTTGCAGCTAGGATGATGGGGGCTCTGACAATTGGAAAAGCCAAGCTAACAAGGATGAAGGATTTAAGGTGAGTTTTTGTACTCTATTTTGGATGATTAATGGATGAGTATTGCTTGTGTGATCTGTGTTTACATCTGCTTTGAGTTTGTTTGAAATGTATGATAGTATATGATTTCGGTGTATGAGCATGATGTGTGTGTTTAAGGTAGTCTGAATTCATGAAAGTCTGCAAGTATGTTGTATATGATAAAACCACGTATGGCTGTAAAATAATGTGGCGTACTCCTTAAGGTAATATTATTTGAATTGTTATGCATGAAATGCATGACTATATCACATGCGAAGTACAGAGGGAATCACCTTGACGGGGTAGATGGAGATAAGAAAATTTGGCGTAATTGGGGAATAAGCAAATTGTTATAGCATTCAAGGGAGTTTGGCAAAATCGTGGAAAGGTTATCTACTATCTCGCTAGAGCAGCACCGTGACAACGATCTATCGACTCTTTGAGGTGACACCATGTAAACGACTTATAGGTCCTTCGAGTCGACACCTCGAAAGGGGTTTATCGATTCTTCAGAATAAAAAATCCATGGTTAAGCCATGGCATGATCTAGTGGCAAACAAGTATAACTCATGGCTAAAACGAAGTCCGCTAGGATGTCGAATAATAAGCCAATTTGAGCATAAAAAGGGGATATTTCTGTATGACTCGCATGACGAGTAGTTTGGCAAAAAGATCGGGGTGTAGGGATAAGCGTGTTAAATGTGTGGAAGGAAGGGGTAATTCCTTCGGAGATACTTGTGAATAAGCATCTGCCAGAGTTGATGCAAAATCATCATTGGCTAAGAGAACATAATGGTTCAACGAATCTAAAATTTCTAGTGGAATTAATAAAGAGGTCGCCAGAAAAAGTGGAAAGTCTACAAAAGATCACTTTGAGGGGATGTCTGCTCAAAATGTCCGATTGGTAAAGTCCGCTAGAGATCTACAAAAGAAGAGGATGTTCGATTAGGACTACATAGCATGGGAAGGTCTGCAAGGGCTATCAAATGAGGAAGCCCACTAAGGACCACCTTAGGTGGAAAGTCCACAAAAAAATAGCGAAAGAAACGAAAGTCCATCATGGTTATATAGCGTGGGGAAGACCACATGGGACTACCAAATGTGGAAACCGACAAGGGAAACTTGATTAAGAGATGCAAAAGCTTATCAGCTCATCGGGTTCTCTACTTTCTAGGCTTGATCCTCACGATCATTGTCCCTTTCAGCGTTTTCCTCAACTTTCTCTTATTCTAAGCAACCAAAGAAGATAATACAAAAGGAAAGGAAATGTAAACAAAAATTGAAAAGAATTATCTAGCTATTGAACAAGGCTTCTTACCCAAATATAGAACCCTTCTCGCACAGTCACCAACCCCACTTAAGCTATCCATTCCACTAAGGAACTAGCCATTCCATTTTAATTGAACCAGAATTGAGAATCAACTATTTACCAATTAGCCACCAAAATTTCCAAATTTTTCAATAGAGTTCATGACATTAACTACCTTGACGTGCATGCACTGAGCAATTTAAATATATATATATAAAGAAATAGTGAAGCGTGGTGTTTGCAAGTGACAGGTCTAGTTGTAATAAATGTGTACAATGAAACACAAAGTATTCTAAGAATCAAACTCAAGGAAAATCGTGTAACTAAAACACTAAGAACAAAATACATGCAATGGAATGTCTACCAAGTAACTAAAGCAAATAATTATTACAACAATTCAAAGATGGTGATTTTTTTTAATTCCTACAAAAAATGATTAAACATGCAATTATTCAATTTGTAAAAAAAAAAAATTTCAAGCAACAATAGTGAATGCTCAATTTCCATGCAAGTAATGAATTTAGGTTCAATGGAACTTAATTTATAATTTTTCTTATATAATAAAATTTCACCTCTCGATCTCAATTTAATCCAAATAAGAAATTTAATCAAGTTATTCTCTAGGCCTTTCTCAATTAAACCAAACTAAATTAATTATTACACGATTGAGTCTCCTCTCAATCTCGTCTATATAAATTTTCTCTTAGGGTCATTAATTCTAAGTTTTACTACTTCATTCAATTTAGTCTAAATTTACAATTTAGTCCCAAACATAACATTCACAAACTAACACTTTAATCAACCAATCACTCAAGAATCTCAATTTATACCCATTATGCAATTATAACAATTCTATTTCATGCAATTAACAAAGAGAAAAAGGATGAAATTGCAAAGTTTAAAAATGCTTAGGATTTTTGCTAGAATTCTTGATTCAATGAAATAAAATATTGTATTCCACCAAATAGTTGCAAGCCCAATTGCTAGAATCTATAATTGAATAAAGAAGAACACTAAATTGAAGATAAAAAATTATGGAAATGGGCTAACCTATAAATTGGTCCTTGTACTATTCTAATGAAAACAAACTCAACAACGAGAAAAGAAAACATTTTATCTAAAAGATAACCTAAATTTTCTATATCCTCAAAGGTATTTTAAAATTAGTATTTATAGGTTATAAATTCTTAACCTAACATTTATAAAAATATCCCCACTTAAAAACTTATTTATGGAAGCTTTTGACCAAATTGTCTTCATTATGCCCTTTTAAGATCGACTCCGTCAGGCTTCAATGTCACGGTATTATCAGGCTAATGCCGCGACATCCTTGTCAGGGAAGGCTGCAAGTCACGACGTTGAGCTTATGGTTGCAACTTTGCTTGGCTTGTTTGACTCTTCTACTCAATGTCTAGGATAGATGTCGCAATATTCGTAAGCCAATGTTGCAAGGGACTCAAGTTGCAACTTTGAAGTACAAGGGCGTTGCTTCTTTGAAAAGAGGTAATGTGTAAATTGTTTTGATTGAGAATACGTCGAACAAGACTCAAGTAAAATTTATCCTAGATCGTTTATGGATTTATTCTCTTATGATGTTCATTGTGTGATTTACCTCAATCCCAAGTGACTGATCATGTGTACCTAACTCATGTACTTTGATATAGTGAAAGTTTGTACTCCATTAGTATTGAAGCCAATAGTTGGTATATTGGATGCATGACTTATGCATGGCATGGCTTCACTTCATAGTTCGATTAAAGAGTAAATGATATCCTCTCACTAGCATTGAATGAATTATGAAAAGAAATTATGGTCACGGGTCATTTGTCAGAGATGAATGAGTATCATTACTATTTGTTAGCAATGGTCTTTTCATAATGGAATATGCAATGATGATTATGAGATAAGATATGATCGAATTAGGTGAATGGATTTAATTTAAAGGAATCAATTATATCTTATGAGGGTAACACATAAATGACAATATCATTGGACAAAAGCATAAAATCTAAGTTGCTTTCGTATTGGTATATGATAAGATTAGTCATGATACTTTAGTGGATTGACTCTGTGACTAAATAATTTGTGATTAATAGATGAAGAGTCGAAAGTTAATTACAAATTATTTAAGCCCTAATTACATATGTCGGATCTATCCTTCCCCTTGCTCAACACAACTCTGTATGAACTGCATATAAGAATCGTTTTGATGAATGGATGGAAATGATGCATAAGAAATAGATTGCATGAATTATTATCCACAATAAATGCACTTTCTCACAGGAACAAGAGATGACTTAGAAATTAATTTAATTTATTTGGATTATTATTTAATTAAATGTAATTAAATATTATAGCCCAAAGTGAAAATTAAATTAATTAACCATCGCGGTTTTACTAAATAGGACAATTAAATTTATTTACTCGTAATTGCATACACCTTGGTAATTATAATTTAAATTTGTGAGATTGAATTTTACAATTTTGGACTTCCCTTAGTAAAAGTCGACTTTCCCCATTAGAAGATCCCAATTTTCATACTATATTCAGTTCTTTAAATAAAGCCCACTCTTTAAGCATCCCAGGGTTCAAGAATAACGGGGAAGATTACTCAATTAAAAGTTAGAACGATTTAGATAGTAAATCCAAAATTCAATAACTAATTTTGATGAAATTTATTGTTATAGGTATCACAATTAAATCTATTTTTATGAAAATTTTCAAAATTCAAATATGAAATAGAATTATTTTTCATAACCTATTTTACTAATAAAACTAGCTAGCAAATTTCATAAGCAGGCTAGATGACATTAAACAGAGACAGAGCTGTTAGAAAGGACTCTAGTTAGGGATGAACAAAATTCGATTTGACTCAAAAAAATTGAAAAAAATTCGAATTTCGAATTATTCGAATCGAGTTAATTGAATTAATCGAGTCAACTTGAATTTGTTTCGAATTTCAAGTTCAAATCGAATTAAATTTTCGAATTTCAATAACTCAGATAATTCGAATAAACCGAATATTAAATTACCCTTACCCCCATCCCCTCCCTTCCAGCCCCATCTCTTCAAAAAAATTTTACTTTCCCTTTTTCTTCAATTTTTTTTACTTTCCCTTCCTTTTTACCTCAAAAATCAAATCCCCACAAATTTTTTATCCCCCTTACCTCAAAAAATTTACTTACCCTCTCCCTTTTATTCCCAAAAATCAAAATCCTCCCAAAATCTTTTATTTTTCTCTCCTTACCCCAAAAAATCAAAATCCTCTTTTTTTTTCATCAGTTGCTTTTATTTATTCACTTCAATTTTTCTTTGTACGATCATTTTTAAAAACTTTAAAGAAAAAAATATTTTTTTTAAATTACATAAAAATAAAAAATACCAAAATTATTTTTTAATTTAACTCGAATAAATATATTTAATTCGATTCAATTCGAATTTCATCTCACTCGATTTTATTCGAGAAAATTTTAAATAGAATTAAGATGATAAAATAGAGTTCATCAACTTGACTTTTTCATTCGATTCGATTCGATTCGATCGAACACTCACCACTATGAGATAGCACTAGGAATTGGATCAAAGGCTATATAGTAGAAGCCTGAATATTTGTCCTGAATGTTGCATGGCAAATGGGTGTTAAAAAACAAAGTTGATAATGATAGGTAAGTGTAAAATTTTAAATTATTTATGATATTTTTCCTTTTTAAGTTATGTTATTTATGTTTTTAAATATGTTATTTGTATTTATTATTGATTAGAGAATAATTGTAAAAAATAAAATAAAATTATTTTTGATAAGTTTTTATGAATTAAACTTTCAACATAGTATAGTTTTAATATCATAATTCTAATTCGAACTACGAAACTCCGTTTTGAACCCATTATTTACCATAAGAGAAACAAAAATAAATCATATTAATACACATTATGAAATATATATATTTTCCAATACCCATCCTATTTGCAATTTAATTTTGAAACTTTGATTGCAGGTGAAACAAGAAGAAAACTTCCAAGTTACTCATGCTGAATGCAGAAGGGACTCATAATTGGTTAAAAAATTCGTGTTAGGAAGTGCTGCCATTGACCAAACTATCAAAAGTGTGAGAATCAAGAAATTGCACATCATTTTCATATATTGATAGGAATTTAATTAATGTAGAAAACCTTCTGAAATTGGAAGAAACAAATATGTATCCAAATAACAAAGTAAAAATGAAAACTCTTTCTTTTTCATCACTCATTTTGATTTCTATTATTGGAGTTGGTTGTAACTGAGAAGAAAAACTCTCCTTCTCCATGAGCACAAGATACAATTTATTTTTTTTATTCAATCATCAAAGATTTCTTTAAAGAATTAACCATAATAAAAATTGAGGGTTCTCTCTCTCTTTTTCTTTTTCACTAAGATTTTTGTAGTTGTTAATGAAGTTTGAAGGGGATGTGCATTCATATATATTACTTAGTTGATCTCCATTTTTATTTACTTTGTTATTAAACTTGATCTAACTATTCTTGCGTACTCTTTTAAAGAGATTCAAGTGCAAGTTTCATATTCTCAGTACCAACTTAATTTTTTTTCCTTCCTCTAAGAAATGTTTTTTTTAGGATTGAATCCTTTCCTAATATTGTCTACTCAAGACCTACTTAAAGGTGTGCATTTTTCAATTTTAACCAGTTGAATCGAATTAATTCAATTAATCGATTGGGGTCGGTTAATTTTTTTTTTTAAAATTTGATTATTAATCAATTCGGTTCGAAACGTGGTAATTTATCAAATTAATCAATTAATTGAAATTATTAATAATATATTATAACTTGTGAATCGATATAGACTAGTTGGATTGATATAAAAAAACATGTTGAATCGGTTTCTCTTTTTTCTAATTTTTTTTACTTTTATGAACTTTAGTAATTTATTTGATCGAATCGGATGAACTAGTCGAACTAGAAACTATAGGTTTGACCGGTTTGACCATCGATCTAATTCTAGAAATCTTGATCAAAATCATGAAACCCAAAATGCTCACACTTGTAAAAAAACCTTAGCTCAAGATGAGAGGAAGAAGAAAGAAAAATAAATATAAAGCAAAAAGAATATATATATACTTTTTTATCTTTTTTGTCACGTGATAAATTTTAATTGGTTATATTTTTAAAAAATAGATTTAATGGTTTGATTAATAATTAAGCTAACAAGAATTAACAACTTGAGAGGAAAAGTAGTTTAAATACCATTTGTGACCAAAAAAATATTTAGGTATCAAAAAAAAAAAAGCATCGTTTGAGTACCAATTTGTAGGTTTTTTTTTTTTTTTTTAAATAGACTTAACTTTTTTACTAAAAGTTGGAGAAATGGATATACCGGCTTCGAGAAAAAATAATTTAGATATCATTTGTGATAAAAAGAATTTAAGTATTTAAATGAGAAAAATGATTTAGTCGAAATATCAATTTGTGAGTTAAGCCTTGATTATATGATGAAAAATTGTATTGTACATTGAATATGGTGAAAATGTTTTAGTTATGATTTGCAAATATTTATTAGGGTAAATTACTTAGTTGGTCATCAACTTTTAAGATATTTTTATTTTAGTCATTCGTGCATTAAATCTCTAATGAGACAATTAATTGTACATGTCATTTCATATTTGCACTTTCATTTTGATCACTAAATTTTTAGGTTGCTTTCATTTTTATCACCTAAAAAATATATTTTTTAACTATTGATTGTTATTAAAAAAAAAAAAAAAAGCAATGATTGAAGTGAAAGATGTAGAACTAAAATAATACACCAAATTGTCAAATTGTACTTGTTTATCCCATTTCTATAAAATTTATATTTCTTGTTTTTAGTATTGAAAATTTAAATTTCAAAACATCAAAATAAATTGAATAAATTGTTCAATTTTTATTTCATGTTTCTAGATTAACCTTAATGAAATTAACTCAAATAATTAATATTTAATAATTATCTACAAAACTTAAATTTCTTTTGATTATATAATCTTGAATCTTTTGGGCTAAACTAAAAGTAAAAGAAAAGACCTTTACAATTAATTAAATTACTTGTTGTTCATTTGAGTAAAGAAGTGATGAAAAATTGAGTTCTGTTTTGAATGGAAGATAAAATTAATCAATTTTATTAATTGCAAGGATTTTTTTTTTTTTTTTACTTTTAGCTTAACATGAAATATTTAAGATCATATAATAATAAAAAAAAACTTGGGTTTTGTAGACAACTATTAAAGACATTAATTTTCATTGATAATTTTTTAAAGTAACTTCAATGCATCAAAATAAATTAAATAAATTGTTGAAAAATTTTATCCACTAATAATGTCAATTGATTTGTTACGTTAATTGTGAATCTTAAAATTTAAAAATTAATATTTCAAAACTCAAATTTAGAATTTTCAACAATAAAATAAACAAGTACAATTTGACTTTTTTTGTGTATTATTTTAGCTTTTACCAATTTTTCATTTTGATCTTTGATTTTTTTATCCTAATCAATATTTAAAAAAGATATTTTTGGAACGAACAAAATGAAAGTGACTTAAAAGTTAGAAAATCAAAATGAAAACATCAACATGATGTGATATATACAATTATCCGTCGTTAGACCATAAAAATTGAGTAACCAAATTGCAAGATTTCATTTTGAGTGATCAATATAAAAATGCTCTAAAGTCGAATTTCCAACTAACTAATTTACCCTATTTGTTTTTATAATATTTAAATTATTAAATAAATTAATATATTTTAATTATTTTTATCGAATGGATTGATAAATATTAATTTATACTAATTAAAATAATTAAAAACATTATTAAAAAACTAATTAAAATTTAAATAATTATATTGCAAGTGACATTAAATAAACTAGTTGATAGCCTACAAAAAGAAAAACCGAGTCCATGAGGAATAAAGGTCTTTAAATAAATTAACGAATTTATTTGAAAATGTAAAAAAGAAAACAATTGATGATTAATTAGTACAAGTTTGTCAAAAGACAAAAGGCATAAGACCGAAGGAACTAAAATGATAAATTTTTAATTTAAATTTTTTATAATTTATAAAATTTTAAATTAATAATAAAATTTATAATTTAACCTTTCCAAAAAAAAATTAATTTAAATCTTTAAAAATTATAAATATATAAATTGTTAAAATAATAAAATTATATTTTTATTATTGTAAGAATATACAATTTCGACCCAAAAAATTTTTCAAACTATGCAACTACCCTCAACCTTCAGAGTCCCTAATTTGGGTCGATTAAGCAAAACTCAATTTCAAGGATTATGAGAGATGGGATAGAAGCATAATAGCAATTTAACAAACACTTAGATTCCTAAATTAATCGTATAACAATGTCTCTTCCCAAAAATCACTTGTCGGTGCTACCACTATGATGTGTGTTTTCTACTATTCAACCCAATGGAGTAGTTTTTGTTTCTCCGCATCAATGTCCAAATTAAAGCAGATACGAAAATCGTAAAATATGAAACTGTTAATAGCCTGCTATCTGACTTGCAATGTGACCGAAATGGTGTCGCTGATGATGCGTCTGCTGTAATTGATGCAAACCCTTCTCGGGACTCTCTTCGCCTGCAAATAACACAACATATTTTAGTATAATAATGCCTCTTTCCATAGAACCAGCACTTGCTAGTTGGATGCCCTAACATTTTATGCTTCAAATAAATGCCAATACAATAAAAAATCCGAGCATGAATTTTCTCAGGCTTTAATTTGGGAGATCAAGGAATTCAGAAGAATACAATACCCCAAGAAGGTCTTAATTGAGTTCCACAATGATGCAACGCGGCTGGTTCGTTTAATTGAAGCACGCTCTTTGGATTCACCAGCTTCATGCATCCCTGGAAGATATAATCACACAATAGTAAATGAAACATATACTTTTTGAAGTCAATAAACACTCTCAATTAGAAGGAGAAAGAACCAATACCATCAGAAGGACAGCTTCTCTTAGATACTTTGAGCGAAGCCACTTCCTCAATAAGCTTGCGTTCTTTGTTACTATCATTACCATCATAACAAGTCTTAGATTCCAAACTAAAATAATTTCTCACAACAAAATCAGAAAAGCAAACTATTATAATAATCATATAACACTTACCAAACCAAATGCCTAAGCACCAAAAGATGTTCTTAAATCCAGACAGGAAACTAGCAACCCTCACTCAAGCCCCAAACCTAAATACTCATCCTTAATACATACAAAAAGACCCCCAAAACTCAAAAACCTTTCAAAGCCAGAATAGGATCCAAAAAACTACCCTAAAATAAATAAAAAATTGGCCTATTATCAAAACCTAGCATAGTTGCCAGTTCAACAAATTCAATTGGCTGGACTCAACTGAAAGGGTAATATTATAATTAGAAAATGAGTTTTACTATTAAATGAGTACTAAATAGCAATAGATTAACTTAATGGATTCATTATCAATCGAATGGTAAGGTATGAGTTCAAACCCCAAAAATTGAAAGATATCCTTTCAAAAGATCAATAATAATTCAAAAGAAGAAATTGATGCAAATCTGGAGAGTTTAACCAGAAAGTTGACTGCTCCAGTTATTATTTGGTTTAACCATAACTTTTAAATGAATAGGCTGCTAGTTCATGACCACAGAGTCCAGTCCAAATTTTAAAACCACTGAGTATTGTTATATATGTGTATCACCTTAACAAGGGATTTCCTAATTCATTTTGTATTAGGCATAGGAGTCAATTTTGAATTTTTCATTGATATAAATGGGAGTGGTTAACGGAGTTTAATTGGTTTATATACTAAGCTAAACTTTTGAGCTAAATAGAAAAGGTTGAACAAACTCTTAGGATGTGTCTGTCTCTTATCTTCAGATTAACATTCATGTTTGACCACAATTCTGATTATTGTCATTAAGCAAAATATCTCTCATTTTGATAAACAGAAATTGCAAAGAAAGTAGTCTTTCGATTTTGTCATTAAGATCCCTTTTGACAGATAAAACATATGTTCTCCTGAATGTTTGTAGCATTTGAAACTTTTTACTCTGCATCGTGTGAATAAATAATTTTAGTTAAATTATAATTTGTTATTTCAAAATCTATTCAAGTAGCTAAACTCATGCAAAGGGTTACTGGACATTGCCTCACTACAAGCAATGAAATGTGAAGAGAATAAAAGAATTTTGCTAAGTTTTCCACTTACACAGAATCTGTTTAACAGGGACTCCACCCCTTAGGGTGATATAGCAGTTTTGACATGAGACAATGGTACTGAGTACAACGTGTTTCTTGCACAAAAATGAATATTCGATCTTGACTTTCTCACAGAAGGTTCAAAACAAAGTTTGAGTGGCAAGTAGCCGAATCAAGCTACTTGTGAGCCTATTCGCTCAATGACGCTTGAGCTTGACTCATTAAATGTCAGGCTACTCTAGTAAAAATTGGAGTCAAGTTCAAACTTAGCTTAACTAGCTGTGACCTAACTTTTGAATACAATAATTTACACATAATATAATTAAATATATCCCTAGGTGCTCAGAGAGAATATGGAAATCAAGAGAGATTCAGAAATGGAAGCAATTAGAGAGAAATGCACAATTGGGAAGACACAGAAGATTAGGGAGAAAACTAGACAGCATCATCTGAGGGGAAAAAAATATCAAATGTCACGATAATTAAATGTTCAATACCCAAAATCTATATGAAACAAAATTGGTGAATGTACCTAAGATATTCATCTATTATAGGAACCTGGTCAAATTAGTCCATCTACTATTAAATGGATCAATTTAGTCCTTGTACTATTAAAAAGAATCAAATATGGCCAAGTTGGAAAGAGTTAACATTTACAGTTTAAAAAATATCATTTAAAGTTTAACAGAGTTAATATTTTTAAAGTTTTTATGGTTCTATAAATGAAATATTTTGCTTGGAATAGAACTGCAATTGAAAAAATAATTTTCAAGACATTTTTATATGGTAAATGTTAACTCAGTTACAATTTGGACTTATTTCATTCTTTTTAATAATATAGGGACTAAATTAATTCACTTAATAATAGGACTAATTTAATCCAGTCCCTATAATACAAGGACCTCCCAGGTACTTTAACCAAACAAAAATAACATAAGCATTTATAGCTAAACCAAAACCTTAGTAAAGTGCGAATTACTTATGTGAGCATATGTGCACCCCCAATCACTTATATAACCACACAAATTTTTTATATCATTTCTTGTACAGCCAACTCCTACCTAATGTGCTACTTAACACAGAAGTTAATGCATTTTCAAGAAAACAATCCTCAGGTCGCGGCTTTTTCCCTGCTTTGTATGGAATAGAAAAAGAACCAACACAGATGTAACCAAAATCTGATGTCTTACGCTTTTATATATTTGGAGATACCATTGATCATGGTTATATATGGTGGTGATTCATGCTGTTATTAGGATTTGGTTTAGTTCATTAAATATTTTTATTGTTTCAATTTAATGTAGGTTTCAAAGACAGAAAATTGAGTAAGCAATATTTCTCCTCCTGTTGATTATTGTGATTTTCTCACCCTATTTATTCTATACCTCCCAATTTTCTCCTCCCTTAGTAATTCTTGTTTCTAATTATAAGTTTCATGTTATCATTTTTCTCCTATTCCATGTCACAATCATATCATTCCAAAGTATCTTCCAACAAGCTTTAATCTCAATGTTAATTGCATAATAGAAATAATATTTTCACTGTTCCCTACTAGTAACTATGGAACTAGGTCTCAAACTCTCAATAATAAGGTTACGTTAACACGTCTTCAGGAGCAAAAAGAAATTCAAAAATAAGGACCATAGAAACTAAACTACTGTAATTGTAACTATTGAAGATGCGTGAAGTGGCAAGCAGGTATAGCCGGATAAATACCTGATATCTTTTGGGATCAGAACATTCACAATAAAGTGATGATCACCTCTAACTGAAGGTTTGTTGACATCTGGAACTCCCAAGCGTGAAAGTTTCACTGCATCACCAGGCTGAATCCCACAGGGGATTCGAAGATCTTTAATACCTTCGACAGTTTCTACCTGAAATTTAAAATTATTGATTAAAGATAAAAAAGAACTCTCAGACACATGGAAAATTAAGGACCAGAAGGGCTTCAGTGTATAATGAGCTCGCTTAGAGACAAACTTACAGAACATATGGATACTTGCATTACATTTTATGGTACTTAATATGAGCACAAAAAACCAAAGTGCTTGATATCAATGGAATATGTATGAAATAACTAATTTTAAGTTGTTTTATCCTTGTATTCAAGTAGGCTTCCCACAATTGCGGAGTCAATTTAGACTGGATGCCTAACTTGGCATGATAGCCCAAGTAGTTTGTTGTGACATTTGTTCATCATAGCCCCAGTTTTTGAAGTTACTTTGTCTTGGGCATTATAGTACTTGAGTGTTACTATCCCACACAGATTCCTTTGGAGTTTTTGGTGGCCCTATATTTTCTTGGACTTACTTATTCTACCTATGGCCAATTTATTCTCGTTTAGTTGCAAGGGAAGTGCTGGTTCTGGGTTCCTAAGCATCTCAACATTAGGTTACATTAAGAATGTGGTGCGCCTAGAAGCTGATGACTAAAACATAATTTGGCCAAAAAATTAATACAAAATATAATCAAGTTCCCATATAGGACAACGTCGGTAACAGAAAACCAATAGGTTCAGATATTAGCATATGCTTTAGAAGCTATTTTTAAGTTAAACTGGAAGCAGGGAGAATTCAAACGCCATGGGTTATTCAGTCTTGAGAAAATACTAGACTCCACTTTATCACAAGATTCTTATTTAAGGCATGATATAACACAATTCTAACTAATTTATGCATATGGAATGCACTAACAGCATCCAAAAACTGGACAAAGTCCAAGCAAGATTTAGAAGGTAAAAGACTAGCCATGCCCAATCCCACTTTCAATTCTTGCATTCCTTGGCAAGATTCTAAAAACAAAATAGTTGAAAAAGGCACAGAAATCATCTTTAACAGCAGTTTATAACTAATGTCTTTTCCTTTGCTTTCTACTTATTTCATAATTTAGAAGGGGTTATAGGTCTATGTTAAGTAAACAGCAAAAACATGTTGAGGAATTTAAATTTGTTCCACCTACTTCTTTGTGGGTTTATTTATGGTTCTAGCATAACTAGTAGAAGTCTTTATGAGGGCAAGAAAAATATAATTTAGCATTTTATAACTTAATTCCATATCACATCAAAGTTTTTCAACTTTACTGGTTTTAATTAGAATTATTTCCATGTGATATTTTGTGACTTTGAGGTAATGTGTGTGTTAATTTTCTGAACTTATGTACAACTTTTTATAACAATGTATCTATCAGTATAAACTTGTATATTCAATTTGGAATGATGCTCTCTGAACAAATTTGTAACTAAATTCCTTCCAATATCTTATGGGCTACCCCTCACCTTGCAAAGAATTGAAACCCTTTGTAATATATTAAGGGCTACATTCACTTTGTAATATACTAGCCAAACACATTAAGGCTGATGATTAAATTAATATGAGGTAACAAAAAGTCAACAAGTACCTTCACCACTGTCCCGAGTATTGCCTCAGTGTAGTCAACATTGATCTTTGAGTAAAGATTGAGGCCGTCCCTCCAAATTCCTTTCTTTACTCCTACACGGAGGACTACGAAGAGATCACCAGCTAATCCCCTAGAGAGAGAAATGGCTCTGTTATTGCAAGATACAAGTTTCCTATGTACAAAAAACTCTAACCAAAATATATAAGATGAAACAAACGTGAGAACAGAAACTAATTCATTAAGATTCTCAAAACAAAATGACTAAATAAAAATAAGATGCCCAAAGCTCAAGCTGAATCTCCCTTCTTGTGTCTGATAGAGACTGTTGCATTAAACAAATTAACAAGCTTTACTTCAGAGCACTCACCTTCATTACTTAATACCATTACTCTTAGACAGCAATAAAAACAAAAGAAAAGGTGAACAGGAAATCAAAAGAATACAGAAATATAAAAATGAGTCATTTACCCAATATTGAAGAAAAAGATTCCTGAATCTGGATAGAATCAAAGGCGTCATTTGGCAGCTTGACCCCGTTAAGCATGTAGGGGTCCAGCTTTAATATAAGACCACAATAAACCTAATAATACATAATAGACTGGGATAACACCACTTAACAAAACAAACAAGAGAAATAGCCCCTTTTCAGGAAAGAGAACCAAGATTCCAAAGTTCTTCACTTCTTCATATTGCTTTCCGCTTTCTCTCAATTACAACCCTAAGATCAATCCTACTCAATTCGGCTGCTTAGCCCATTATAAGTAAAAAACCAGAAATACCAGCGTAAAAACCTACTGTCAACTCACCCTACTTGCTGGCCAAGGAAAAAATAGAACACTCACCCAACTTCAGATCTCAAATGAATTCATAAATAAAAGGGGAAAAAAGGATTCCCAGATGCAAAGATCAACATAAAGAAAACTTGACTAGATTAATACCTTTTCTTATCAAAATTGCCTTCTCCACGTATTCGCTTTGTGAAACCATCAGCAACACCAGGGGGTATGATTATTCTTATACTCCGTTTCACTTTTACTTTACAGCAGCCACTACATCTTCGACAATTGTCAGTGATTATCTTGCCCTTGCCACCACAGTTTGAGCAAGTAGAAACCTAGAAATATAACATATTATCTATATAACATATACTAAAGATAGGAACTGAATTCTAAAATTAAATAACAGGTCAGGTAACAAAAAGTTAAACAATTGCTCTTGGGCTTACTACTTATAGTTTTGATTAATGACAAAATTGTGCAGCTTATCCTTTTAGCGATGCCCAGGGCGCAAGGTGCACTCTAGGCATAGAACCATTATGTTGCCTAAGGTCTATACACATGTTCTTAGTGTCTAACTCTCATTCAAATTTTCAAAACTCGTAGAGTCAGCTCAATAGGATACAAGTATATTGTATGTTAAAAGCTAACAGAAAAAAATAATTGCAGAAAAAAAAGGACTAGGCTCGTGATTCCACGTTAAGACACATGGAAAAGGAGAGAAATATGTATTTTACTACTAATTTACAAGAGTATTCATACAGAGATGAGAACTTTATACAAGGAAATAATCAAATAATATTAATCTAAATGACTCCTAAAAATGAATCTATCCCTACAATCACGTCTACAATCAAGTTATAGTTTGTAACAAAATCCAAGCACTAATAGCCACCAAAAGGTGACAGCTCTTTATTCTTTCCTTCGCCCTCCTCGTTCTTCTTCAAATTTTGCTTCCTTTTTAACTTGTTTTTGCACATCCTCTATTGCTTTTCCTACCAAATCTAGCTATTTCCCACAACATGGAGGTACAAAAGTTTATTCCATTCTTCCCATTTAATATGAGATTGCCAAGTTCAAATGTAACACTTGAGTTTTGGTGTCCAATTAGCTCAACAAATAGAATGATTTAATCCTATTATTCAAGTTTATATAAAGTATACAGATACTACGAATGCAAAACTACAATTCCTTCCATAAGTTGGCAAGAAAACTGAAAATAGAAAACAACAATTTAGAAAAGAAAAATTGGAGAATAAACAACTATCGCATCATCAATCACTTTAATGTTGTCATGAGAATATAATACCTCTATTGCCACTCCAAATGGAGTCCTTTTGGATTTCGTTGACCGTCCTTTACCTCCACAATCAGTACATGATTTTATGCAACTACTAGTTTTAGCACCTGTTCCGCCGCAATCATTACATGTTTCAAGATAGGATACCATAATTTCACGCTCTCCTCCAAAAATAGATTCTTCAAACTTCAAATGAAGTTCATACCTACAATATTATGAAATTCAAAGTTAGAAAAGAAGAATTATTTACTCAAAAGTGAGTTGTTACTCCAAATCAACACAAATAATAATATAACAATAATTAAAAGTATAGCTTCTATCTCCTTTTTAAATCTAATATTTTAAACATCAAGGTTATATTGAGAAATTTACTTGTATATTACAATTTGTAATTTTAGTTTGCATTTTCTAAACCATAAGGTTAAGTTTGACGGTTTGCTTTTTGGTGTCTGAACATTTTTCTTAAAGAACGTAGTATATCATGTGATGGCCAGAAAAATTGTCCAAGTAGACAGTTACCAAATGTCAAGATCGTTGCTTCCATTATTTCTCAGATTGAAGTTAAATCCTCCTGGTTCACCCATTCCACCAAAGAACCCATCAGAACCACCAAAGAATGCATTATACACTTCGAATGGATCAACCTAAAGATGAACATTGATCATAAAACATTAAGCATAATCATGCATCCCAAATATTACAAATATATAACCACAAAACAACCACACCCACCAATCTAAACTATGCATTGACCCAAAACAAATTAATAAAAAGAAGAGCAAGGTGTGTAGATGAGAGGAGATTACTAGTGAATATAAAGCATGCCATTTGATACTTGCAAAGTGCAATAGAATTAGCCATTATCTTACCGCTGCTGAATAATCACCTGATCCATCATATTCTCCTTGTAAACCTGCCTCACCGTAGCGATCATATAAAGATCTTTTTTCATTATCTGATAGGACCTACATAAATGCATCATTATGACACAACATAAAAAGATGGATGAATATACCGCAAGTGCAATACTATCAATAACTTTGATGCTTGGACTCCTCAAAAATGGAGTACCCGTTTCAACATGGCATGATCTTAGACACAAGTAAACATCGCCTAAACATCCAAGATACAGTAATATAGCTAAAAAAGATGCAAAAGTAGGATATTTGAGCAAGGGCTTGCTATGAATTCAATAAAATAGGATATGTTTCTTAAATTATAAAGTATTGAGTAATCAATTTAATTAAATGAAGATGTGAGCAAGGATAATAATGGCTTTTCATTTCCTTTAGTTAATTTTTCTTTTAAAATGACAGAAAATTATAATGAGCTTCTTTTCTTTGAATCAGAAATAGGCCTCTCAAATAGCAATATGCAAATAGGCTTTTCAATTTTCTAAAAAGGGTTTTAAGCTAAAAAACCTGGACCTTAAAAATTTTGTAGGCCTAAGTACCACTTGTTAAGTCACCTGCCTAGGTGCTGGGCACAGTGGAAAATCAAGATTTCACCTTTGACCTTCACAGGCGAGGCTACTTTTATTGGGTGCTTACTTTACCGTGCTTTGTCTTCAGCACTAGGCGACAAAAAAGCTAGCTTTCTAAACCCAATTTTTTTTTTTGTAAAACTCAAATACCATTATTTATTTCACTGAAGCGGTGAAGCAACTATTTAAGCTTCCTTTATTTGTTTATTTTTATTTTAAAACCCAAACATCATTATTTACTTCACTGAAGCGGTGCAGCTAACTCTTTAAGTTTCTTTTCCATTTTTTTCTTTAACTCAAATACCATTATTTCCTTCATTGAAGTAGCGAAACTGACTTAAATCTCTTTTTCTTTTTTTATTTAATTTAAAACTTAAAATACCATTATTTCTTTTTATTGTAATAATTATAAACTTACTAATCATCAACTTTGTTATGTTAAAATTTTGTTAAATCATCAAAACCCAAAACTTCAACATTCTTCAAACATTCAAGCTCTTCAAAACCAAAGGTGGACACTGCAAATCAAAAGTAAACATGTTCCCCCACCCTCTACATTCTATATCTATTCTACTATTTGTTTTCCTTTTAATTCTTTTCTCCTTGTCTATTCTTTATTTATCTTTCTATTATAAATTTTTTTCACTAACTTTTGTAATTGACTAATCAAGGAAATTTACAACTAATGTCTAATGATGACTTTTAATTTCATGCTTATGTTGTTTTTATTTTGAAACATATTAGCAAGTGAATTATTAGACTTAAGCAAAAATTTGAATTTACAAAATGAATTATAATAAGAGTTAAAACAACTACATTTTTAAGAGTCCAGGAGGATTGGAAGAAAAGAATGCACTTCTACAAGGAAAAGCTTTAAAACAACAATACTAACCTCATATGCAGCACTTATCTCTTTGAACTTCTCTTCTGCACCAGGACTCTTATTCATATCTGGATGATACTGTTTTGAATGATATATCAATTATTGCACAATATGTGAACTAAAGATTAAGTTAAAACATAAACGGGCAAAATCGCACAACTAGGACTTGACCTAGTAGTTTTAAACCATCCAATCGAGGATCAGCATCCAAGGTCTAATTCCTCTCTCTCTCTCTCTCTCTCTCATATCAAATATGGTAAAATAACTGGTGTTATTCCAATTAATCGTGACATTTTCCAATGGCACATATATCGTGTTCTTTATTTTCCGTACTACTAAAATTGAGCTCAAGACAAAGCTCGGAATTGAAGATTTACTTAAAGTAACAACATGAAAACATTCGTTTGTCCGACCAGAATGTTCTTACTCTTACAAACAAATGCACTATGGGCAAGTTATCCCAAAAAAAAAAAACATCACTCATTTTATAATCTTACACAAACAACATGCTACCCGTAAAGAAAGGGGAATAGAGAAGGGAAAGAAAATATTAGAAGACTATTGAAAGCTCTTTTTTCCATCTTGGTTAGTTAATGTAATGGAAAGGTAAGGGAGGATATGAAATGAACTAAACAGTGTATATATTCATTACCATTTTGAGCCTTATTACTCCATCTACTTTGCAGTGAAACAAATTCTAGGGAAGTCAGTCCACCCAAATATGTTGCAGCCTATAGCTAATAGGGGCATAGGGAATCGAAAGAAGCAAACACTATGCAACCTAGAAGAAAAGGAGAATGAGGGAAATAAAATATCATAAGGTTCACGAAAACTCTTTTTCCTTCCTTTAATTTAGTTAAGATAATGGAAATTTAAGTGCAAGAAATGAACTAACAAGTGATATATTTACTGTCCTCTTAAACCAACATTCTATCTACTTTTCAATCATCCTCGTGCATAGAGAGTGAATTAACCCAAATATTGAGCAAAAATCCTGGTACACTTAAGCAAAAATCATAAGCTGACCATCAGAAACCTGGCCTACATGCAAACCCAGATAGTTCACTGCCCCTGAAAGATTTTAAAAGATATACTAATCATTTTAGGATTCTAATTACGTTCTTTCTCTAAATAAACTAGCAAATATTGGACTGATTCCACTGGTGTTAGAACCAAAGTCCATAGCTTCAGTGTAAAGTGAAATATGGATACAATGCCATCACTATAATTAAAATTCACTATTCCAATTATAGAAGGTAGCATGAATATCTCAAAAGAACACTCGGCATTTGAAGCAACTAGGTCATTGGTTTGAGATCAACTCAATGCAAGAACTCTATGGAACTGGATTATCCCATAGGTTAATTCAGTCTTCCAATGGATGAAATATGGTAATGGCGTGTAAATATTAAAAACTAGTATGAGTTCCTAATAGTTTAATCTATAACCTATGTTTTTACATTTTTTTCAACTCTGACTCAAAACCTAGACACATTGTTTTCTAAAATGGTTAATCTTAAATCAAATAGACGGTTTCATTAATCTACAACTTTATATCCCTTAATTTCATTCCATTTAGCATGAAAAGGAAAATGGCAAGGCAACAATGCACGAATGTCATCACTCATTACTTTCAAGCTATCCATAAGAAGCAAAGATTATATCATTTCAATTCAATGCTATAAATTCAATTCTCCCAAAAGATGGAGTAACGTTAGAGAACTGCGGAATTCTAAAACAAACAGCAAGCTAATTGGAGAAAGCGACGAACCTTACGAGCAAGATTCCTGTAAGAGGTCTTAATCTCTTGCAAAGTGGCACCACGACTGACGTTCAAAGTGGAATAATAATCGGAGACAGAGGCGGCGGCCCTGATTACGGCGCTGTGACGGCATTTCCTCTTGATGATACCAAGACGATAGTAAGGGGGTTGGGTTTTGCAGAAGAATTGAGATTCGTTCCATCTCAAGCCCAAGACAGAGGTTCTACGGCCACTGCCAGGAATTAGAAACGAGTTCTGTCTAATCCCACAATTGTACAGCGGATACGATGTTGCCATTTTTCTTGCTCTTATTAGCAGAGGCTTGGGGTTTTGCAATTTTGTTGAGGTTTTATCACCACCTCAATCCACCCTCTTGGTTTTTTTTTTTTTTGGTAAATCATCCAACTATACTTATTTTTTTTTAGGAGAACTTTTGTTCCAGTGGAAAAGGCGATGTTGTTTATCATAAGGTCCCGGGTTCGAGCGTTTATGTGTGAAAAATGTGTGCGTTTTTAAAGGGTTAGAAAAGTTTGAATAGATACTATCATGTAACCACACCAGTATATTAAAAAAATATTTAATTTTTAGGATAAATTATAAAAATAGTCATTTTTGTTTAACTTTTGTTTGTCTCAGGTTACATTTTAGTCACTTATGTTTGAAATGTTACGTTTTAGTCACTTATGTTATTATTTTATTACGAAGTGATCACTTTGCCTATAACAATCTGATTTTCAGTGGTATCGAAAACAGTGATTTCGGGATCACAACTCCGACGAGTAGGGTCGTAAATTTATTTATTTTTCATATTTAACATCATATTAAATTTCGGTTATGAAATTTTATCGTTTGGGCAGTTAATTAAGTAAAAAGGATTAAATTGGATCAGATGTAAAAGTTGAGTTTTAGTGATTAAAAGCATAAATGTTAATGGTTGATTAAAGAAAGGTACTTAGGGTGTAATTAGCACTTGATAAGGATGAGTGGATGATTAAGGTTTTAAAATGTTAATATTTGAAGAATTATAATAAGAGCATAATGGTAAATTGATTTTAAAGGTAAATTAAGTAAAGAAAATAAGAGAATAATGTTATCTTCAACCTATTTTCTTTGTTTTTGAGTATGAAAGAAGCCACGGGAGAGGAAAGAAGCTTCGGTCATTAGGGTTCACAAAATTAGTAAGTAAATCTGGTTTGTTTTTAGTAATTTTTATGTTTTTGAGTTCGTATTAGCTTAATCTAGCTAACTCAAGGACTAATTTGTGATTCTGTCAAATGTTATAAATTTTGTCATTGATGAATGAGCTTGTTTTTGGATGTTTATGGTAGATTTGAAAGCTTGATGGTTGAATTTAGTATTTTTGTTAAGTGATTTTTGATAAAGTTAGGGTTTAAGGACTAAAATGATAAAATAATGAAATTGTGTGTACTTGATGTGAAATAATTGAATGTTTTGAACAATCGGCTGGTATGAGTTTAGAGAGAAAATGGTTATTTTGCATGTTTTGTACTTAAGGACTAAATTGAATAAAAATGCAAAGGCTAGAGGTAATTTTGTAAATTTCCCAAAAAGGGGCTTATATGTATAAATTGATCAAATTGCATGATTTAATGAGAGAAATTATTGAATTATTGATTTAGATCGAGAAAGAGTCACCGATCGTGGAAAAGGGAAAATTTTATAATAATCACTAGAGTTCCACTCAAACTACAATTTTGTCCAATAAATTTGCAGTGTTAGTTTATATTCATTGAATTATTCCTTTGTGTATTCATTATTGTTGTAGCCACTCAAAGAAGGTTGAATGCTCGAGAAGATTGGGAAGCGAATGAAGAAACAAGATGTCAGGCCTAAATTGAATAAAAATGCAAAGGTTAGGGGTAATTTTGTAAATTTCCAAAAAAGGCTTATATGTATAAATTGATCAAATTCCATGATTTAATGAGAGAAATGATTGAATTATTGATTTAGATCGAGAAAGAGCCACTGATCGTGGAAAAGGGAAATTTTCAGAATAGTTCCTAGAGTTCCACTCAAATTACAATTCCATCCGGTAAGTTCGTAGTGTTAATTTGTATTCATTGAAATATTCCTTTGTGTATTCATTATTGTTGTAGCCACTCAAAGAAGGTTGAATGCTTGAGAAGATTGGGAAGCGAATGAAAAAACAAGATGTCAAGCTTGGAGCTGGTTATCTAAATCGACACGATGGCTGGGATCCTGCATGTGTTGCAGTTTCCTGACAGCTTGTGTGAGGAGCATCGTGAGTCGATAGATTCTGAATGAATACTGATTATATGGGCCCTTACGATGGCTGAGTTTTTGCATACGTTGTGGATTCTCATCAGCTTGTGTAAGTAGCATCGTGACTGGGTAATTCTGGACCATATCAATGGCTGAGTTTCTGCATATGTTGTGGATTCTCATCAGCTTGTATGAGTAGCATCATATACTAGTTAAACTTTATCTGGGCTCGTAAGAGCTAACCTATTTAGGCTCATAAGAGCTAACCTATCTGGTCTCGTAAGAGTTAATTCTATCTGGCTCGTATGAGCTAAATTCTGGAAGACTTGAAGAGATCTATACGATACTGTTTCACAGGATTATGAATACATGCTATTATCTTTATAACCGATTTGTTTACCTGTAAGATGTTGATTTTGCAAACTTACTAAGCTTAATAAGCTTACCTGTGTATATGTTGTTATTTTGTAGATACATTTTGCTATCTGAAGATCTAATCACCTTGAAGAATCACACTATCTCGGGAGTTCATTCGGTAATCTTCGTATCACTTGGGTTATATGGCATGTAGTAGGGTTGTGAACTTGAAATATTTGATGAGTAATGTTAGCTGGGATGTTGTTATCTTCATACTTGTCTTCAAATGTATTTGGTGCTTTGTAATGAACTAGATATCAACATGTTCCAAATAGGCATGTTTTTGAGTGATCTACTTGTAATGAAAATGTATTTGATATGTTTGATATGGTTGAATATAAACTTGAAAGAATTATGTGCATTTTTTTGTAAATTTGCATACTTGTTTTGGTAGTACTCTTGCATGCATCGGTAGAAGTACAGAGGAAGTGAGATGTTGGTTACTGACTTGCGATGTTTCAGTAGTTGATACTGAGGTATCGATAGTTCTAATCATAATTGTATCGGTAGTTCAAATACTTGTACTGGTAGAAGTTGCAGGGTAAGCTTCCTAGCTCTCTAGAGTTTGTCGTATCAGTAGTAGCATGAGTTATTTTGGTAGAAGTTATACTTGTATCGGTAAAACCTCCACAACTACCGGTAGGAAACTGCATCTATTTTAATTTGCTCTCTGACTTGACTTCTATCGATACTTGTCTAACAGGTACCAGTAGAAGTTTCCCAGACTTGTTAAATGACATTTTTTTCCTTAGTAAATTGTGATGTAATTTAAGAGTATATTATGTATATATATATAGTTTGATTATTTTAATTAATGAGATTTGGGACATTATTTAATGGTAAATGAACTGAAAGACCCCAGGACCTTAACCGGCAATGGCAACGAGTTTTGGGTGTTACACTACCATTAAGTTTGTTATCTCCTTAATGGTAATCCTACATGACAGTCCAACTAGATTTTAAGTGCCAACTTGGATTTCCAAATGGGATGAGAATATATTTTTAATTAATTAAATTTTTTAAACCTTAAACCTATTTCCACACACCTCTCTTATTCATCTTCATCCTTTTCGATTCCAACGTCCTTAGTTACAAATCTATCTCAAATCTTGAATCTTTGAAATTCATTAACCCAAAGAAATTTATGTTTTCAAGCTGATAAATTTCAAGTCCTCTCTAGTAGAACTACTTGACCCTTTTAAATTCCTTTAATAATTATTTTGACTACTTTGCTTCATTAAGACTCGACTAATGGATTCAGTTCTTGAATCTTGAAATCCCGCCCAAAAAAATGGTTACTAAATTAAAGGTTACTCAATTAAAAATTCCGGTGAAATAGAATCAAAGACTTGAGAGGCTTTGTAGTGATTTTTTGGTGAGATTCTTCTGTGAAACATTCAGTCAAAGCAAAGTTGTCAACTCAACCAAACTCTCATGTAACTCACCGATTAACTAGTCTTGATAAAGCTCAATTTCCATAATATTATTTAACATGGATTTTACGGGTAAGAAAATTACATGATAAATCGAGTTTCTTTAATCGAAAATGAAATTTTGCCCACAAGATTTGAGTTCATCAACCATAAAACCTTGAGGTTTGACAAGTGTTGGATCTCATTTAACAACAGAGTTACTGTAAAAGGATTGTACCCAAGTTTAAAGTTAGTTTACTTAGTAAGATTCAACAATAGTATCTGGAAATTAATGTATGCTTTTAACTGAGTAACCTCTAATTTAGTAACCACTTTTTAGGCGGGATTTCAAGATTTAAGAATTGAATTCATGAGTTGAATTTTAATGAAGTAAAATAGTCAAAATAATTATTAAAGGAATTTAAAAGGATCAAGTAGCTCTATTAGAGAGGACTTAAAATTTATTAGCTTGAAAACATAAGTTTTTTTAGGTTAACGAGTTTCAAAAATTCAAGTTTTGAGACAGATTTGTAACTAAAGACGTTGGAATAAAAAAGGAAGAAGATGAAAATGAAGATGTAGAAGAGAGGCGTGTGGAAATGAGTTCAGAGTTTTTTTAGCTAAGGTTTAGGGTTTAAAAATTTTAATTAATTAAATTTGTTTAATTAAAAATCTATTCTTATCTTATTTGAAAATTCAAGTTGACACTTAAAATCTAGTTTGACTGCCACGTGGGATTACCGTTAGGGAGATACCGGAACTTAACGGCAAAGTGATCATTTCGTAATAAAATAATAACATAAGTGACTAAAATATAACCTGAGACAAACAAAAGTGACTATTTTTATAATTTACCCTATTTTTTGTCATTCCATTATTTTATTTTATTCTTTTGAATAATTATCATTCCATTATTATAACTTATAAAATCGTTTTTTCTTAATTGGTACTAAATGTTTCTATATTATCTAAATTTAAAAAACAAATTTTATACGATAATGTTTTAATTTTAATATATATGTTTTTTAAAAATATAATTATTTGTTATTTTATTAATATCCTTCAAATAATCTCAAACTTTTATTGACAAAATATAATTTTCCATACATTTTAACCTACTAAATAATTAACTAAGGCTTCATTTGTTTAACTGAAAATGGTTTTCAAAAAATAATTTTTGAAAAATAAATTATTTTTTTGGAAAAGTTAATATTTTTTTATATTTAAATGAATCTGTGTAAAATATTTTTTTTATTTGACAGATTTCTTGAAAATATTTCAAGAAAACTGTTTTAAATGAAACAAACATATATTTGAGAAATTTTTCATTGTGTTATAAAAAAAAACAAGATTGAATAATAATAATAATAATAAATTAGCTTTCAAACCACAATTAATATTATAAATTAGTAGTACACAACATGATAACTACAATATCATCCAAGTGCATAACTAATATTACAAATTAATAGTACACCACATGATAACTACAATATTTTCTAAGTACATAACTAGTATTACATCACATGATAATTACAATATCGTCCAAGTGCATAACTAATATTACAAATTAGTAGTACACCACATGATAACTATAAATTAATAATACATAACTAGTATTACACCACGTGATAACTACAATATCGTCCAGGTGCATAACTAATATTACAAATTAGTAGTACACCACATGATAACTACAAATTAATAATACATAACTAGTATTACACCACGTGATAACTACAATATCGTCCAAGTGCATAACTAATATTACAAATTAGTAGTACACCACATGATAACTATAAATTAATAATATTATCCAAGTACATAATTAGTAGTACACCACATGATAACTAGGGATGAGCGTTCGATCAAATCGAATAAAAAATTTTTAGTTAATCAAGTTGACGAATCATATTTTATCATCTTAACTCGATTTGAAATTTTCTCGAAACGAGTCGAGCGTGATGGAATTCGAATCGAATATATTTGTTCGAGTTAAATTTTAAAAAAATAACTTTGGGTCCTTGTAACCACTGTCACTTATCGTAATCAAATTTGTTATTAACTTTCATCACCTCATAATTTATTTATTAATCTTTTATATTGGGTTAGCTTATTTGTTTGCTTAGTTGCTTCAATTATCTTCTAATTCTTGTTAATATGTATTTTGAAATTAAAAAATATATTAAATGTAAAAATGTGATTTTTTAATAAAAGTTATTTTAAAGATAAAATGTGAAATTGATACCAACATAAAATTTTAACACGAATATTTTATGGTATTATTAACAATTCAATTTTAATATAAATATTCAATATTATTAAAAAAATTCAATAATATAAATAGTACAAAATGTGAATTTTAATTTAATAATATAAATAGTAGATATAAATAAAATTATTACTATTTAGGTTTGAAGATTTTTTGGATGATTTTGATTTTTTATTTGGAGTAAAGAGTGAGAAGTAAAAGTTTAAGGGAAAATAAAAGGGAAGGCTTACGGTGGATACCTAGGCACCCAAGGATGAGGAAGGGCGTAGTAAGCGACAAAATGTTTCGGGGCGTAGTAAGCGACGAAATGTTTCGGGGCGTAGATCCGAAGATTCCCGAAAGGCCAACTTTCGAATTGCTGCTGAATCCATGGGCAGACAAGAGATAACCTGGCGAACTGAAACATCTTAGTAGCCGAAGGAGTTTTGGAGGTTTTGGGAAGTAAAAATTTGAAGGAAAGTAAATAAGTAAATAAAACTTTGGAGGGAAAATATTAAAAAAAAATTGAAGGGGGGAGGGGGAATGAGTTTGGGGTAGAGGAGGTGGGATGGGAGGGGAGTAAAAGTTTTAGGGGGAAAGTGAGGGAGTAAAAATTTTGAAGGAAAATAAAAAGTTTTGGGGGTTTTTGGGAAAAATAAATGGTGAGAGTAAAATTTTGGAGGAAAAATATTAAAAGAAAATGGGAGGGGGGGGGGGAATGGGTTTGGGGTAGATGGGGGTGGGATGGGAAAGTGAGAAGGAGTAAAAGTTTTTGGGAAAAAAGTAAAAGATTTGGGGTAAAAATATAAAATATTATAGTTTAATATTCGGTTTATTCGAGTTATTCGAATTCGAAAGCTCAACTTGATTCAAACGCAAAATTCAAAAAAAAAATTGAGTTGATTAGAATAACTCGAATAACTCGATCGGTTTAACTTGAAATTCGATTTTTTTTCGATTTTTTCGAGTCGAATCGAGTTTTGCTCACCCTTAATGATAATTACAATATTGTCCAAGTGCATAACTAGTATTACACCATATAATTAGTACTACACTACATTAAAGCATATATATCTTCAACCTTGAGAAATTGTTTGAAGCCAAATTTTTTTATGCTTCGTTCTTTTGACTAAGAAAGCTTTGGCCTCGGATTCACGACTCACAAGATAATCAAACACACTACAAAGGAAGTCATCATCAAATCCTTCCACCTCCATCGACATCACTTCTTCGTAAAGATGTGGTATCTTGTCCGTAGTCAATTTTTCCAATGCATTTGCAATCTTGCCAAGTTGTTCACACACAAATTTAATTTGTCATCAACGACACTTTCTTGAACATTTTTTCTTTTAATTTTAGATGTGCTAGATGAAGATACCTTTGTTCTTATCTCAACCTCCTCATTATCGCAGTTTATAGGCATTGAATATTGGTTACCATCAACCAAGTTTATGTCAGCAAATGTTCTAGCAAAACTCTTTGTTGCCAAATCTTTGCCAACAACCAAAACCATTTCATCATAATAATCAATGCTTTTGTTCAAAAATGGTTCATACTTCTTGTATGCCTGTTGGATATTATACACAATTAGGATAACAAGTAAAGAATACAATGTTGAAATATATTTAACATATATATAAATATATTACTAGAGGTGTTCATTCGATTACTGACCCGAACTACCATTAACCGAATTAACCGACCCCTTTAAATCTTTAACCGTTAACCGAACCAAATTTTTTTCAAAAAAATAATTGAACCAAAATTTTTTAGTTAATTCGGTCGGTTAACCGAATTAACTGAAAATTATATGTTTTTTTATTTTTGGTTAAAACAAATATAAAAAATTACTCAAATTACCCGAATTAAAGAATTAATCGAATTAAAGTATTGAATCACTACATAAATAAAAACATAACATAAGTCTTGAAATTAACACATAATTAAAATGTAAGTCTTTAATATTCTCCATTTGTATTCATTTATTCTTTCCAAAAGGTCTCCATTTGCATTATACCTACAAAAAATATGTGCAAAAAAAGAGAGAGCATAAAATAGAAATATATGCATTTAAAAAAACAAATAATATAAACAAATGAATAGATTATAAGTTACCAAGAATAATATAGTAAGTATACCCTTCAACTCACGAAAGCTCATGAATTTAAGGTAGATTTTGATGCATTCTAAGAAAAGTCTAAATATTAAATTGATTAAATAAGTAAGAGTGATATGGTAAAAAAATTTGAAACTATTAAAATAAAACAATAAATATACCATTTTCAATATTATCAAACTCTTCGATTTGTTCTTCAATCTTTTTTATGTCTTCTTATGCTGATAATTTTCGAATCCAATCTTGAGTACATACAAGAGCTTATACAATTTTAGGAGTTAAAGAACTCCTATATTGATCAAGCACATACCCCTTCGATGCTAAATGCAGACTCTAAAGCAACCATAGAAACCGGTATAGCTAACACATCTCTAGCAATCTTTGAAAGAGTGGGAAATCTTGGGCTATTCACTTTCCACCATAATAAAATATCAAAATCTTCAAAAAAAATTCCTCATTAGCCTCAACTAGACATTTATCCAATTCAAATGTTTTATCCTTATCATCATTTTTCAACTCACACTTTTTATACAAAGCTTGCATTTGCCTTTTCATTTTTTGTTGTGGTTCACCAAGAGAAACATGTGTTGACACACTCGATTGGCTAGAAGTACTATGAAGTGAAAGCTTATACTTATCAAACAATTCATACAAAGCTTCCTTCAATTTTTGCATCATTTCACAAGCTTTTTTAGAATTAGACATTTCACTAAGTGTAAATTCAAGATATTTTAGTTTTTGTCTAGGATCTAAAACAGAAGCAACAAACATAAGCAAATTCATCTTATCAATATCACCGCAATACTTATCATACTTTTCTTTCATCTTGATGGTCATAACACTAAAATCAACATTAATATTTGACTAAGCATCTCGTAAAAGAATATCAATTTCAGAAAGCTCGTCAAAAAAATTATTAGATGTGACATATGAAATGCCTGATATCTGCAAAGTGACTTCATAAAAGTGTTCCAAGAAATCCCTCAAGTTTTTAACACTAGCCCAACCATCCATACTAGGTCAACCTTTTCCTCTTTCAAGTTTAGCCCTAAAGTTTATATCTTGCCCTCAAATCTCTCAAAAGCTCTCTCAAAGTTCTGAGCAGTGTTTAACATTAAGTAGGTCGAGTTCCACCTAGTACAAACATCAAGACATAACATCTTCTTGCACTCTATCTTTTCCACCACACACTCCTTAAACTTTTGTAATCTAGCTGGAGATTGTCTCACATATCTAATAGCCCCCTAACACGTTCAAAAGATTTATTAATTTCCTTTAAGCCTTCAACAATAATCAAATTCACAATGTGTGTCATGCATCTCATATGAAGATATTTACCATTTAAACTAAACCCCCTCGAGGGTTAAATTTCTTTCTCAAATAACCAATAGCAAAATCATTTGAACTTCCATTATCAACAGTAATAGTAAACAACTTATCAATCCCCCAATTCAACAAGCATTTCTCAACCACCATCCCAATGGACTCACCCTTATGACTAGAAATTGGACAAAAGTTTAAAATCTTTTTATTCAATTTCCAATCGTTATTAATAAAGTGAGCAGCGATACACAAATAATTAACTCTTTGCAAAGAACTCCATGTGTCAGTAGTTAAGCAAACTCTAGAGCCAGAACTTCTCAAAAGTTGTTTTATCTTGACCCTTTCATCAAATACAATTGATAAACATCCCTAGTTATAGTAGTTCATGAAGGAATATGAAACCTAGGACATGCCACGAACATAAATTTCCTAAAGCCTTCACTTCAAACAAACTTGAAAGGCAATTCATAAATCACAATCATTTGTGCTAATCCTTTTCTACATGCTTCTTGATCAAATCTCCAAGTGCCCTTCCCCCTTTTCAACTCTATTTCTAAGTAAAACTAGCTGTCCTTGGCTAGTGTTGTAACACCCAAAACCCGTCACCGTCTCCAATTAGGGTTTCGAGGCTACTAACATTCATGTCTCTAAACGATTTCAAAATCATATCACAATCAATATTAAACTTTCAAATATTTAAGAATACATTTATTCGATTCAACATACATCATTTAACATCTCCATTCACAAGGAATTAATTGAAATACAACTGAAACATCTGACGAAACTTTGAATTTTAGTGATACAAGGGGTCATACGGCCATGCCCCAGATCGTGTGCCACACCGTGTGCATACACGAAATACCCTTACATGGCCGTGTCACAGACCGTGTGACAAATCGTGTGTACATGCGAAAATACCCTGCACGCCTGTGTGTGAAACCATGTGTTGGGCAGTGTGTCAACTCGAAATAAGACCACACAGTCGTGTCCCAGTCCGTGTATAGCCTGTGTATACCCTGAACCTATTTTTCTTAGAGCATACGCTCATGTACTGGCCCGTGTGTCCAGCCATGTATACTTACGAAAATTCAATTTAAACAAGAAAAAATTATACCATTCACTTAAAAAGTACCAATATCTATAATCTTTAAAGTTTTATTGATTCACATCACAAAAACATACAATTTCTCATAAGGATGAATCAAACATACCAAACTTTCATGAATTCACAAGACATTACACTTAATACATATATGCTTACTTGAAACTTTAGCCAAACTTGCAAAACATAAGTTCAACATTCATTTAAGTTATTATCATTATACAACTAAAAATAATCAGGTACTAAAGAAGTTATCAACATCCTAGTACATGTCATACAACAAAGTGATGTAAATACTACCGAACGAGCTCCCGAGATCGTGTGATTTCTTTGAGATGAGCCAATCTTCAGACAAGAAAATAGGATATACAAAACAAAAATAATTCCAAAAGTAAGCTTTCATTGCTTAGTAAGTTCGTAGAGTTTAATAAGTTACCAAACAACATGTATTAAACAGTTTATAACTCATCGAACCAGAATAAGGCCTTGCTTCAACAAGTTATAACCAGAATTTCATTCTCTCTTGTCAGAATCAACATTTTTACTAGTATATGATGCTTCTCACACAAGCTGATGAGGCCTCACAATGTATGCAGTACCTCAACCATCGTTATGGTATCTATATGTCTTTTCCCTCACGATGCTGCTCACACAAGCTGATAAGAACATACAATTCATGCAAGATTCTCGGCCATCATAGGGCTCATGTAACCATTTCCAGTATTCATTTCAACATTTCACCGACTCATGATGTTGCTCACACAAGTTGTTGAGAATTCGCAACATATCCAGGACCTCAGCCATCGCGATGGTTCAAATCATAGGCTCAAAGCTTGATATCTCTTTTATTCATTTCTTTTTTATCTTTCTCAATTTCAAGTACCATAATTTATTTTGCAACCATTACAAAGAATACAAATGGTGTACTATTTAAATACAAATTTAACGTTACGAACTTTCCAGACTGAATTGTAGTTACGGATAGGCTCCAAGGACTATTCTGCTAATTTCCCTTTTTCTCGATCCGCGACACGATCGTGATCTAATCTCAACAAATCACCTAATTTTTTCATTAAATTATATAATTAAATCATTATATACAATTTGGTCCTTTTTGGGAAATTACAAAATTACCTTTAATATTTTACTTTTTATTCAATTTAGTCCCTGAATACAAAACATGCAAAATAACCAATTTCTTTCTAAACCCACTTTAGCTGAATTTTCATAGCCCTCATACAAGTCCTTACAATCCAACTATTTCACATCAAGTACACACAATTTCATCATTTAATCATTTTAGTCCTTAACCCTAAAATCATAAAAAAAATATTTAACAAAATCAACAAATCTATTAATCAAACTTCCAAACTTTCTATAAACTTTCAAGAACAAACATATTTGACAATGAAAAATTTAACACTTGACAGAATCACAAATTAGTCCTTGGGTTAGCTAGATTAATCTAATACGGACTTAAAAACATAAAAAATACTAAAAATTGGCGAGAATTCACTCACCAATCGAAGCTTTAAGCTTGGCTAAATGTTGCTTGGAGTTCTTGTAGGGTTTTTCAGCTAGTGGTTAAGGATGAAGAAAAATAATAATGATTTTCAAACCTTTTTTTAGTTTGATTACTTAAGATTTATGTAATTTACCCTTTTACCCTTTATATAATCACATAGATTTCTATTTATAATAGTCAAAACCATCCACTTATCCTTTAAATGATCTATTTACCATTTAGGTGCCCTAAATAAACTTTCAATTATCAATTAATACCTTTAAATAAATATAATTCAACTTTTGCACCTTTTACAATTCAGTTCTTTTTACTCAATTAACTATCTAAACGATAAAATTTCTAAACCAAAATTTAATACGATACTAATGAAATCACAAATATTAAATAACTAATATTTAAGACTCGACTCATTGGATTTGTGGTTCCAAAACCACTATTTTTGACACCACTAAAAATCAGGTTGTTACAAGTGTCAACAACATTACTAGGATTTTTCTTACATGAACCCATATGATATTTCAATGAACCCATACCATTTTTTTCCATATCATAACAAAATTCCTTTTTACAATAATTACATTTAGCCTTACTTGCACCATCACTATTGATAATCTTAGTTAAGTAAGAGCAGACTTCTGACCTTTGAGGAGTGGCTTTTCTTTTCCCAATAGTCCTCTTTGTTTGGCTTGAAGCTTCAACTCCCGAATTTTCAAAAGCTATCAAAGTAGGAGGTGTAACACCACCTCAATAGATGTTGGTTCGGTGGACATTTTGCAAGAAAATAAATTATATAATAAATTGAAATACAAAACATTTATATGAAATATTTTAAGGAAAGCAACAATGTAAAATTTTGCTAAGGGTTAAAGCTAGTGCATGAGATGCAGGTAGCCTAAGGGCTCAAACTTTCAGTTCAAAAACAAAAAAAACTTGTCCTTATGTATCATCAATGCCTAATCAGTAAGAAGAAAAAATGGTTCTTCCTAATAGGGAAACTGAATTAGTTGAGAAGTACTAAGTGTTACTCACTGGTTGGTGGAATGGTCAAATTTGGGTATAGACAATGAAAAAATAGGGGAGGAAGGTAATTTCTGGAAAGGGTAATATGATCATTCTCTATGGAAAGGCACAGGTAGAGGAAACAACTAGCGTAAGCTCTCAAGATGAAGGATGAGAAGAAAATCTAATAAAATAGCAACTTTATATTGTTGAAACCACCTTGTCCTATTCTTGATTACAATCCAACCTCCATTTTTTACCTTTTTTTCTTTGCCAAAATTACACCAATATTTTAACCCCATTCGATTCTCAACGGTTCATTTATTTTCAGATTTTATGGAGGTGATTAGACCACCAAACCAACCAATTCCATATCATTTTTAATGCTACAAGGCAAACTCGATTGGATGTTATTATAACAATCATAAGGGAAAAAGTTTATTATCCTAATTTTTTAGTAAAAATAAATTGCAACATAAGAATAAGGAGAATTATAATTGTTAAAATTTGAATTTAAAGAAGATGACATGAACTTAGTAAAGCATCTCACAAAAAGGGATCACAAATAAGTATACATAAAAAGTTATAGTAATTAAAATGATGTCTTCAAAGGAATAAAAGAAAAAAAAACAAAACAGGTTCATCAACACTCCAAGCCTTAGTTTGTTCTAATGACTTGGTTTTCAAACACACTATTCGTACTAGAACTATGAAAGAAGACACGAGTGTGGTACTTTTGATTTTGAAACCCAAACTGAATCAGCTACCTTAATGCGACTCAAACCCACGGTGTGAGAGGAAAAGTTTACTTCAACTTGCCATTGATGGTGGCCTAGTAGAAGTCGGACGGTGTGATTAGTGGGACGCCAGATAGTGTGACTGGTGGACGTCAGATGGTTCATGAAGGTGATTGGTGGCACTAGCAAAGCACAGTAGAGAGATTTTAGGGATTTTAAATTAGGAATTTTGTTTGAGGGCTAGTGTGGTGAGTGAGTGAATCGTGATTGGGATGTTTTATTTTAGACTTTTAGTTTTAGTCTTTTAGGATTTTTATTTTTATTTATTAAACTATTTGTATTTTTAGGATTGGGTTGGGTTAGGTACTTGGGTTTATATATATATTGGATTGAGTTTATATTAGATTGGGTCTGGGTGGGTAGTGGGCTAATATTTGTTTATAATAATATTATTTATTAATTCGGTTAACCGATCGATTTCGAGCCGAATTAACCGAATTCGATTGGTTAATCGATTTTTTTTATTTTACCTGAATTGTGCACACCCCTATATACTACCATCACTGTTGTATCATGTGTCGATCTATCACATGTGATCATTTTCATGTTATCATCCCATCCAAAACCATTTGTAGCTCGAATTGTGCATATTACAACAACTCGATTAATAGAAACTGCTTTGAAAGTGTTAGAAGGCTTATTTCCTTTCTGGGTCTCCTCTGCTGGAATTTTGAGAAAAAGATGGTTCATAGGTTTTGTCCACCTGAATTGCTTGGTTGTCCCTTCTTTGTTACCCTTATGCATTCTACATTAATAATTGTCATTGTCAATCATTTCAATATCCAACAAGCTTAAAACATAATAAATTCAATATCCAACAACTTTAAAACATAATAATTTCACAATCCAACAAACTAATTTCAATATCAATATCCAACCAACATTAAAAAAATAAAAATTTTAATACTAAAACATACCTAACATAGAAACAATAACCCTAAGCCTTAAACCTACCTAATATTTCTAGCCATATAATCAATCCACATAGTTTATGCAATTTCCTCTCTCTTGGTAGACCATTCTATTAATTCTTCTCTTTCTTGCCGCTCCGTAAGAGTTGGTATTATCAGATCAAGCTCACGCTCCTCATATCATCCTTGATTAAGTAAATCACTAGGATCAACTCCCATTATATGATTATGAATGATATAACAAGCCAAAACTATATCTACTCGAGTTTGAAAATTCCAAAATGGTTCAGCATCTAACACACGAAATCGTTTCTTCAAAATCCCAAAACATGTTCAATATTGATTCGCAATGATGAATGATGAAGATTAAAGAGTTCCTTTGCTTTTTTTGACCCTTGATCTCTAAACTCTTTTAAATGATACCGGACACCATGATATGGGGTAATATATCCATTTCGGATGCCATATCCAACATCAGCAAGATAATATTTACCTATAATTTTGCAAAACATAATTATTGTTACTAATAAATTATGAGCTTAATTGAATTGTTTGGTATTTAATGTTAATTCTTACCTTCTGAAATTCTTAATCCTCTTGGGTGTGAAAGTGCATCACTTAAAATACGAGAATCATGTGCACTACCTTCCCAACCACTAGAACATAGGAAAATTTCAAATCAAATGTAATGGCAGCCAATACATCTTGTGTCATCCCCCCTTACGACTATGAAATCTTCCTTGAATGCTAAGTGGAACGGATGCACGAACATGAGTTCTATCTAATGCTCCAACACAATCTTTAAAATAAGGATAAAACCTTGGATTGTTTCTGATTTCACTAGGAGTTGACTCATCAGGTAATCTAATAACTAGTTTATACAATTTCAAAATAGCTCTTAATACAACCCTAAAATAACGTGAATTATCTCAATTGATCTATAATATCTAGATCCAATCACTTGAAACCTTACATTATGACCAATTATATGTAAAAATATAACTACTTGCTCCCTAATATTCATTGATTTTGTTGATTGTAACAAATTGTTCATACTAAGAATATCACACAAATTAAAAAAGACAATCGGTCTCATCCTTATCAAATCAATACAATACTGGTCACCATTACATAAAATACTATTAATATAATTTCTCTTTCATAATCTTGATTCACATGAGGGTGAGAAGTGATTTCCTTCCTAGTTTTTAATTTTTTAATCCAAAGAGCCCCAAAAGCTAAAACTAAAGCCATGACCCCAACAATTGCATTTTTATCTTGATTATGATCCATGTACTCAAAATAATGCCCCACAAATATTTGATCACTATAAAAAAAATGCAAGCTTGTCATAGGATCAAAGGATAAACAAATAAACAAAAAAACAAAAGATAAATAGAAAGGGTTAATGTTTCATTCATATATATTGCTTTTAGTTTTATGGTTAATGTTTGAACTTTGAAGCCAATTTATGCTACATGTTTTGCTATATTCAGACATTGATGAAGTTAATTAGTTATTCTGTAACTGGAAAAAAATATAATGTCTAGATCTATATAGATTTTGATTTCAAAGTTTTACTATATCTAGCTTAGAAATTTGTTGAAAGTTTTACTAATCACCATCATTTTTCTATAAGAAAGAAACCCCTAGCCGTCAGACCCATAAGACTTTAAAATTCACTACCCAATGGTTGACTCCACACAAATATAGAAAAAGGAAAATAAAAAAAAGAAAGCTGAAAGGCATGGAACAATATAACAAAGAGGATCTTCAAAAAGTTCATAGCTTTTTCTTGCCTCGTTTTTAATTCTTTCTGCACCATTTGGAATGTCACTGTTATAAGTTACATACAAGGCTTAGAAAGGTGTTTTAACTTGTTATGTAATAATAAAAGGGGGGGGGGATGGAGTATTAGAGGAAGAGCAATATATATGGCAACAAAGATGTCATAAAATTAGAGTACAGAAAAATTTGTTAAAGTTTTGAATGTTAGTTGGAGTGTAGCAGTTGGATATTAGTATAGTTTGGAAACAAATGCAAATTTGCATTTCTTCATGTAGTTTGAAATTTGTCTTGTTGAGGATAAAGTGGGTAAAAGAAAATCTATAATCGAGTGCAGACTGGAGAATTTTTTTTTTCTTTTTAAATTCTAAGCTATAATCTATAATCAAATATCTAAGATAGATTTAGCAAAAATTTGAAATCAAAATCTATATAAATTTTAACAAATTCCATTAACTTATCATATATATATATGATGATAAAGATAGAAACTACGTTGCTCATGATTATGATATGCATGCTATAATGAATTTCATGATACATAAAGAATCAAAGACTAAAACTCCAACACTACAGACTCTAAAACCTAATCTATCTAGGAATCCAACTAAGTCAGTATATTAAGCTACTGTATTAGTATAAATGGGTTCAACCACCACCAATCCAAATCTTATCTACAAAAAAGAATGAAAAATATAATGCTAGATTTCTTTACCTACTAAGAATTCTATCCCTTTGTGTATTCATGTATGTTACATGTTTCATTCATATATATAGGTGCATTAACATCAAATGATAGTTTAATGAATGTGTTTATAGGTCGTGTTTAAGAACCAAAAAACAAAACACAAAACAAAAAAAGTGGAGTTGAAGACAATCGAAAACAAGATAAATCGACAAGTCACATTTGCAAAATGAAGAAATGGTTTACTAAAAAAAAGCTTATGAACTTTCCATCCTTTGTGATGTTGAGGTTGCTCTTATCATTTTCTCTAATCATGATAAACTCTATGAATTTTCCAGTTATAACAGGTAACCTTTTTTTCCTTACAAAATCTGAAATTGTGTTTTTTCTTTTTGGATTTTTTAAGACATATTTTAAAACCCCAAAAAATTCCATGCTCTTTGTGTTTTGATTTCATTTTATCAAGTTTCTAAGAACCCTAAAATAGATGGTGTGTTTTTGTAGGATGCAGTCAATGAGTCCCCTTAAATTCTTAAATCTAAAGATAATATGTTTAAGTACAAATTCAATGAGATTAATCTCTTTTCCCACAGCCATGCATTACTAAATCTGCCATTAGAAGAGAACCAGCATAGTGAGTAAGCCCCCCTGACCCAAATCTTGGACATTGATAGTTCTAGCAAACCTAAGACCCACATATATTCATACAGAGACATTTTGCTTGACACCTTTGCAACAAGTTAACAATAGCCTTCAATATAAAACATACAAGAGCAAAAACAACAGAGAAATGAATAATAGTTAAAGCTTCTAATTTTTTTAAAAAAAAGCTTTAGACTTTATCATTCAAAACAAGATCTCGATCATCCAAATTCCAACCAAGAAGAATAGAACAATAGAGAGAAAAAGGAGGAGAGGCACACCCAAGAATAGATATCGATCATTCAAAAAAATAGAGAGAGAAAAAGAGAATAGAACTTGTTGATAACAAGCACACCCAAGATGAGGAGGATCTGGCTGAGGTTGATGGACAGAGAGGAAAGGAGAAGGATTGCTCTATGGTGAGGGTGAAGGAATGTAAAATGTCTTACAAAAATAAAATCTGTAAAATATTTTACGTAAAAAGAAGAATATTTTCCCGTGTTTTTGAAGATGTTTTCCTTTAGAAATTCATATTCGGTCAAACAAACACGGTAAAAGATGGAAAATAATTTCCAAAAAATCAACTACTGGCAAACAAACGGAGCCTAAATTGCATTGTGTTTATAATAAATTGTTTATGCTAAATTTAAGTAAAGGGTACATTATAAATTATTCTATTGGGAGCAACGAGCTATTATTAATTGGTTAAAACACGAGGACAAAAATTCGGCATTTTTCAATCGTTGTGCATCTTAACGACGTAAAAGGAATCGTATCAATAGGTTGAAGGATAGCATGAGTTTGGTGGTGGAGGTGGATAGTGACGTTGTATGGGTAGCCACTACTTATTTTAAGGATTTTTTTCTTCATATAGAACCTCAGATCCCACTGAGGTACTTACAGGTGTTAAGAGTTGCATTTCGACTGTTATGAATGATTATTTGGAGCATGAGTACACTGATGAGGAAATGTTTACTGTGCTAAAATCCATGAGTCCTCTTAAGGCATCCGAGGAAGATGGTTGGGGTGTCGTGTTTTATAAGAAGTTTTGGCATGTTGTGTGTCAGTGATCTGCCGAATTTTTACCTAGCAGATTGAACTACTTTTTGCACACTAGGAGCTTGAAATTAAGCATTTTCCTTGAGATTGCTTAGGTTTTAGTTTAGTTTTCTTATATTGAATAAATTGTGTAAAAAGGTGTAAAATGTGCTTTTTATTGACTTTAAGGCCAAGTGAGGCCTAAGGGTTAGCTAACGGACATTGTAAGTGTGCAGGAGACCTTTAGAAGACGAATAAGTACAAAATTGATCACTATGTCATGACATAGACTAAACTATGTCGCAACAAAGGGACCAGACTTGAAGAATGTCAAAACTGTCTTCTATGTCATGACATGGGCATGGTGTCTCACGACAACGCTTGGAAGAATTACCCAAAGGAGTAGACTATCTTCTCTATCGTAACACGGCTCTTGTGCGTCGTGACATCGACTCCTGGACACGGATTTGAGACGGACTGAAGGGTGTTTCAATCTTTATAATGCCACTAAACACGAAGAACGGTTGTCCAAGGCTATAAATAGGGCATTCAAAACTTAGGTTTAAACATCTCAGCTTAGTATTTTCATTTCCCTTATAATTTAGGTTTACTATTTTTTATTTTATTTTAGTTTTGGGGAAACGAGATTTGTAACTTCACATAAACGATTGTTGATTTTTGTTCCCAACAGATTACTATACAAGTCTTGAGTTTCTTTCGATTCATATTTTCAGTCTTGAATTTAATGTTTACTTTGATTATTGAAATTATGATGTTCGAAGAAGCCATGATGAACTAATCTCATTGTGGGGGATTAGGGAGTGGAAGTATGGTTATTTAATTATTGTATACAAGGATTTTCAATGGATCGACTATTTGGGAAAGGAAGAACGTGAAACAAACACTAAGCTTGACAACCATAGCAAGTCATTTAGATGTGAATTAACCCAAAATTGGTATTGCCCATTCATGAACAACTTTACCCCAAACCAGTTTAGACTATGACATCGAGAGCTAAATAGTCTCTATTGACTCGTTATGTTAGTGGAAGATCGGAAGATCCTACTAGAGTAGTGACTAGTTGGTTGAAGAAAAATCCCCAAAATCGATGATTGAAGAACCAATACTGAAGTGAGCTAATCTCTCATGAATCTGTTTATCGAGTTTTCTCATCTATATTTTCCCTATTTATATTTCATTTTATGTTATTTGTTTTCTTTCCAAAATCGGTTCATTTTTCTTTCGTACTATAAACCTAAGGAAAATACTAATTATTTCTTTTCTTTGCATGAATCTAAATCACTATTGCTCAGCCTCCCTTGGGTACGATCCTCGGAATACTTACCAAGTCTTTCGTTGTAAAACAAACTATATTACAACCTGACTCGTATACTTGCAGAAGCCCTAAAACATACACCGAATGGGAGTACATTTGAAGGCAGTCAGTCGGGATGTTTCAAATTCCTACATTAACATTATTAAAGGTGATGTAGCTTTATCCTCTATTAATCATATGCACATCGTTCTGATCCAGTAAATTTGTATTCCACATATTATGGCTAATTATCGACCTATTAGTCTATATATTTTTCTATTTAAAATTGCTTCGAAGATGTTGGTTAATAGGTTTCAAGAAGTGTTTCATTTATGTATCGATGAGGCGTAAAGCACATTCGTTCTTGGTAGACTTATTTCTAATAATGTTGTGGTTGAATATGAGATTCTTCAATCTCTTAATAATAAGCGGTTAGGTCAACAAGGGTGTTTTGCTTTAAAATTGGACATGAGTAAGGCCTATGACTGTGTGGAGAGGCACTTTATTGAGGTAACGTTGCTTAGGATAGGATTCTCTTTGAATTGGGTTAATGTCATTTTGCATTTTATTTCATCAGTATCGTACTCGCTGGTGATGAATGATCATGTGGGAGAAAGGTTTAGTTCATCTCGCAGTCTTAGGCAAGGGGACCCTTTAAGCCCTATTTGTTTCTCATTTATGGGGAGGGCTTGTCCTCTTTGCTGCGAATCACATCTTTAGATGGATGGATTTGTGGGGTGAAAATTGCTCGGGGTGCCCCTTTGGTAACTCACCTCCTTTTTGCTGATGATAATCTAATTTTGAGAGAGGCGTTAACCATGAGAGTTGCTACTCTTAAGGAAATTTTATAGAAGTATGCTAGATGATCAGGCCAACTTATTAATTTTGAGAAATCGAGCATTTTTCAGCATTTTTCAGCGCCAACGTATTTTTGGTGTTCCTTGTTCTATTAATATGGAGAAATATTTGGGGTTGCCATCAATAGTGGGCTGAAATAAGAAAATTGATTTTTTGGGCCTAAGGGATCATTTTCGAAGATGAATTATGTCTTGGAGTGCTTAGACTCTATCTATGGAAGGTAAGGAAGTGTTCATTAAATCCATTATTCAAGCGTTATTGACATATGAGATGATAAGATTCCTTTTACCCAAATATTTTTGTAAGGAGCTAGAAGGTTTAATGGCTCATTTTTTATGGCAGAAGTGTACGGATAAAAAAGGGATTCACTAATGTTCTTGGGCTTCTCTTTGTAACCTTAAAGGGGTTGGTGGTCTTGGGTTTTAAGATCTTACAAAGTTTAATATTGCCCCACTAGCCAAATAGGGTTTGTAGCTCTGAGTAAACCCATCTTCTTTAGTGGTAAAGTTATTAAAGGCGAAGTATTTTCTAGTTACAAGTTTCCTTAAGGCAAGTTTGGGTTCTCATCCATTGTTGATTTGGTGTAGTATTTAGTGTGCTCGTGGTTTGCTTAAATCAGGTTTAAGGTGGAAGGTTGGCTCTGGTACCTAACTTTCAATATAGGATGACTACTGGCTACCTGAGCCTATTTCTAGAAGAGTTCAGACCCCATGAGAGGATCATCTCTTGCAAGTCTCAGATTTGATGGTGTAAGACATTGCGGGTTGGAATTGGGCACTAATAGATTTAGTGTTTTCCTCTAAAGAAGCAAGTGCCATTAAAAGTTTCCACTCTCAAGTTTCTCTCAAGATAATTGGGTGGTATGGGGAGAGAACACTTTGGTGTCTATAGTGTTTGGAGTGGGTATCGACTATTACTAGGCCCTTCCAGTGTATCATCGATGGATACACATTTATATCAGCAAGTATAGGGGTTTTTGTGCCCCTCGAAAATTAAAATTGCTTTGTGAAAATTAATTAATCAGTATGTGCCTACAAAGTTGTGTTTATATAATGAGAGAGTTACGGATGATACCCACTATCCTTGATGTCGTGCAGCTATTGAGGATGTGAGCCATGTCCTACGCCACTATGCTTTACCAAGAATGTTTGGCTAGCCATCCACTACGGATGTTTAAGGATTGTCTATATGGGATGTTTGATCATTACCCTGTGTATAAAAAGAAAGAGATTGCAGTGATTCAGTGGGTGTTATGGTATGCAAGGAATAAACTGTATCATGAAAGAATTGTTCAAGGGGTGCGAGATGTGGTTATCTTTGTTCGAGGCTACTTCTCTAAGATCGCAATGCTTGTTTCGAGTGTAGGTCAAACATTCCCATGCAAGTGAATCTGACGGCACCCTCCCTCAATCTTGGTTTGCCTAACATGATTGTACGGGGAAAGAAGTTGGCATTCCAATTGTTAAAAGACCGTATGAAAAGCAAAATTAATAGTTGGAGTTTAAAATATTTATTGCAATGAGAGAAAGAGATTTTTATAAAATCTATCTTGTAGGTAATTCTGACATATTCAATGGCTTATTTTTTACTACAAAATCAATTTCTCATGAAATGGAGAATATTTGTGCGAATTTTTTATGGAAAAAATGTCATGGGAAAAGGGGGATTCATTGGTGCGAATGGAAGAAGTTATGCAAATTAAAGGAAAATCGGGGTTTGGATTTTTACAGTTTAGCTAAATTTAATTTATCTTTACTTGCTAAACAAGGTTGGCGGTTGATTAATTATCCTAATTTGTTACTTGCACACTCATTGAAAGCTAAATACTAACCAAATACAGTTTTCCTGAGTGCAAGGTTTGGAAATATACCTTCCTATACCTGGAAGAGTGTTTGGGCTGCCAAAGAAATTCACCAAAATGGATTATGCTGGTAGGTAGGAATGGGAGACCTAATTGACAATGGTACTAGAAGTTGGAAAGTGGAGTTCATAATGGATAACTTTAGTGATTGTGATTGTAAAAGAATTCTAAATATTCCATCGTCAAAGTTCCAACATAATGACTACCAAGTGTGGAGAGGTGAGGGGTCCAAGGAATTTTCAGTTTGCAGTGCCTATAATTTTTTATTACAAAACCCTATCGAGGCAACTCATTTATACAACTAGACTGAGCATGCAAAATTTTACAACAAATTATGGGGTTTGAATCTACCCTAAAAACTAAAGATTACAATTTGGTGTTTCACACAAAAACTTTCTCCTTACTTTATGTAACCTACAGTATAATATGTTAAACTAAGCCTTATTGGATAATATGTTTTAATATAACAAATTGAAGTGTTTTTGAATAAAAGTAAAGTTGAGCAATTTGATAAAATCAAGTTGAAATGGTTTCAATTGAGTCAAACATTTTCAAATATGTTTTAACCATTTTCAAATAAGTTGAAATTGCTCCAGGACAAAAAATATCGATACTTTTTGTCTAAGTATTGATATTTTACATGATATTGATACCCCTCTTTAAATCAATATCAAATTGACATTCTATTTTTTCAACTTCAACTAGGTATTGATTTGGTATCTATCTAGTATCGATACTTTTCATAAAGTATCAAAAAATTCCCTCAAGTATCAATTTTCCTACTCCAACGGTCATTGAATCTGCATTAATTACAAAAAATATCGATACCCTTTTAGTAAGTATCAATACTTGTTACTACAGGTGTACTTAATGACTTGGTATTTCATCCTCAATGACTATATTCACTTCCACAACAATCACAACGGTTGAAAATCAATTATAGGGTATAAATACTATCTTTCAAAGGATTAGCAACAAGAAAAGTGAGGTGAAAAGCTTAAAGATCAATCAAAACAACCTAAGAGCTTAATTCTTTCTTACCTTTTCTTGTAAACACTTGTGAGCTTTCATTGTATTCATTTAGATCAAGTGTTCTTCTTTGTGTTTGTGCTAAATTGGCAAACAACTTAATCTTGTAAGGATTATTTTTTTGTTTTCTTATTTGTTTCTCTTTGAGAAAGGGTTAATTCTTAAGGTTTGGGTAGAAACCTTAAGGGAGTATTATCATAAGATTTGGGGGTATAAGTCTTAAGGTAGATTGTAAGGTTAAACATTATCCTTAAAGGTTACCAAATTACTGAATTTGGGAAAATCCTAAGTTATGGAGAACTAAAGTAGAGGAGTAGGTAATTAAGGTTGGACCACTATAAATCCTTTTGTTCTTTGTTGCATAATTTTTTTATTGCTTTGACCACAACAGCTCAAAGGCAAATTCCACTTCCTTATCGGCTATAAAAAGTTGATCCCTTCTAAACTAACAATTGGTATCAGATCTAGTCTCTAAAGATGATTTAACAAACAAGAGAAGATATTCAGAGAGGCCCAAAACGACCATCAACTCATTCTATAACAACGGCATCTACTTTCGGGTCAATGATCTTTGGGTATTTTTAATTCATTAACAAACATCCTTACTTTAATAGTGCTAACTACTCTTATAAGAAGACTAGAATACATTGTTTACACAAGCAAATAATTATGCCCTGTGAGAGGTCATCATAGATGGTCTAACCATACCTGAAAAAAAGAAGGAGAGATATTTGTTCCGAAGAGCAAGAACTGATAGAATAAGGAAGATAGGAAGAACATGCAACTAAATGCCAAGACAATGCACACTCTATTTTGTGCACTTGGTCTAGATGAATATAGTAATGTTTCACCTTGTTCAAATGCTAAGGAGATATGGGACAAGCTTGAAGTCACCCATGATAGCACTAGCCAAGTGAAAAAGTCTAAACTTGGAATCTTTACTCTCAACTACGAAACTTTCAAGATGAAGCCTGAAGAAGATATTAAGGAGATGTTTGATCAATTTACAATCATCGTAAATGGATTGAAGTCTTATGGGAAGACTTATCTAAATGAAGAGGTGGTAAGGAAAGTGCTTCATAGCTTACTTACATCAAGGGAAGCCAAGGTAACCGCTATTGAAGAAGCAATGAATTTAGAAGCTTTAACATTGGATGAGCTCATTGGTTCTTTGCCTATACATGAGATGAGGCTTAACAGAGGGACTGAAGAAGAAAGAATTATGAAGAAAAATGTAGGCAAAGCTAAAAAATCCACCATTAATGATGAGAGTCAATCAAGTGAAGAGGTGGACGAAGACAAAAAGATGAAGATGTTTACTAGAAGATTCAAAAGATTTATGAGGTCCAACAAAGAGAGAATTTCGAAAGAAGGAAGGACTCAAGCTTGAATCAACCAAGGAGAAAGATTTCATTATTTGTTATGAGTGCATGAAACTAGGACATATCAAGCATGATTGTCCTCAACTTAAAAAGAAGGGCTTTTGAAAACAAAAGGCCTATGTTATTGTTTGGAGTGATGAAGATTCATCTGATAATGAAGTAGTCAACTTATGCCTTGTGGTCATCAATTATCCTAAGGTAACTTCCAACTTATCTACTATAAATGATTATTCTTTTGATGAGTTGCAAGATGCCTATGATGAGTTTGGCTTGGAATTTGAAGTCATGATGTCAAAACACAAAAAAGTGTTTAAAAATTGAAAAATGAAAATGACTTACTTTCCAAAACCAATCATGAACTTGAAGAGAAAGTAAAAAAAATGTACGAAATTATTAATGACTTTGAAAAGAAAATTTTAGACTTGCATAATTTACTCTCAAAAGTTTATGAGGATCATCAAAAGCAACTTGAGTTACTTAAGAGAGAAAAAACTCACTCTAACAAAATTTTTGAAAAAATGAGAAAATTCAAAACAAAATTTTGTTAAAAATAGCTTTAATTACTATAAACATAAAGGTCTCTCAAGATTTTACGATGGAAAACTTGTTAAGAGTGTATGAGTCCCTTAAAGAATTAGTGCTACTCAAGATAAGCAAGATATTTCAAAATGGATACCTAAATAGACTAGGATTTTGAAAGCTAATGTTTATGGACCCAAAAAAAATTGGGTATCAAAAACTTAATTCCATGTTTGTAGGTAAGGTGCGCTTCGAGGTGATCAAAGGCAAAATCTATGTGATTGCACATTAATGTTGATTGGTATGTGTCACATCCCATATATTTTTATTAATATGTACGCAAGAATGAGAACAAGGGAATGTGTAGTCTAGTGGTTTAGTAACTTCTTATCTATCCTAGTGATCTAAGTTTCAAGTCCTAATGTTCGCACTTTTCTATTTAATTTTTTTTACAAATTTTCCATGTGATTTAATGTGCTTGCCGTCCACCCCTTATCACCATAAATAAGAGGATTCCTTTCCTCAAATATAGGTCAAACTTACCTTAAGTTGAGGGTGCATGATGCACTTTTCACTCCATGTCTCCCTCCCTTGCCAAAACCTCTCATCTTGCCTATTTGTTGTGATGCATTAAAATTGGTCACACTTGACCAAGCTCACCCCTCCTCTTTGTCGTCCCTACCTCCCTATTACCCTCGCTCTTCATTTTTTTCATTTATTTCTCCTCCATTTTCTTTCCACTTGAAAAAGAACCACCATCCTATGTATTTAGTCTTTGCTTTCCTCCATAACAACCAACCATTGCACCACCATCATCACACCTTTTAGCAGCCATAGCATCGCCCCTTCTATTTCCTCTCTTCTGTGTCTGATCTCTACCATGATCGACGTCATGAGCCACCACAGATCCTTCTCCTCCTCGACTTTATTTTCTTTTTCTTACTCTTTTCTCCCTCTTTTATGTCGAAACCCTATAGCCTTTCACCGTCGAATTATCATTCCACTATCATTGGACCATCGTCAGACTACTACCGAGCCACCATTGTTATTGCTATCGAACCACCACTGTCGCCTCCATCAGTGATCAAAATTCTTCCTTTCTCTTCCTTTTTCACTCATCATTTCTTATAATTGATTTAACTCACATCTTCTCTTCATTGTATCTATCCTTTTAGATCACTTAACTCATCAAATTTGTTCCTTTCTCGATTCATCATTCGATCCGATTTAATCAAGTGTAAGCGTGGGTTATTTTAGATATTAAAATCCTTATCTTGTTGATTTCTTATCATGGTCGAATGGTATAGTGCCATAGGGTAAACATAATATTTTATTATTATTTATTTATTATCGTTCTAATACGATTTGATATCGACTTTGATGGGTCGAACGATATTCATAGGGAACACCCTTAACTTCGCATTAAAAATCTTCCTCTCGAGAGTCTTAGATCGTGGGGTAAGTGTGGATGAGACTATTAGTAATCGATCTTTTGGGTGATAAAATATTTTCAAAGGATCTTAACTAATAAACGTTACTTATGTGTTAGATTGTCTTGCAAGATAGATTAAGTGAAATCATTAATAAGGATTGAGGCAAATCAAATCTATAATATAAGGTGCGAGATCGTTACTATTTATTTTCTGTGATATAGTTATTTTACTACATTAATAAATTAATTATAATAAATCATGAGTACACTAAATATTCATGAAGAGAGATGAAAAACGTATTAAGATGAACACCAAGTAAGTGATTCTAACCAAGTGATTCTGTGAAATGCATGATAATTGATGTGATTATGATGTGTGTGTAGATATCATTCTCATGATATGTTATGTATGGCTTATGTGATATATGTGATGATTTAAACATGTGAGACTTATATATGTGTATGATAAAATTGGGATCCATAATCTAATGTGAAAAGCATTTTTAACATGTTAAAATTATTTTGTGATATGTGATTATGAGAGCATGTTAACAAGCACAAGTGAAAAAGTGATCCATAAATTTTCCATATCAAATGCATGGGGTGGGATTTTGTGAAAGTTGGAAGCAGTGGTAGTATATCTACAAATCAATGATGGCTTGTCCACAAAATTATATCAGTGGTAGTATATCTACATATCAGTGGTGGCTTGTTGATAGCATTTGAAATGACCATTAAAATCTCCCTGATTAATGTATATTTTGTTTCCTTTTGTATTGTATTTAGCATATATTTTCAGCATTTTATACTTAATATTTGTATTTTCTAAATCAGTGTTGTATGGTCTTACTTTCTTTCATTTTATATCATTTGTGCTACTAATGTCGTTGCATTCAGCATCAGTTTTGCGTATTAAGTTGTCAGCGCAGGAATCACTTTAGAAGATCGGAGCAAGCAAGCACTCAGAACTGTTGCCACAAGTTTGGTGTAGAATTGTAGCCAAATATGTCACCACATTAATATTTCTATATTACACCAAAGACCTCATTCTGTTAACATATCCAGAAGCACCAGCACAAGAGAATCCCCAAGTTGTCGCAGCAAATAAAAATCATATTTTGCGTCCAAAGATGTCGCGACAATCTGCAACTACGTAATGCACAAACTAGATTAGCGTGAGTGCACAGCTGGCAATAACAAACTTGTATAGCTACAAAAAGGGAGTTAGATCTGAGAAGGGGGTAGACTTGTACTTTTTAGTGGTTATAAATAGAAGGAAGTGAGAGAAAATCATCATCAAGCTATGAAGAAAACAATTCCAGCATTCTCTCAATATTTCTTAAAGTGAGCTGCCATGGAAGCTTAACTTCTAGGAGGGTGATCTGACGCAACAAGGAGGTGACTACTCCTAACGAGGAGTGCCTACGTGCGATGCAAAAGGAGCAATTACGGGAGGATTCTAGTAGGCTAGGAATAGCATGCTTAAATTTCTTCTTTAATTTATCTTAAATGTTGATGAATTCTATTGACTATTAATTGAATACGGAAGTACCTGTTAATGTTAGATCTACTTTGATTTTTACTCAATTCTTCTCATCTGTTTATATTTGGATTTAACTGTTTTGACCATAGAAGTGCAATTGCAATCGCAGTCATTAGAAGGTGCGGTGACAAGTTAGATTAACAAGCAAGACAATGGAAGTTGCTTTAGGCAAGAAGGAATTCTGGCCACTTATTCTTGAGTACAAAGCATTATCAGCACTAGAAGGTGTGGTAATTGTGAGTACTTAGGTCTTTGTTAAATAGTGGAGTTGATAGCAGTCAGATCTCATTAGAACTTAATTGCGGCGACAATTCATCTATCAGTTACCTTGTAGTTACATTTAGTGTTTCCAATTTGTAAAGTCAAGGATCCCCCATTTCTTACACTTGATCTACTTCTTTTAATTTTCTGAATTTACATTTACAAACAACTGCAACAAACAATTCAATTTTTTTATTAATTTGCTCTGACATTTTATGTTATAATTGCGTTGACAGATTTAACTCTTTAATTATACAGTTTTAATTAAATTGTATTGACATTACTCTTGACAATTCTTTTCATTTAAACTGTAATTGCTTCGACAAATTTAAGCAACAAGAACATCATCCTCATGGGATCGATATCCGATAGATTCATCTCTATCTACTATACTTGCATCGACAGTGTCTGCTTGCACATAATTTCTGTGACGTTTACAGGCCGATCACTTGTCCACAAAATTATATCAGTGGTAGTATATCTGCACATCAGTGGTGGCTAGTCCAAAAAATTATATCAATATCTGCACATCAGTGGTGGCTTGTCCACAAATTGTGTCTTAGATAGACGAGTTCTGGGAACTCGATATTGGTGTATAGTGAAGATGGGTAGGAATTTTTATAAAATGAGCATCGATTTAAAATATGCATCGATATGCCCATGCATAAGTATTAGTGTTATATCCTATGAATTTAATGATGTATGACTATGTCATGATTGATATATGTATTTTGATATGTATACAAATATATATTCTATATGGATTTCACATTAAGCCTTTTAAAGCTCACCCACATTACTTGTGTGTTACAAATTGTAAAAACCAAAAATTTAATTTTAGGATTTAATTGTGATTTTAGTGAAATTAAAGGACTAAACTAGAATTTTGAGGAATTTAGGGATTAACTAGAAATTTGTTAAACTTAGGGACTAAACTAAGTTTTAATTAAAGTTCTATGGCCAAATTAGGATTTTTATGACTGATTTGTAAAGCGGGTAAAGTTTGAGGGCATTAGTGAAAACCTTAATTTGTTTAGGGTCTTAGGCACAAATTTCCCTATTTCCCTAGTATTTAAACCCCTTTTCTTTTTGTTGCAAACCCTTTCAACTCCCATTCTTATTTTTCCCTCTAGCATATTATCCTCTTTCTCTCAACTGTCCCTTTTTTCAATTTTTCCAATCTAACTCCAATAGCCACTTTGTCATCGCCCGTGCTTGACATTGCCACCATCAACATGTTCCTTGCCGTCGTGCGAACCCAACCCCACTCGCCGTTTCTCCTTCACCATTGTCGTTTGCGAGAACAATATTGGAAATTGTTTAGCTTTATTGCTCGCACCGTCTCTCCTCCACCGTGCTCTGCCCCTTAGCTATTGGCTTTAGCATTGGTAAGTCGTGCACTTTGTGTTGGGGTCATTTTTCGTCCCTTATCATCCATTTCGGTGAGAGGGGAGACGTTCGACGGTGAGCTTGGGCTGGCATCGTTTAAGGGTTATCAAACCCTAATTTCCATTGCTGCTAAGTATGAGTATTAGGCCTAATTTTTGGTCCATTAAACCCAATTTTTGACCCAATAGCAAGGACCCTTGCCCGTGAGCCTAACCCGACCTTAACCTGTGAGCCCGACTAGACTCGGACACATGAGTCCAACCCGGTAAACCCTTGACCCGTTGATCGAACCATTGACTTTGACTTTAATTGTTGACTTTTTTGACCAATCTTACCTTGGCATTTTTCAACGTCTTGAGTCCGAATTCGCTATCCATTTCGTCAAATTCAAACCTGAAAGCCTTGTTTTAGCTATTTGCAATAATATTATACTTGGTAATTTCTAAGAAAAGATGAATAAGGAATTTGACTTAGGATAATCTATGTGTAGCTGATTACGATTTTGAGAACGACGAGCTACCTCCTCCTTCAACTGTGCAGATTGCCTCTGCACGAGTTGCGAGTGCTTTACGTAAGTATTCGTATTTGGTTTAGTGTTGAGTTTAGTAGGTGGCATAGTGATAGATATTTAATTAAGAATTTATTCTCGTAGTTCTAATTCAACTAAACTCGGAGATAGTTCTAAACATGGGAGACGTTCTCCCAACGTTAGAGCTTCTGCCACTAGAGGTGTGTCACTTTCCGTGCTTCAAATTTTCTGTGTGATTTTTACCCAGTTTTGTGTAACGCATGTTGATTTTCCATGTATATCTATCAGATTTTGGATATTTTGAATATCATGTATACTGAGTTATGTACTTTAATTTAATATCATGAGATTGTGATGAGACTGAGATTATTGTGACATCATGCCATTGTGTGTTCAAGGGTTGCGTTGTACGGTGGAAAACGTGGTGATCACCCCTTCAAACATCTGATAGTAAAACCACTCTGATTGGTGATGATTGGATAGGGAAGGGTGTTGGGGAACCTCTCCATTGTGTTGGTGTGTTGTAGGATTGGGTGCATTGCATTGTGCTTGTGACTTTATTGCATTTGTAATGTGATATACTATGTGCTTATTCTAAAATGTTTTTTTGATATTACTGTGATACTGTGTTTGTTATTACTTTCACTTCAGAGACACACTAGGCTCTTTAGCTATCCCCCCTCAGTTTCACTCTCAGATACTTGGATATAGGCGACTTGGTACTCAGAGGATCTCGTGTGTTTATATTATTATGTTATTATTCAGATTATTTTGGTTATCAAATATTTTGCATTGTAAATTTAATTTGGGGTTTACTTTTTGCTTGCATATATAAGTTTTACTCAAATTAATTTTAATAAATACTTAATGTTTAAAATTATAAACTTTTGGTATTCTTTATGAAAATGGAAAATGTTTTGTTCTTATGTCACTTTAATAATCTTGAGGGTGAAATTACAATAGTGACCATCTAAATCCGGCTATATCTTTTAGGCTGACTATAGGGGTTTACATTTAGTGGTATCAGAGTTAAGTTCAACTCTCGGACTGTGAGGCTCACTACAGTCATTTTTAAAATTTCTGCATGCATTTGAAAAGTTTTGTGGTAAACAGGAATTTTTGATAAAGTTATTATCTTATAGTTTGTTTTCTTACTTCGAAATTCTAAAGTTGAGATTTAATCTAAGACTTCAGTGCCAAATCTTAGTTTAGTGATTATTGCTCTCTATAGATGGTTTACTATGCCACTACTTAGGAGTTCTGGACTTACGACTGGTCGTGGCCGAAGTCGAGGTCGAGGCCGTACTGTTAGGGCTGTCAGCAATCTTGCGCCTATTATTGAAAAATTTGAAAATCTGAATGAATTGTCTTATTTTGCCCAAGGCCGTCGTCAAGGTCCAATATCCGCATCTCTTCGGTCCAAGACAATTGTAATAACCCAAAATTTATTTTAAGGATTTAATTGTGATTTTAGTGAAATTTAAGGACAAAATTAGAATTTTTGAGGAATTTAGGGATTAACTTGAAAGTTGTTAAATTTAGGGACTAAATTAAGTTTTAATTAAAGTTTTGTGGCCAAATTGGGATTTTTAGGACTGATTTGTAAAGTCGGTGAGGTTTGAGGGCTTTATTGAAAACCTTAATTTGTTTGGGGTATTAGGCATAAATTTTCTTTTTTTCTTTAGTGTTTAAACCCTTTTTCTTTTTGGTGCAAACCTTTTTAACTCCCTCTCTTATTTTTCCCTTTAGCTGATTATCCTCTTTCTCTTAACTCTCTTTTTTTTTTCTATTTTTTTGATTTAGCTCCATTAACCACTTTGCTGCCACCCATGCTTGACATAGCAACCATCAACACGTTCCCTATCACCGTGCGAACCCAACCCCACTCTCCTTTTCTCCCTCATCATTGTCATTTGCGAAAATGGTGTTGGAAACTGTTCGATTTTATTACTCGCGTTATCTCTCCTCTATTGTGCTCCGCCCTTTTGCTATCAGCTTTAGCATTGGTAAGTCGATGTTCTTCGTGTTGGGGTCATTTTTGGTCCCTTATCATCAATTCCAGTGAGAGGGGAGCCGTTCGATAGTGAGGTTGAGGTTGACGCCGTCTAAGGGAAATCTATCCCTAATTTCCATTACTGCTAAGTATAAGTATTGGGCCACTTTAAATTAGACCCAAACCTTTTGACCCAAAGCATGTCCAAAAGGGAGGCCCAACTTTAAACTAAAACCATTAGCCCAAACCAAGTGAACCCATTTTGCGACCCAATCCAAATGACCTATGCCCGTGAGCCCGACCCGACCTCGTGAGCCCAACCCATTGACTTATTGAATTTGACCTGACCCGTTGACCGTTGATCATTGACTTTGACTTTGATTGTTGACATTTTTGACAAACCCTAACTTGGCATTTTTCGACGTCCTAAGTTCGAATTTGCATTTCATTTCGTCAAACTTGAACTCAAAAGTCTCGTTTAAGCTATTTGGAATAATATTGTACTAGTAATTTCTAAGAAAAGATGAATAAGAGATTTGACATGGGATATTCTGTGTGTAGCTTATTACGATTTTGAGAACGATGGGCTACCTCCTCCTCCACCTGTGCAGATTTCCCCTGCACAAGTTGCTAGTGTTTCACAAGAGTATTCATATTCGGTTTAGTGTTGTGTTTAGCAGGTCGCATAGTGATAGATATTTAATTAAGAATTTATCCTTGTAGGTTCTAATTCAACTAGAGCCGGAGATAGATTTGAGTGTAAGAGACGTTCTCTCTGACGTTAGAGCTTCTACCGTTAGAGGTGTGTCTCTGCCCGTTCTACATATTTGCTATGTGATTTTTACTCGATTTTGTGTAACGCATGTTGATTTTCCATGCATATCTGTCAGATTTTGGATATTTTGAATATCATGTGTATTGAGTTGTGTACTCTAATTTAATATCACGAGATTGTGATGAGACTGAGATTATTGTGACATTATGTCATTGTATATTCATGGGTTGGGTTGTACGGTGGAAGACGTGGTAATCACCCCTTTCAACGGCTGATAGTAAAACCACTCTGATTGTTGACGATTGAATGGGGAGAGGTTTTGGGGAACCTGTCCACTGTAATGGTGTGTTAGAGGATTGAGTGCATTGCATTGTGCTTGTGACGTGATATATTGTGTGCTTATTCTAAAATGTTTTTGTGAAATTACTATGATACTATGTTTGTGATTACTTGCATTTTAGAGACACACTGGGCTCTTTAGCTCATTCCCCGTCAATTTCTCTCTCAAATACACTTGGATATAGGCGATGTAGCAACCCGATTTTTAATAGTATCGAAAATAGTGCTACTTTGATGAGTCGAGTCGTAAATATTATTTATTTAACATTTCTGGTGCCAATATCCTCGTGTTAAATTTAGTTTGAGAAATTTTATCGTTTAGATAGTTAATTGAGTAGAAAGGATTAAATTGTAAAAGGTGTAAAGTTTGAGTTAAGAGATTTGAATGACTAAATGAGTAAATTAACCAAAGAGACTTTAGTGAGTGGATTTTCATGACTAATGTTGACTTATAAATATGATTAATTAGAGTTAAAGATGATTAAGTAAGTTAATCATGAAAGTTATTAAATTTACAATTATGCCATTCAGAATAAATGTAAAATTTAAGAAGAAAAAAGGGTATTTTCACCCAAACTTCATCTTCTTCACGACAAAACAAGAGAGGAATTAGGGTTTCTATTGTTGAACTTGTGTGCTTGATTTGGGTAAGCAAACCTTGATTATTTTTAGTAATTTTTATGTTTTCGAGTTCGTATTAGCTTAATCTAGGTAATTTAGGGACCAATTTGTGAATCTGTCAAATGTTATAAAACTTGCCATTATTGGAAATGCTTGCTCTTGAAAGCTTTTGATAGATTTGAATGCTTGATGCTTGGGTTAGATCTTTTTGTAAAGTAATTTTTTATAACATTAGGGTTTAAGGACTAAAATGTAAAAGTAATGAGATTGTGTGACTTTAGTGGAAATAAATTGCTTTTAGAGACTTGTATGAGAACTATGAACATTCGGTTAGAGATTGTTTAGAGAACATTGAGTATTTTACATGTTTTGTGTTGAAAGGACTAGATTGAATAAAAGGAAAGTATTAGGGGTAAAATCATAATTTTCCAAAAAGGATCAAATTATGTTAAATGATCTTATTGAGTGATTTAATGTGAGAATTGGGTGATTTTTGGATGTAGACTATGATCGTGCCACAGATCGTGGGAAAGAAAAATTAGTGGAATAGTCTCTAGAGTTTAACCACAACTGCATTTCAGTCCTGTAAGTTCGTAATGTTAAATTCTTACTTGTAACTACTTATAACTTCCTTCTTTATGGTTGTTGATGATTAGTACGACAAATTGAAGATGTGAAAGATAGAACAACAGAAGAAGAATTTCTCAGTTTTGTACCAAAGTTAATGGTCCGATGATTGAGATTCCTGCATTTGTTGTGAATTCTCTACGGCATCGTGAGTCACTGTAAAGTGAATAAAATGAGCATCATGACCTTTGAGTCAACAGGGAGTAAAACGAATAACGATCACCAAAGTTCAGTCCTATTCTGGCTCGTCAGATATATAGAGTTGTTTACCACATGTTATTCGGTAAATTGATAATCTTTGCAAACTTATTAAGTTATGACGCTTACTAGTGAAATTGTTGTTGTTATGCAGATTTCATTTTACGACTTGAAGATCGGATCATCTTGAAGACATCACACTATCTTGAGAGCTCGTTCAGTAGTATTTACATCACTCGGTTATATGGCATGTATTAGGATGAATTGACATGTACTACTTGTATGAATGAATAAAGCTTTGTTATGAATTCTAGATAAATGTTGAACAAGTTGGTATGTTAGTTAAATGTGATAAACATACTATATGTGTTTTATGCAAGTTATTGGAAACCATGTATAATGTATTGGTATACTTCTTTGAAGTTATGAAGTAATGAATGTTTAATAAACTTGTAGTTTATGCTTGATTTATTGATTTCTGTATACTTGTTTTGGTATAACTCTAGCATGTATCGGTAGAAGTACAGGGTAGGAGAGAGGTTGTTTACTAACTTGGGTTGTATCGGTAGTTGCGTAGTAAGTTTCGGTAGTTCTGTGTATACTAGTATCGGTAGATAGGATACCTGTATTGGTAGAAGTTGTAAGGTAGGACTTCTTAGTTCTTTGGAGTTTTTAGTATCGATAGAAGTATGACTTGTTCTGGTAGAACTTACACTTGTATCGGTAGAACTTTCCCAAGTATCGATAGAAGTCTGCACTGTTTCTAAATTTCTTATTGACTTGACTACTACCGATACTTGTCCAACAGGTATCAATTGAAGTCCCCAAAAATTGTGAAAATGACATTTTTGACCTTTTCGAGTTATGTTGACATTCAATTAATGATTCATGTTGTGTACTTTGTATTCCTCTATAAAAATATGATTAAACGAAACAGAAACGTGGAAAATAAATGCTATATAAAATCGAACGGACATCGAAACCTTAACTGGCAATGGTTTCAAAATTTAGGGTGTTACAAGCGACTTGGTACTCGGACGATCTCGTGTTTTTATATTATTATGTTATTATTCGGATTATTTTGGTTATCAAAATTTTGGGATTGTAAATGTAATTTGGGGATTTTAATATTTCGGGTTTACTTTTTGCTTGCATACATAGGTTTTACTCAAATTAATTTTAATAAATACTTAATGTTTAAAATTATAAACTTTTTGGATTCTTTATGAAAATGGAAAACATTGTGTTCTTATGTCACTTTAACTAAATTAAATTATATATATGTTTGAAATGGTTATCTTGAGGGTGAAATTACAATAGTAACCATCTAAATTTGATCATATCTTCTAGGCCGAGTATAAGGGGTTACTTTTAGTGGTATCGGAGAGAGTTTAACCCTTTTATAGTTTGTTTTCTTACATTTAGTGGTATCTTTTAAATCTGAATTGTGAGGCTCACAACAGTCATTTTCCAAAATTTTTGCATTTGAAAAGTTTTGGGGTAAACAGGGATTTTTGATAAAGTTGAGGTTTAATCCGAGACTCCAGTAACAAATTTTAGTTAGTGATTTTTGCTCTCTATAGTTGGTTTACTATGCCACCACCTAGGAGTTCTAGACTTAGACTGATCGCGGTCAAGGTCGAGACCGAGGCCGTACTGTTATGATTGTTAGCGATCTTGTGCATCTTGTTGAATAAGAGGAAAATCTGAATGAGTTGTCTTATTTCTCCCAAGGTCGTCGTCAAGGTCTAATATTCGCATCTCTTCAGTCCAGGAAAATTTCATGCTCGAAATTTCTTTTAAGGGGGAATTGTAACAACCTAAAATTTATTTTAAGGATTTAATTGTGATTTTAGTGAAATTAAAGGACTAAATTATAATTTTTGATGAATTTAGGGATTAACTTGAAATTTGTTAAACTTAAGGACTAAATTGGGTTTTAATTAAAGTTATGTGGCAAAATTGGGATTTTAAGGACTGATTTTTAAAACGGATGAAGTTTGAGGGCTTTAGTGAAAACCTTAATTTATTTGGGGTCTTAAGCATAATTTTCATTTTTTTCCTTAGTATTTAAACCTTTTTTCATTTTGGTAGAAACCCGTTCAACTCCCATTCTTATTTTTCCCTCCAACCGATTATCCCCTTTCTCTCAACTCTCCATTTTTTTCTTTTTTTTTGAGCTAGCTCTGTTAACCGCTTTGCTGCCATCCGTGCTTGACACCGCCACAATTAAAACATTTCCTGTCGCCGTGCGAACCCAACCCCACTCTCCATTTCTCCCTCACCATCTTCATTTGAGAGAACTGAGTTGGAAACCGTTCAGCTTTATTGCTCACATCATCTCTCTTTCAATGTGCTTTGCCCCTTTACTGTCGACTTTAGCATTAGTAAGTCGATGCTCTTTGTGTTGGTATCATTTTTGGTCCCTTATCATCCATTCTAGTAAGATGGTAGCCGTTCGATAGTGATCTTGGGGTTGGCATCGTCTAAGGGTTATCAAACCCTAATTTTCATTGCTACTAAGTGTGAGTATTGGGCCACTTGAAATAAGACCCAAACCTTTAGCCCAAAGATTTTGACCCCAAGCATTAGCCCAAAAGGGAGGCCTAACTTTAACCTAAAACCATTAGCCCAAACCAAGTGAACCTAAAAGCTTTGAACCCATTTTGTGACCCAATCTCAAGGACCCATGCCTGTGAACCTAACTCAACCTGAACTCGTGAGCCCGACTCAACCCGAACTTGTGAGTCCAACACTTTGACCCAGTACCCATTGACCCATTGACTTGTTGACTTTGACTCGACCCGTTGACCATTGACTTTAGCTTTGATTGTTGACTTTTTTTACCAACCTTACCTTGGCATTTTTTGACGTCATGAGTTCGAATTCGCAGTCCATTTTGTCAAATTTGAACTCGAAAGCCCGGTTTTAGCTATTTGCAATAATATTGTACTTAGTAATTTCTAAGAAAAGATGAATAAGAGATTTGATTTGGGATATTCTATGTAGCCGATTACGATTTTGAGAACGATGAGCTACCTCCTCCTCCACCTGTGCAGACTACCTCCACACGAGTTACGAGTGCTTCACGTTAGTATTCGTATTCGATTTAGTGTTGGTTTAGTAGGTGGCATAGTGATAGATATTTATTAAGAATTTATTCTCATAGGTTCTAATTCAACTAGACCCGGAGATAGATTTGAGCATGGGAGACGTTCTCCTCGACGTTAGAGCTTCTACCACTAGAGATGTGTCTATGCCTGTGCTACATATTTGTTGTTTGATTTTTAATCGGTTTTGTGTACTGCATGTTGATTTTCCATGCATATCTGTCAGATTTTGGATATTTTGAATATCATGTGTACTGAGTTGTGTACTATAATTTAATATCATGGGATGGTGATGAGATTGAAATTATTGTGACATCATGCCATTGAGTGTTCATTGGTTGGGTTGTACGATGGAAGACATGATAATCACCTCTTTAAATGGTTGATAGTAAACCACTCTGATTGGTAACGATTGGATGGGGGAACCACTCCACTGTGTTGGTGTGCTGGAGGATTGGGTGCATTGCATTTTGATTGTGACTTTATTGCATTTGTGATGTGATATATTGTGTGCTTATTCTAAAATGATTTTGTGAAATTACTATGATACTGTGTTTGTGAATTAAATTATATATTTGTTTAAAATGGTTATCTTGAGGGTGAAATTACAATAGTGACCTTTTAGATTTTGTCATATGTTTTAGGCTGGGTATAAGGGGTTACATTTAGTAGTATCAAAGTTGAGTTCAACCCTCGGATTGTGAGGATCACAATAGTTGTTTTCAAAATTTTTGTATGCATTTGAAAAGTTTTGAGGTAAATAGGGATTTTTATAAAGTTATTATCTTATAGTTTGTTTTCTTACTTTGAAATTCTAAAGTTAAGATTTAATCCGAGACCCCAATACCAAATCTTAGTTTAGTGATTATTGCTCTTTGTATATAGTTTACTATACCATCACTTAGGAGTTCTAGACTTATGACTAGTCGTGGCCAAGGTCGAGGTCGAGATTGTACTGTTAAGGCTGTCAGCAATCTTGCGCCTCTTCTTTAATAAGAGGAAAATATGATTGGGTTGCCTTATTTTGCCCAAGGCCATTGTCGAGGTCAAAATTTCTTTTAAAGGGAGAATTGTAACAACCCAAAATTTATTTTAAGGATTTAATTATGATTTTAGTGAAATTTAAGGATTAAATTAGAATTTTTGAGGAATTTAGGGATTAACTTGAAATTTGTTAAACTTATGGACTAAATTGAGTTTTAATTAAAGTGTTGTGGCTAAATTAGGATTTTTAGGATTGATTTATAAAGTGGGTGAAGTTTGAGGGCTTTAGTGTAAATCCTAATATGTTTGGGTCTTAAGCATAAATTTCTTTTTTTCCTTAGTATTTAAACCCCTTTTCTTTTTTGTGCAAACCCTTTCAACTCCCATTCTTATTTTTCCCTCCAACCGATTATCCCCTTTCTCTCAATTCTCCCTTTTTTCTATTTTTTTTATCTAGCTCCGTTAGCCACTTTGCTATCGCCCGTGATTAACATCGCCACCATTAACACGTTCCCTATTGCCATGCAAACCCAACCCCACTCTCCCTTTCTCACTCATCATCGCCGTTTGCGAGAACGATGTTGGAAACCGTTAGGCTTTATTGCTCGCTTCATCTCTCCTCTGTTGGCTTTAGCATTGGTAAGTCGATGCTCTTTATGTTGGGATCATTTTTGGCCCCTTATCGTCCATTCCAGCGAGAGGGGAGCCTTTCAACTGTGCACTTGAAGCTGACGTCGTCTAAGGGTTATCAAACCGTAATTTCCATTGCTGCTAAGTATGAGCATTGGGAGTATTGGGCCACTTGAAATCAGACCCAAACCTTTGGCCCAAAGACTTTGACCCAAAGCATCAGTCCAAAAGGGAGGCCCAACTTAAACCTAAAACCATTAGCCTAAAAGTGAACCCAAAAACCTTGAACTCATTTTGTGACCCAATCCTAAGGACCCATGCTTGTGAGCTTGATTTGACCCAAACCAGTGAGCCTGACTCGACCCGAACTCGTGAGTCCAACCCGTTGACCCGTTGACTTTGACCCGAATCGTTGATTTTGAATTTGACCTTTGACTTTTTTACCAACTCTATTTTGGCATTTTTTGACGTCCTGAGTTCGAATTCGTAATTCGTTTTGTAAAATTCAAACCTGAAAGTCTCGTTTTAGCTATTTGCAATAATATTGTACTCAGTAATTTCTAAGAAAACATGAATAAGGGATTTGACTTGGGATATTCTGTGTGTAGGTGATTAGGATTTTGACAATGATGAGCTACCTCCTCCACTTGTGCAGACTGCCCCTACACGAGTTACGAGTGTTTCACGTGAGTATTCATATTCGATTTAGTGTTGCATTTAGTAGGTCGCATAATGATATATATTTAATTAAGAATTTATTCTTGTAGGTTCTAATTCAACTAGACCCAGAGATAGATCTAAGCGTAGGAGACGTTCTCTCCGACATTAGAGCTTCTACCGTTAGAGGTGTGTCTTTGCCTGTTTCTACATATTTGCTGTGTGATTTTTACTCAGTTTTGTGTAACGCATAATGATTTTCCATGCATATCTATCAGATTTTGGATATTTTGAATATCATGTGTACTGAGTTGTGTACTCTAATTTAATATAATGAGATTGTGATGAGACTGAGATTATTGTGACATCATGTCATTGTGTGTTCATGGGTTGGGTTGTACGATGGAAGGCGTGCTAATCACCCTTTCAAACGGCTGATAGTAAAACCACTTTGATTGGTGATGATTGGATGGGGAGGATTTTGAGGAACCTCTCCACTGTATTGGTGTGCTGAAGGATGAGGTGCATTGCATTGTGCTTGTGACTTTATTGCATTTGTGATGTGAGATACTATGTGCTTATTCTAAAATGTTTTTGTGAAATTACTATGATACTGTGTTTTTTATTACTTGCACTTTAGAGACACACTGGACTCTTTAGCTCATTCCCTCTTAATTTCTCTTTCAGATACACTTGGATATAAGCGACTTGATATTCGGAGGATATAATGTTTTTATATTATTATATTATTAATCGGATTATTTTGGTTATCAAATATTTGGGATTGTAAATTTAATTTGGGGATTTTAATATTTCAGGTTTACTTTTTGCTTGCATATATAGGTTTTACTCAGATTAATTTTAATAAATACTTGATGTTTAAAATTATAAACTTTTGTGATAATTGAAAACGTTTTGTTCTTATGTCACTTTAAATTGAATTAAATTATATATTTGTTTTAAATGGTTATCTTTAGGGTGAAATTATAATAGTGACCTTCTAGATCCGATCATATCTTCTAAGTCGGGTATAAGGGGTTACACAGATAATCCTCGTGGTTAGGACTTGGATTCGATCATCAGAAAGGCTCTCGAAAAAATGATTTTTATGGTTATTGAATTATACTTTATTTTGGGACTTTCATGGACTTTATTATTTTATTTGGGATTTTAATTTGTGGTAAGCTATTGAACTGTGGCATGGGATATTTCATTTTGAAAACTTTGGATATTGGATATTTTGCATGGGTTTTTAATATGTGTTAAATAATTTAGTATTTTCTTAATAAAATTCATTTTTTGCAAACTCAATTGAATGAACTTGAATTTTAAAGATCATCACAATGTTTTACAAATAATAAACAAGATTTCTTTCAAAGTGATATTTAAAACATTTTATTTAAGGGAAATTACTAGCTTGTGTTTTTCAAAAATTAAATCAATTTAATTCAACTCAAGTTGTTGCCTATTTTTTGTTCATGTAGTCTCTTAGATTGGGTCCTAACATTTAGGTCTAGTTTGAAGGGTTATAGTATGGTAGTTCATTGTTTCTTTATGTTTAATATTTATCTTTGAACTAACCACTTTTGTTAGCTTGATAGAACAAATCGAAATAGCCAAGAGGGGGTGAATTGGCCCTTTTAAAAATTGGTGGAACTAAAGAGAGAAAATTAAAAGATTGACACAAGGATTTAGAGTGGTTCAACCCCAATTGCCTACTCCAATATCTTAGCTTTCCACCACTAAAGATTTTCCCAAATTCACTAATTTATTCAACCTTTGAGGACAAAGTTTAACCTTACAACTTCTTAATATTTCTACCACAAATCTTAAGTTACAGATCCTCTCAAAGAGATACAAAGAAGCAAACAAAGAAAAATTCCTTGCAAGATTAAATTGTTTGCAAATGAAGCTCAAATATAATAAAACACGCTTGAGCAAAAGAATAGAAATAAAGCTCGTAAGTGTATGTAAGAAAATTATGAAAGAATTAAGCTCAAAGGTTGTTTTGATTGATGATTTTTGCTTGAAAGTGCTTTCTTGGTTGTTATAGGTCTTTGGAACTTGGTATTTACCTCCTAATTGATTTTTCAACCATTGTGGTTGTTAGTGTAATGAATATAGTCGTTGGGATGAAAAACCAAACCATTTATTTCATATGCAACTACGAGTATCGATACCGTACAAAAGGGTATCGATATTTTTTGTCATAAATGCTAAATTCAGTGACCGCTGGTACCTTTTAAATCAATATCTAAACATCTTATTGGTACTTTTTTAAAAAGGTATAGATACTGGATCGATACTTCCTAGGATTTGTGAAAAACAGAATGCCCATTTGGTATCGTTTATAAAGGTGAGTATCTATTATTTTCGAAAAATATCAATACTAGAAAACTGGTATTGATATTTTTCAAACTTTGTCAAAACAAAATGCAAGTTTGGTCTTGATTTTTCCAATGGTATCGAGAATTTCAAAATTAACAATATTTGGCCAAAAAGGTATCGATATTTTTTGGACTGGAGCAATTCTGACTTGTTTGAAAGTCATTTTGATGTGTTAAAATTATTTTGACTTTGTTGAAATCATTTTAATTTGGTTTCAAAATTGTTTTTAATTTTTTTTAAGAGTTTAATGTAAGAATTCAAAATTTCATCTCGTAGACTTTAAATTGAAAAATTATTTTGTAAATTTTAACTTATATTAAAAAACAATTTAATTTGTTATATCAAAATATTTTATCAAATAAAGTTTGGTTTAACAACTTTCTTTTACTCTTTATTGTTTAGTTTTTATATAACAAAAAGGGGGAGAAGATAAAGGTAAATTTTATAGTTGATTGAATGTTTATATGCCCAGATTAGTGACCAAATTTTCAAAGCAAAATGAATGTCAAATTTGAGCTTATTTCAAATTTTTATGCTCTAAATCTTTATGCCTTAAATTAAAAATGAGTTTTATATAGGGGGAGCTTAAATTAAAGTATTTTTGAATAAAAGTAAAGTTGAGTAATTTGACAAAATCAAGTTGAAATGGTTTCAATTGAGTCAAATATTTTCAAATATGTTTTATTCATTTTCAAACAAGTCAGAATTGCTCCAGGACAAAAAGTATTGATACTTTTTGTTAAAGTATTGTTTTTTTACAAGATATTGATACCCTCTTTAAATCGACACTAAATTGACATTCTGTTTTTTCAAATTCATTTAGGTATCGATCTAGTATCAATACTTTTCATAAAGTATTGATCTGGTATCGATACTTTTCATAAAGTATCAAAAAATTTCCCTCATGTATCGATTTTCCTGCTCCAACGGTCACTGAATTTGCATTAATTAAAAAAAAATATCGATACCCTTTTAGTAGGTATCGATACTTGTTACTGCTAATGACCTGATATTCCATCCCCAACGGTTATATTCTCTTCCACAACAATCACAACGGATGGAAATCAATTACAGGGTATAAATACCATCTTCAAAATGAAGAGTGAGGTGAAAAGCTTAAAGATCAATAAAAACAACCTAAGAGCTTAATTCTTTCTTACATTTTCTTGTAAACACTTGTGAGCTTTCATTGTATTCATTTATCTCAAGTGTTCTTCTTTGTATTTGTGTTTAATTGGCAAACATCTTGATTATTTCTTTGTATTTGTATTTGTATCTTAAGATTTTAAGGTATAAGTCTTAAGATAGATTGTGAGGTTAAACCTTGTCCTTAAAGGTTGCCAAATTAGTGAATTTGGGAACATCCTTAGTTGTGGAGAGCTAAGGTAGTGAAGTAGGCAATTAAGGCCGAACCACTACAAATCCTTGTGTTCTTTGTTGCACAATTTTTTATTGCTTCCACCACAACATCTCAAAGGCCAATTCTACTTCCCTATTGGCAATCTCGAGTTGATCCCTTCCGAGCTAACACAGCCCTATGCTTGAGATGTGCAGGTGAGGCAGAAACTAGTGAACATCTCTGTGTGATTGCCCAGTGAAAAAGGAGATATGGCATCATTTGAATTTGAATTGGTCAAGTATGGTGTTATACATGGAGTTTATGGAATTGGTTACTTGATTTTTTTTAAATAATTCTACCATTTAGAGTTGACTGTTTGTCCATGCTCTATAAGTTATATGGACCGAACAAAAAAAATGGATGCATGAGGGGAAAAGAAGACCAAGGTTAGCCATAGCAAATTTTATCAGGAAATATTTTCGTGAACTTGATGGATTGAATAGTTCCATAACTTTCCGAAGAATGTAGTTGGAAAAATGGTGGCTACCGGAGAATTTGTTCATGAAAAAAAGTTTTGACGTAGCTTTTAGAAAACTGAAAAGAAATCATGCTCGAGGATTATTTTTAGAGATACTGAGAGAGTGGTACTGAGTTCGAGAGTTGTGATAAATGAAAATGTACCTTTCATGTTCACAGATGAAGCCCTTGCATGTGTTCAAAGTATTCAATTGGGCATGGATTTGAGGTTTGTGGAGGTAAAAATTGAAGGTGATGCCCTCTCTATTGTCAGAAAATTACATAGAGAAGATGATAATAAATAAGAAATCGAGGCTTACATTAGAGATAGGAAAGGGCTTAGTAATATATATTTTACCTATAAATTCAAACACATCAATAGATCGATGAATGGTATTGCTCACTTGCTGGTTACTGAAGGCCTAAAGAAAAGGGAACGATGTTGCTTGAGAAATGGGGTTCTTGAGTTTGTTAGAGGAGAAGTGGAAAGGGATCAAAAGGGATAGGGTTTTTTATCTCCTTGCTCAGTTTTTTGTGTGTTAGGGTAGGGAAAAGTTTGGAGAAGAGAGTTGGAAGAGAAAATGGATGGTCTAAAGTAATTGGTAAAAGAAGAGGTTCATTACCAAGGGATTACAAACCAATTGTTGATTCTAAGGAGATGTGTTGCATTAATTACTTAGGCTGAAGGCTTAGATGCTTCTAACGCAATCTCCGTTTTTTGGATGGATTTTGGTTATTATTTTGGCCCAACTATTTTGTTTTGTCTGTTTGTTTTTTGGGCTTTTGTTCGATATATTGAATAAAATTCTAGTTGTTATTTTCAAAAAAAAATAATACTGATAATAATAAAAGAAATCAAGGGACACTAAATCATAGTTATATTGATATATATATCATGACAATGTAACAACTATTGATAATTATTGTTTTATTAAAATTATTGTTTTTCTTTAAATAACATAAAAAATTATGAAATAATGAAACTATTAAAACATTAAAAGTTTTCCTTAATAAAAGTTACTAAAATTACTTAATATTTTCATTTTAATAGGAAGACATAATGACTTATTTAATTTTTCAATTTTAAAAGAAATGTAATTTTAATTCCATTTAAAATTTTCATCTCTTTTAGCGCTTAAACTTGTATTTTTTTATCAAACCACAAAAAATGGATGAAAACGTTAACATTTGTTAACTTTATTGATGTGACATCCACATGAAAATCTAATTAATTTAAAAATATTAAAAAAGTATTTTAAATAATTTTTGAATTTTTTAAATTTTAAAATTAATTAATTGCTTATGTGACATCCACATAGCAACTCAAATGATGTCATGTCTGTTACGTTGACTTTTGTTTACTTTTTCATCCATTTTGGAGTAGTGTGATTTGACAAACAACACAAGTTTAAAGGATAAAAGAGATGAAAAATTGAATGAAAAACTAAAATGATTTTTTATAAAATTAGAGGACTAAATATAACATTATGCCTAACAGAAATCATTAATAACATGACTCACATATGTAATTGTTTATGTCTATTCGTATTCATTTCTCCACATTGTAATATATTATATATTAATATATTTGAAAAAAAAACACAAAATATATAAGTGTATGATAAATTGGGAAAAATTAAAAGGTAAGACTTTCAGTCATAAATGGAAATTTTCCATTTTAGGGAGGCTAGGGCCCTTGCCAGCCCCTTTGGGTTTGCCATTGACAACACACTATAGACTTCTACCAGAAACTGTACTCGATGGACTGTGTTTCAAGTAGCAGCCAATACCCTTGTCGAGGGAGATTTCCAGCTTTGAGCAATGATTATTTTGGCTATCTAAGTTCAAAAGTTTCGATTGAGGAAGTTTGGAAAGCCTTTTTTAGTATGGCTTCTTTAAAGGCACCAGGGATAGATGGACTCCATGCGAAATTCTACCAATGACAGTGGGTAGTGGTAGTGTGAATGTTGCAAACATTATTCAGAGTGATGAAGGGATATTCGATGGACCCGAGTATAAATAGGACTCTTTTGGTGTTGATATCGAAATTGGATGGCGCAGAAATGTTGGAACAATATCGACGTATAAGCCTTTGTAATGTAATATACAAGGGCATTACTAAAACAATTGTTAATTGACTATGTTCAGTAATGTAGAAGTTAGTTGGACAGAATCAGACTAGCTTCATAGTGGGACGTAGTACTTCGGATAACATTGTTATTGGTCAGGAAGCTATTCACTCAATGAAGACCACAAGAAGTAAGAAGGGTTGGATGGCCATTAAAGTGGATCTAGAGAAGGCGTACGATAGAATATGTTGGGACTTTATTAAAGATTCCTTGAAAGATGTAGGGTTCCCGATTTCTTTGGTGAATGTGATTATGCATTGCATTACTACGAAATCTATGCAAGTCCTCTAGAATGGAGCTACGACAGATGTCTTTTTTCCAACTAGAGGGATATGATAAGGAGATCCATTATCTCCTTATCTGTTTGTTTTGGCATCTAGGACACCTCATTGAATTGGCTACTGAGAATAAAGAATGGGAACCATTATTGCTTTCTCATCGGTGACCGAGCCTTTCCCATTTATTCTTTGCGAATGAATTGTTGTTGTTCTTTAGAACTGATATACAAGGTGAGAAATATATTATTGATTTGCTAAACTCCTTTTGTGCATATTCGAGACATAGAGTTAATAAAAATAAAACTCAAGTATATTTTTCTAACAACACTCTTGAAGGTGTAGAAATGATGGTCAGTAATAAGCTTGGATTCCTTCGAGTTAATGATTTGGGGAAATATTCAGGCATGTCATTGTTTCACACTCGAGTTTTTCCTTTTACCTTTCAGTTTTGTGGTGGATAAAGTCAAAAGCAAATTAAGTGGTTAGGAAGCCCGACGTCTTTCCTTGGCAGGTCAAATTACCTTGGCTAAATCGGTTTTGCTAGCAATTCCAAATTATTTCATGAATATTGCTAGAATCCCAATCACAGTTTGTAAAGATATTGAGAAAATCAGGAGGAATTCTATCTAGGGTTTGAGAGGAAACCTGCCCAAGTTAATTGGAAGGGAATCTGTCTACCTTTTGATAAAAGAGGTTTAGGCATCTGAAAGCTCCAAGATCAGAATAAGATTTTTTTATTGAATATGGGCTATAACATTTTAACCAATATTGAGGCACTATGGGTTCATTTGCTGAGAAACAAAAATAACATCCATGGGTTCTTACTTGATTCTATTGAACGAGCTAAATGTTCGAATCTTTGGCATCGTCTTTCGAAGCATTAGAAGGAGATTAAAGATGGAGTCATTTGGTCGATTGCAAATGGCTGCCTGGCAAACTTTTGGAACGATAATTTGGAAGAGGCTGTTAAACCTTTAAAACATTCGCACATCGGAAGGGACAATATTGACGAGACGTTGTGAGTCTACAGTGTGGTAACAAACAATGGATCATGGAATTGGAGATGGCTAGAATCGTAGCTACCACAAAATGTTCTTGCTTGCATCGCTGTAGTCATGCCTCCATCATGCGATAGTTGTCTTAATCGATTGATTTGGATGTTGAAGCCCAATTTAACCGGGCCTAACAGAATTTAAATTTATTTAAATAATGTCCAATTACAAGCATCAAGGTCTAATTATAAATTGAGCCCAGTTATAGGCCCAAATGCTAACCTAAGCCCAAACCCATTGCACCCAAATGACCCAAACTCTAAACAAAAGACCTAATCTGCTACTGTTGCTGCTGTTGCCCCCACCTCAGCCAACCGAAGGCCGCCACATCATCACCAAGTTGCACCACCAGCAACTTGCTACTGCCACCCCTGCACCAGCACCATTGCAAACTAACCCTGCACTGCAAAAGGAAGAAAAGACAGGGTTTAAATGCAAGAAACAGATTGTAATGATTTGAATACTGGTTATAAATACCAGATTCAAACACTTTGTAATTTTTATGGACCTTGGTTGTTCATTCCAAATCAATACAAAATCTTAGCATTTGCAACATACTTTCAAAAATCAATACAAACAATTTCAATTGAATACAAGAAGGCAGGGAGTATTCAAAGTTAGAAAAGAAGGGTTCAACAGATTAAAGCTCTCAAACCTTGAACCATCAGGTATTTTTAATGCATGTCTGTTATCATTTATGATTTAAAATCCTAATCCCATCAGTTTCCAAATATGCATTAATGTATGCATTTAACACCTCACTGCCCCATTTATTATAATTTTTATCTGTTTCAAAAAAGTGTAATAAATATATATTAAATATTTTTATTAGCATTAATAATAATAGTAATATTAGTAATAAAGAAATAAAAAGAAAGGGAACGAACATACCTCAGATTCCAAGTGTCGTCGTCGGACCTCCGTCTGTTGCCCTCCGATCTTCCATAAGGGCGAAGAATACTTCGAATATAGTTGGTTTACACAAAAAAAAAATTGAAAAAGTTAAAAATTTGTGAAACCCATTTTAAAATTTTGGAAACACCTATTTTAGATTTCTAAAATGAACAGATTTTTTAAATAAAAAAAGGTACAACAAAAAAGGACTGAAACAGGTCTAAAAAATATCAAGAAAAGATCGAATTTTAAAGGTTTAAAAACGGGGTCTGGGTCCGATCTACTTTGATCTAGACCCAGATTGGCTTTATTTCCTAAAATGGAATAAAAATGAAAGAAAAGAGACGTTTTACCTTCGAAGCTTGGATGGCGCGTGGATGGAGAATAGCAGCGCGTGCACTAGAGGACGGCGGACGGCGTGGTGCACACAACGTGTGGCGATGGAGCGTGGTGGGCAGATGCTCGGACGGCTGCCGGTGCTCGATCGGATGGAGAGAGCATTCTTTTTGAAGATAAAGTGGTTTTTTTAAAAGGAAAGAAGAAATGAATTATGAAAGAAGGTTTGGGTTTAAATACCCTTACCAAAACGGTAACGTTTGGGTAAGGGTATTTTGATAAAAAACGTCGTCGTTTAAGCAATGCCCAGCTGACCCGTCAGACCCGACCCGAATAGCCCCTAGGGTCCACATGTTTTCGTTGAAGGGTATATTCACCCATTTGGTCGTTCCGTTTTTTCTGATTTTTACAATTTAGTCCTTTTCATACTTTTAATTAATTTTAAATTTGCCCAACAATTTTAATTATTTTTCAATTTGGTCTGTAAACTTTCTGTAAGCATGAGAAGTTGCCACATGTCCTATTTCTAGGTTTATTTATGCATTTGGTCCTTTTTATTTTTTATTTGTTTTAATTTCGTCCTTAAATCAAGTTTTGTTTCAATTATAAATTTGCCCAGTAATTTTAAATGATTTTCTAATTGGTCCTTTGACTTCTAAAGGCATGAGAAGCTGCCACGTGTCACCTCTTTTTTGGTTTTATTACCCAAAAGGTCCTTAAATTTTCCAAAAATTATATTTTTACCCTCAAACTTTCCAAAATTCCATTTTACCCCCAAACTTCTCAAAATTCCATTTTTACACTCGAACTTTCCAAAATTCCATTTTTGACCCCAAACTTTTCTAAAAATTACATTTCTTCCCTCTAACTTTCCAAAATTCCATTTTTAACCCTAAACTTTCTAAAAATAACATTTTTACACTCAAAATTCCATTTTTGACCTTGAACAATCCAAAATTTATATTTTTACCCCTAAAATTTCCAAAATTACATTTTTGACCTCAAACTTTCTAAAAATTATATTTTCACCCTCGAACTTTCTAAAATTCCATTTTTAACCCTAAACTTTTTGAAAATTAAATTTTACCCCCAAACTTTCCAAAATTCCATTTTTAACCCTAAACTTTCTAACAATACATTTTTCCCCTAAACTTTCCAAATTTCCATTTTTGACTTCAAACTTTTTGAAAATTACATTTTTGCCCCTAAACTTTCCAAAATTCTTTTTTTTGACCTCAAACTTTCTAAAATTATCATTTTACCCCCAGATGTCTAAAAATTCCATTTTGACCCTAAACCTTCCAAAAATTACCATTTTACCATCGAATGTCTAAAAATTCCATTTTTAACCTCGAACCTTTCGAAAATTACCATTTTACCGTCGGATGTCTAAAAATTCCATTTTTAACCCCGAACCTTCCGAAAATTACCATTTTTTCTCGAAGCATCCAAAATTATCGTTTTACCCTAGGGCATCCAAAAATCACATTTTTAACTCCGTTTATTTTTCTTTTCTTTCTCTTCAATGTTTATATTTAGTTTTTGATTATATGCTTTCGTATTTTGTATTTTCTATTTTTGTATATCATTTATCTGCCTAATCATTTTCGTTTTGTGTTATTTAATCTTCATTATTAACTATTCATTCATATTTAAAATTACACATTTGTTTTTAAAATTATTTTAAAACTAAGGCAATAACCTTTTCATGTGAAACTTCGAGAAATCATGCCCTAACGTGTCGGATGTGATTTTTCGTATAACTCACACGAATCGAATATCCTTTTCCAAGTTTTTTTAAAGGCATTTTAACTTCGAGATTCCGAGAACGTCGTGCCTTAACGTGCTGGTCACGGCTTTAATTCTTCGAGAAAATCGAAGTAAACGGGCATTCTATCTTCAAATCTTTTAAGTCATGTGTCCGAGGATTGTATTTTAAACTCGATGCGAAATTTCAAGTTCTCAAAAAATATATATATATATATACAAATGATTTGAAAACAAAGCAAGGCAATATTCTTTTGTGTGAAGACTTCGAAAAACCATGCCCTAACGTGCTGGGTGTGATTTTCGTATAATTTACACAATCGAATATCCTCTTCAAAGTCTTTCAAAACGTCCTTCAATTTCGAAAGTCCGAGAATGTAGTGTCCTAATGTGTTGGACACGACTTCCAATTCTCTTGGAAATTCGAAACACACGGATGATTTTCCTCAAATAGGATTCCGAAAATCACGCAAAGTTTTCTAAAAACAAAGATCGTATTTTAAGTATTACTCGAGATTTCAAAGTTTTAACAAACTAAGACCCAAAAGTAATCAATGTGGTACCAATTTTGGGCGTATGAGGGTGTTAATCCTTCCTCATGCGTAACCGACTCCCGAACTTGTTTTCTGGATTTCGAAGACCAAAATATTATTTTCAAAATGAACTTTAAACGTTTTATAGTGATCCAATCACACCGTAAAAAAGATTGGTGGCGACTCCCATTTTTTTTATCATACCCATTTTTTTTATTTTAAAATATTGTTCGACTTGTTTGTTTTCCCCGCGAAAATAAATGTTTCGACAGCTTGGCGATTCCGCTAGGGACATTTTTTTGTAAACGAGAGTCAAGCCAAAATTAATTATTTTCGAGTCTTTTTTGAAAACTTTTAAAGTTTCGGTTTTGTTTAATATGCGATCCTCGGCATCTTTGTGTGATATTGTATTGTGTTGATATTACTAGTATAAATTCGCATCCATATGCATCTTGTTACTACCCTTTTAAGTGGAAGCAGGAAACTACTCCTTCGTGAGGTCTTCACCTCCGTGCAGGATAGTGAATCGCTTTCGGGATTACATCCGTACCCTTGTTTTCATGAAGTTTTCACTTCCGTGCAAACATGTGGGAAATGTGTCCCCCTAAACCGAACTCATCGGTATGAGCCTGTAATGGGTGAGGATCGAGGAATCCGCTAGTTTGGGTGCCCTTTACTCTAGAACCTAAGACCACATATAGTGAGCCGTAAGTACTCGTCTTAGACGGAGTTATGCCAAACCTTTTAGCAGTTATCCAAGATAATTTCTTAGGTTCTTTGCTATATACTCGTGTGCTGATATTATTATGTGTTACTAAAGTGTTATGTTTTGTCTCCTATTATTGCATTGCATTATCATAAAAGGAAAAGGTGTTGATTTAAGTTCGATTACCAAATAGGCAGTTTCATCATAGACGGAGTTATGCCAAACCTTTTAGCAGTTATCCAAGACAATTTCTTAGGTTCTTTGCTATATCCTCGTGTGCTGACATTATTATGTGTTACTAACGTGTTCTGTTTTGTCTCCTATCTTGCATTACATTATCATAAAAGGAAAAGGTGTTTATTTAAGTTCGATTACCAGATAGGCAGTTTCATCATGGAAGGCAAATTTCTTGATAGAGTGGAAGATAATATGGTTGCGCGCTTATGGTTAGAGGAACAGCAGTGTGAAAAGGGCGATAGTTTGAAGGAGGGGCATTTGTCGGAGTTTTGCGATTATACTCGCATTAAGGTGACTCAAAACAATTTGCAAGAATTAAGAGATATCTGGGGTCAGTGGAATAACGAGATGCGACAGATGTTTTATTAGGAATATGGAGACTTCCCTTACTTACTTGAGGTAAAAATCGACAAACATCTTTTCTGAGCCCTTACCTAGCATTGGAACCCCGCGTATAGCTGTTTCACCTTCGGGAACCTAGACATGACACCCACGGTGGAGGAGTATACTACTTTGATCCATTATCCCAGAATTCAAGTCGATAAAGCATATTCAAATGATGCATGTGTCCCGACATTTCTGAAGAGGTTGATGAGTGTAACCGGGATGAGTGAACAGTGGGTCGCATCTGGGATAAAAGTAAATGGAGACAACAAGTGAATCAACTGGAAGAGCTTGCGAGATCTAATTTCGATGCCCCTAGATATGAAGAAACGTATTGACATCTTTGCTTTTGGCATCTACGGGTTGGTCCTGTTCCCAAAAGCATTAGGACATGTGGAAGACGCGGTAACAATATTGTTTGATCGGCTTAGTAAATGGGTCACACCTGTCCCAACGATTCTTGCCGAAACCTTCAGATTATTGAGCACTTACCGAAGAGAGGGGGAAGGAAGGTTCATTGGTTGTGCGCAGCTTTTGATGGTTTGGTTTTAAAGCCATTTTTGGGAGGTAGAAAAGTTCTCCTGCAAAGTGTTCTCAGCTGACTTCTCACCTTTGAAGGAATTTGTTGCTACACAAAGGGAACAAAATGTATCCGAGGAAAAATGGATGGCTATCCTTCAGAATCTTCAAGATGAAGACGTTGAATGGTGCGCGCCTTGGTTCATCCCAAATGAGATCCTTTACTGTTGTGGTAGCTTTGATTAGGTCCCTTTACTCGAGGTATGGGGTGCCACAAGATATGCCCCTCTGCTCGTGTTAAGACAGTATAAGACGAGGTAATTTATTCCTACGACATATGATCTAGCACAGTGCGAGTTCTCCTATAAAGGGAATGACCACAAGAAATGGGTCCGAGAGGTAGCAAATTCATGGAAGAAAGTGCATAGAATGAAGAAATTTAGTGCTAACCCGTTGACAGCACCAAATTATGATTCGTGGAGAAATAAAAGAGTTAACGATAATATTCCAGCACCAAATCATGAAAATGTTTAGCCGATAGAGAAATATCTGCAGGGAGTCCCATCAGAAATAGACATCATGAAACATGATTTCGAGAAAAAGAGTGCGGAGTTCGGAAAAAGAATAGAGGTCTTGGAGGAAGAGAAGATGAAATTGGAACTGGATGTGGATATACATAGGTTAGAGGTTGAGAAATTGAGGAAAGGGAAAAAATAAAGTTGAAGAAGACTTAGTAGACTTGAAGAAAGTTTCTAAGAAGCTCCGTTTGTCTATGAGAATCGCGGGATTGGGTAAAACGTCAGAACAATGGTGACAGGAAATTCAGATACAGAAAGACCAAACTAAGCAGTGGCAAATAAGATTTCAAGACGGTCAAGCTCGTGAAAATACCTTGAAAGGAGAGTTATTAGAAAAACAAGTTGAGAAGGCCGAGATAAAAGCCCCGATAGTTGGATTATAAGCGAGAATAGAGGAGTTGGAGGAATCGCTACAGAGGCACAGCAGCCGGAATTCTATACTAGAGCTTAAAGCATGTATGGCTGAAAGATAAGAATTGAGGGAAAGGGTACAGGAATTAGAGGCTGCACTCCACAACAACGAGATTCGACTTGAGATCATAGAGAGGAATCTGGAAACTAGTGAATGGCACGCTTGCCAAGCTCAGAGACAAGTCGAGGAGAGAGATTATGTAATGGGAAAGGCACTGACTCAAATAAGAGAAGTCGCTGATCACATGCAAGAGTTAGCTACTTAAGCTGATATCTTGAGCCTCCAATATGAATCGAAATCAGAACGAGGACAGAAGCTAACTGGACTCTTAGGAAGGATTAAAGCTCTAGGCACTAAGGCAAAGTCATTTGTGTAATTTCGTTTTATGTAAAGAAGTTTTTCATCTAGAGAAGTTGTTTAATGGAAAATGAACTTCAAAATCAATGCCTCTTCTTGCATTGCATACATGCACCTTATTCGCATCTCATCTTTGCATATTTTTGCATAATAATCCTAACTAATTAAAACATTATCAGTTACGTCAGTAATCATTGAAAACTCACATCGCTAAAATACTCGTAAGAAAACTAAGGCCATGGAGCAAAGACTCAAACACATCCAGAAAGAATTACAAGATCAAATGCAAGGGCACATTCAAGAGCAAATGACGATGATGTGAAGGGAAATGAAAAATCAATTTATAGAAGTACAAAAGAATTTGATGAATGAACTAGCATAAGTAAAGCAATGCATGGTCGATAAAGGAAAAGGCCCTACAATTGAGGAAGATGAGGACCTTATTGTTCCCCCAGGCTTTACACCCCTCTATAACCCAGCTTTGCATGAGATGCCAACACGGGAAGCCACCGTTACTATAAGAATGCAACAGCAAGCCACGGGCACATCGAGATCGACTAATTATCCAGTTGGATCTGGATCAAACCAAGAAGATAATGCTGCAAATTTGGGTGTCCCAGACTTCGATGAGATGATGAAAGAATATCTCCTTAGACAAATGGGAGAAAAATATAGGCAATTAGAGGAGAAGATAGAGGCGATGCAGGGAATTGAAAATTCTTATGGGGTAGATGCCAAAGAATTAAGTCTTGTTCCAGATCTGGTTCTCCCTCCTAAATTCAAGATCCTAGAATTTGAGAAGTATAACGGGACGAGCTGCCCTGAAGCCCACCTTACCATGTTTTGTAGGAAGATGGCGAGGCACGTTCATAATGACCAATTATTGATTCATTGCTTTCAAGACAGCCTGCTCGGATCGGCAGTCAAATGGTATAATCAATTGAGCCGAGAAAAAATCCATTCATGAAGAGATCTTGCACAGGTTTTCTTAAAACAATACGGTCATGTGACAGAAATAGCTCCTGATCGGCTTACATTACAAAATATGGAGAAGAAATCAAATGAGAGTTTTAGGCAGTATGCGTAGAGGTGACGAGATGTGGCAACTCAGGTACAGCTACCATTAACAGAAAAGGAAACAATGATGTTGTTTGTTAACACCCTCAAGGCACCTTACCTCAATCATCTGTTAGGAAATGCCACTAAGAGTTTTTCTAATATGTTCATATCGAGGGAGATAATCGATAACGCAATCAAAACTAGCAAGATTGAAGACGGAGAAAGCACTAAGAGGTCTGCCCCTAGAAGGAGGGACAATGAAGTTAATAACGCAAGTGTGTACATGCCAAGTTATGCCAAAGCATTCGTAACAGGACAGCCTAAATCCTCGACAAGCAATTACCAAAATGCCCCAAGGCAAGAATCGGGCATAAGGCCAAATAGAGGAAGAATTCAATATACTCCGCTTCCAATATCATACGGAGAGCTTTACAAAATACTGTATGACGCGCATGAAGTAGCTCCTCAACGTGTGAAGCCATATAAACCCTCATTCCCGGCTTGGTACGATGTGAATGCTCACTGTGAATACCATGTAGGGGTAGAAGGCCATTCGATTGAAAATTGCCCCACTTTCAAAGATGAGTCGAGGGACTCATCGAGCATGGAATTGTAAGATTGGAAGAGCCAAAAAAGCCCAATATAGTTGGGAATCCTTTGCCTAATCACCCAAAGCAAGGAGTGAATACCATGCTGGAAGGAAGAGGTCGAAAAACCAAAAGAAATGTTAAAGAAGTCAGGTCTCTACTCCGATGGGTGTGGCGACAATTGGTCAAAGAGGGGATAATCGCGGAGGATAAGGAGAGTACAATAGCAGGGACTGACAACCATTAAAAGTTTCACGTCGTTGAGGGCATGAAATTCAAGACTGCGTCGAGTTTAAAGTCATGGTGCAGACGTTGATGGACAACCGAGAACTGAAATTTTTCGAAGAAGGAAAAGAGGTTAATGATGTATGTGCCTCCGAGGATGGAGTAGCTAAGGCTTATGGGATTTATCGCCCAAAGGTGATTATTTCTAAACTAGCAAACAACACGGTAAGGGAGCAGACAATCCCTCGCATCATCATATAGAAGCCAACAACGTTACCTTACAAGGATAGTAAGAAAGTCCCATGGAATTACAATTGTAACGTAACCATACCAAGGGAGGGGTAACCTAGGAAGGATGTGAGTCTTGTTACCCGTAGTGGCAAGAATTATGACCCAGTAAACAAGGAGAAAGATATCAGCAAAGGGAAGGCAATAATGTGTGAGCAAGAAGAAGAAATGATTAGCAAGCCTGAGGTACCCACGAACGAGCCTGTATCTGAGAAAGAGGCGAAAGAGTTTTTGAAGTTTTTAAGGCATAGCAAATATAGTGCAGTAGAACAATTACACAAACAGCCTGCTTGAATATCAATCTTATCCTTACTCTTAAGCTCGAAAGCCCATCGAAACGCGCTAATGAAGGTGTTGAACGAAACATATGTAGCAAATGACATCTCTGTCAGTAAGTTGGATCGATTAGTCAATAATGTGAGTGTCGATAACTTTATTTTCTACAGCGATGATTCAATACCTACAGGAGGAATAGGTTCTACCAAAGCCTTACATATCACTACCCATTGTAAGGGGTATACGCTACTTGGAGTACTCATAGACAACGGCTCAGCCTTGAATGTGCTACCGTTAGCTACATTACAGAGATTGCTAATTGATAGCTCTCACATGAAAGGGTGTAATAACATAGAGAGAGCATTTGATGGGACTGGGAGGAAGGTAATGGACAAGATCAAAATACCTCTTCAAATTGGGTCAAATACATATGAGGTGGATTTTCTAGTGATAGATATCAGGCCCACTTATAACTGTCTGTTAGGAAGACCATGGATTCACTCAGCTGGAGCAATACCTTCTTCTTTGCACTAGAAAGTGAAGTTAATAAATGAAGGATGGTTAATCACGATCAACGCTAAGGAGGAAATAATCGCTTCCATAACGAGCGATTCACCTTACGTTGGAATAGACGAGGAGGCTGTGGAATGTTCTTTCCGCTCACTAGAATTCGTCAATGCAACCTTCATTTCGGAGGGGAGCAAGATATCTGTGCCTACAATATCATCAACCATTAGGATGGGCCTGTGGTTAACAGTCGGGAAAGGGGCTTTACCTAGGAAGGGACTAGGAAAATACCTCCAAGGAAAAGTTAACGTGCCAATGTTGATAAAGAAACGGGATCGTTATGGCCTAGGGTACAAGCCGGACGCAAAACAAAAGAAAAAGGAGCTAGAAAGAAAGTAAGAATAAAGAAGGGCCAGATTGTCTAGAAAAGAAATATTGTTGGAACTCATGGTCTTCCCACACATATATGAGACTTTTGTCTTAGGAGAGGTGATCAACCAAAAGTTAGAGCCGAAAAAGGAGTGAGTAACAAACGAGATTGGAGGGATCATCATGGAAGATCTAGGCATCAATGCTATATCTGATGAAGGAAAGGAAGGGAATCTATCAAGAATTGGTCCGTGTGAACTTGGAAGCACTCTGAATAATTGGACTGCGGAAGAACTCCCTTTAATTTTTAAGATTTCCTCAGAGTAATGCTCGAAAACACCTATTGTTTTAGGCTCGAAAGCAATATGGATCTTTAGTAAAAGAGTCTATGGTCATTATCCAGTTATTTTGAATGAAAATGCATTTTCCATCTTATATGACAATTTTTTTCTTTTTCTTAATTATTCATTCATTCTTAATCCAACTTAATAAATCATTCATACATATCCAATAAACAAGATTAATCATTCTTTAATACATACATCCTTGACCAACGTGATAAACAAACTCATACACATACCATATAATCATTCTTTCGTAAATTTATTTTTTTCTTTGGACCTCCCTTTTATCCTTTGACAAGTCCTCGAATATCAATAATATAAGCAACCTTGACACTAACTTAGAGCCTCATTTCGAGCAAGATATGTGTTTAGAAGAGCTTCAGGGCCTCGAAGATGATCAAGATTATAATCTACCTCCGGATCTGTTAAGAATGATGGAGCAAGAAGAAAAGCAAATCCTGCCTCATTCGGACCCAGTGGAAGTTATTAATCTAGGAAACGAAGATGAAAAGAAAGAGGTGAAAATGACAAGCATCTCCTTAAAAACCATAAAGGATCTTATTGAGTTGCTTCAAGAGTTCCAAGACATCTTTGCGTGGTCTTACCAAGATATGTCTGGCCTGAGCACTGACATTGTAATGCACAAACTCCCTATAAAGGAAGAATGCAAGCCTGTGCAGCAAAAGCTCCGAAGGATGAGACTAGATGTGTTATTAAAAATAAAAGAAGAGGTCAATAAGCAATTTGACGCTAGATTTCTCCAAGAAGTTAAATACTTTGAATGGGTAGCTAACATAGTCTCTGTTCCCAAAAAAGATGGAAAGGTGCGCATGTGTGTGGACTATCGAGATTTAAATAAAGCTAGCCCAAAAGATAATTTCCCATTACCTCACATCGACACATTAGTCGATAACACAGTAGGTCATTCCCTATTCTCATTTATGGATGGCTTATAAGGATGGACCCTAAGGATATGATCAAAACCATGTTTGTCACACTGTAGGAAACATTTGGCTATAAGGTGATGCCCTTCGGACTCAAAAATGCAGGGGCAACTTATCAGAGGGCCATGGTGACCTTGTTCCATGACATGATGCATAAGGAGATTGAAGTTTATGTTAACGACATGATTACGAAATCCCAAACAAAGAAAGACCATGTAAGAATCCTAAGAAAGTTGTTTGGAAGGCTAAGAAAGTATCAATTAAAGCTAAACCCAGTAAAGTGCACTTTCGGAGCCACGTTAGGAAAGCTGCTAGGCTTTGTAGTTAGCAAAAGAGGAATTGAAATTGAGTCAGGATAAAGTCAAAGCCATACAAGAGCTACCGCCACCCAGCACACAAAAAAAGTTCGAGGGTTTTTAGGAAGATTAAATTACATTGCTCGGTTCATTTCACAGTTGATTGAGAAATGTGATCCTATCTTTCGTCTGCTTAGAAAGCGCAACCCGGGTGTATGGGATGATGAATGTCAATAAACGTTTAACAAGGTCCAAGATTATTTATCCAAAGCTCCCGTCTTGGTACCCTCAATTCCTAATAAGCCGTTGATCCTCTACTTGGTGGTTTTTGAAAATTCCATGGGATGTGTACTAGGCCAACATGATGAAGCTGGAAGGAAGGAAAAGGCGATATATTATCTCAGCAAGAAATTCATTGATTGTGAGAATCAATACTCACCCATTGAAAAATTATGTTGTGCTCTAGTTTGGACTACGCGAAGATTAAGGCAAGACATGTTGTATCATACCATTTGGTTAATCTCAAAATTAGATCCTCTGAAGTAAATGATGGAGTCGGCAGCATTAAATGGGAGATTGACTAGAAGGCAGATCTTGCTTTTAGAATTTGACATAGTGTACGTCAATTATAAGGCAATAAAAGGGAGTCCGATAATAGACTTTCTAGCCAACAGGGCTTTAGAGGATTACGAGCCAATAAACTTCGACTTCTCAAATAAGGATTTAATGTGTGTTGCGACCACCGAAGAGGTAATCACAGTAGAATATCCTTGGAGATTGAATTTTGATGGAGCTTCAAATGCCACAGGTAATGGAGTCAAGGCATTTTTGGTATCACCAGAAGGAGACCATTATCCTTTCACCAGTAAACTCGATTTTATTGCACGAATAACATGGCAGAATATGAGGCATGTATCATGGGAATCCGCGTAGCTATAGAGCGAGGAATCAAAGTTTTAGAGATATATGGAGACTATACGCTAGTAATCTATCAATTCAAAGAAGAACGGGAAACAAGAGATTCTAAGCTAGTGTATTACCGCAAATTAGTTCTCGAGTTAATCAAGGAGTTCGATGATGTCACATTTCATTATCTCCCACGGGAAGAAAATCAAACGGCTGATGCTCTTGCCACTTTAGACTCGATAATTAAAGTAAATAGACCAGAAGATGTAAAGACCATTCAAATGAGCATCTATGAGGCTCTAGCTCATTGTTATGATATTGAGGCAGAAGAAGAAGGAGAAGAAAGAGATGACCGCCCATGGTACCAAGATGTTCTTCAGTTTGTAAGAGATCACAAGTACCCCGAGCAAGCTTCAAAAAATGAAAAAAGGACATTAAGAAGACTTGCTAGTAAATATGTCCTAGACGGGAAAATCTTCTACAAAAGGAGAAAAGATCAAGTGTTACTAAGATGTGTTCACGCAGTCGAAGCTAGGAAGATCTTAAAAGAAGTTCATGAAGGCATTTGTGGGACACATGCCAATGGTTTCATGATGGCCAGACAAATAATGAGATTTGGGTATTATTGGTCTACTATGAAAGGCGATTGCATCAATTATGCCAATAGGTGCCATAAGTGCCAAATTTATGGGGACAAGATTCATGTACCTCCATCACACCTTCATGTCATGACTTCTCCTTGGTCGTTTTTCATGTGGGGCATGGATGTTATTGGGCCAATTTCGCTAAAAGCTTCCAATGGTCATAGATTTATCTTTGTGGTTATTGACTACTTCACCAAGTGGGTAGAAGTAGCTTCTTATGCCAACGTCACGAAGTCTGCGGTTAGCAAGTTCTTGAAAAGGGAGATTATCTATCGGTATGGGATGCCAGAGAGGATCATATTCGACAATGCCTTGAATTTGAACAATAGCACGATAGTGAAAGTTTGCGAGCAATTCAAAATCAAGCATCACAACTCATCTCCCTATCGCCCAAAGATGAATGGAGCTGTAGAGGCAGCTAATAAGAACATCAAGAAGATTGTTGCAAAAATGAATGAAACTTACAAAGATTGGCACAAAAAACTACCATCTGCGCTCTTTGCCTACAGAATTTTAGTTAGAACTTCTACCAGGGCAACACCGTTCTCATTGGCATACGTTATGGAAGTTGTCTTGCCTATTGAGGTTGAAATACCCTTTCTTCGAGTCTTCATTGAGCTTTAATTAAATGAGGCAGTATGGATCCAAGCTCGATATGATTAGTTAAATTTAATCGAGGAAAAGAGATTAAGAGTCATCCGCCATGGTCAGATGTACCAGAAAAAAATGATGCGAGCTTACGACAAAAAGGTTCACCCTACAGAATTTCATGAGGGAGATCTACTTTTGAACAAGATACTTCCCATACACAAAATTTTCGCGAAAATTGGATGCCCAATTGGGAAGGGCATTATGTGGTAAAGAAAGTTTTCTTAAGAGGAGCTCTTATTCTAACTGAAATGGACAGTAAGGATCTGCACAACCCCGTCAATTCAGACTCGGTGAAAAAATACTTCGCCTAAAAAAACGAGATTAAGATGAAAACTCACAAAAGAGCGTCTCGATGCAAAAAAAAAAGGGTTCAAGATGAAAACCCACAAAGGGCATCCTGAAACCAAAGAAATTTTGAGTTGAAAACCCGCAAAGGGCGGCTCAAATCCAAGAACAAGTCGAAGTAATGAGATGGAGGAAAATTACAACTTGAAGCGTCAACAAAGCACTCCAAGTCTTCTAGACACATATTCGAGATCAAAAGTGATTCTCCGCAAGGCAGCACAGGGAAGCTCATTTTGCGATATTCGGGGCAACTAATTGTCTTTTGTTGTTATACTTAGGTAATTTTTAATATTGCCCTTTTCGATCCTCTTTATTGAATAGAACTTTCAATAAATCATGACTTTATTTCTTCACAATTTTGTTTGAGCATTTTACATCTAAAATAATGGATAATGAACTAATAAATCATATAAAGATCCATGAGTATTATTCTGAAATTTCCAAAAAAGTACAGGGGTCCGAAATAGGACTACCAAACTTGAAAACAAGCAGTTCAAGATCAGCCTAGAAGAAGATGGGGCAACACATCAACGACAAAGTTTGGATAGGCGATAGACCATGCCAACCTGAATAATAAAAATAAATGAATCTGACTTTCATCATGCACATTCATGAAGTTAAGAGCATTTGAATCATTCTAATCATGACTTTCTAATTTAGGCCTACATAGAGGTCCATAGAAGCATACTTTACAGATCACATCCCCGCAAAATGGCGAGATGAATCAAGGAAACTTCGAGCATTGAAGGAAAAGATTGAAACACAAAGGCGAAGTTAAAAAGGAGCAGGACTCCCATACCTTACTCCAATCATGGGGTAGATTGCAATTACCCAAAACAAGTGAGGCGGTAATCTTCCTGATGAGATACAGTGAAGTATACCAACTCAAGGTTAAATGTGAGCAAATCTTTGAACCTCAGCTTCCTGATGAGATACTGAGAAGCAGGTCGAAGCAATAAAATGGTTAGCTTCCTAATTAGATACTAAGAAGTGGACTAAATTCGTCTTCCTGATGAGATACAGAGAAGCGAATTAAAACAAGTGAGGCGGTCATCTTCCTGATGAGATATTGAGAAGTGGACCAAATTCGTCTTCCTGATGAGATACAGAGAAGCGGATTAAAACAAGTGAGGTTGGCATCTTCCTGATGAGATACAGAGAAGTATACCAACTCAAGGCTCAATGCGAGCAAATCTTCGAACCCTAGTTTCCTAATGAGATACTGAGAAGCAGGTCGAAGTAATAAAATGGTTAGCTTCCTGATGAAATACTGAGAAGTGAACCAAATTCGTCTTCCTGATAAGATACAAAGAAATGAATTGAAACAAGGGATGCGATCATCTTCTTGATGAGATACTGAGAAAAAGACTGAATCAATGAAACCATATACAAAGACTACAGTGACAAACTCCAATCTCCTTGAAATTTCAAGAGAATAGAGTGAAATTACAGTAGTAAATTTTGTCGCTTTGGAAATGGCCTCAAGGCAAGCTGGAATCACAACATCGAAGACGTAGAAAAGCGGATGCAATGAAATTGAACGGTCAATAAAGCAAAGGGTGGGCTAGTTGAAGAAAGAGCATCAAAGAAATGGGACCTGACAAATTGGGCATCATTTTGGTCTTTGCTCCATTCCTGTTACACAGCAACGAGCAAAGAGGGGCAGCTGTTGAAGCCCAATTTATCCGGGCCCAACAGAATTTAAATTTATTTTAAATTTAAATTTATTGGAAATTTAAATTTATTATAAATTTAAAATTAAATTTATTTAAACAATGTCCAATTACAAGCATCAAGGTCCAATTACAAATTGAGCCCAATTACGGGCCCAAATGCTAACCTAAGCCCAAAACCATTTCACCCAAATGACCCAAGTACAGACGAGCCCAAGTGACCCAAACTCTAAACAGAAGACCTAATCTGCTACTGTTGCTATTGTTACCTCCACCTTAGCCAACCGAAGGTCGGCATGTCATCACCAAGTTGCACCACCAGCAACTTGCTATTGCCACCCCTACACCAACACCACTGCAAACTAACCCTGCACTGTAAAAGGAAGAAAAGACAGGGTTTAAATGCAAGAAACAGATTGTAATGATTTGAATACTGGTTATAAATACCAGATTCAAACACTTTGTAATTTTTACGGACCTTGGTTGTTCATTCCAAATCAATACAAAATCTTAACATTTGCAACATACTTTCAAAAATCAATACAAACAGTTTCTATTGAATACAAGAAGGTAGAGAGTATTCAAAGTCAGAAAAGAAGGGTTCAACAGATTCAAACAAGTCAGATTCAAAGCTCTCAAACCTTGAGCCATCAGGTATTTTTAATGCATGTATGTTATCATTTATGATTTAAAATCTTAATCCCATCAGTTTTCAAATATGCATTAATGTATGCATTTAACACCTCACTGCCCATTTATTATTTTTTTTATCTATTTCAAAAAAGTGTAATAAATATATATTAAATATTTTTAATAGCATTAATAATAATAGTAATATTAGTAATAAAGAAATAAAAAGAAGGGGAACGGACATACCTCAAATCCCAAGCACCGTTGTCGGACCTCCGTCTGTTACCCTCCGATCTTCCATAAGGGCAAAGAATGCTTCAAATATGGTTGGTTTACATAAAAAAAAGAAACATTGAAAAAGTTAAAAATTTGTGAAACCCATTTTAAAATTTTGGAAACACTCATTTTAGATTTCTAAAATGAATAGATTTTTTAAATAAAAAAGGTAGAACAAAAAAGGACTTAAACAGGTCTAAAAAATATCAAGAAAAGATCGAATTTTTCAAAGGTTTAAAAATGGGGTCTGGGTCCGATCTATTTTGATCTAGACCCAGATTGGCTTTATTTCCTAAAAATGGAATAAAAATGAAAGAAAAGAGATGTTTTACCTTCGAAGGTTGGACGGCGCATGGATGGAGAATAGCAACGCATGCACCGGAGGATGGTGGATGGCATGGTGCACACAACGTGTGGCGACGGCTCGTGGCGGGCAGATGCTCGAACGGCGATCGATGCTTGATCGGATGGAGAGAGCATTCTTTTTGAAGATAAAGTGGTTTTTTTTTAAGGAAAGAAGAAATGAATTATGAAAGAAGGTTTGGGTTTAAATACCCTTACCAAAACGTTTTGGTAAGGATATTTTGATAAAAAATGCCGCCGATTAAGCAATGCCCAGCTGACTCATCCGACCCGACCCGAATAGCCCCTAGGATCCGCGTGTTTTCGTTGAAGGGTATATTCACCCATTTGGTCCTTCCGTTTTTTTCTGATTTTTACAATTTTGTCCTTTTCATACTTTAATTAATTTTAAATTTGCCCAACAATTTTGATTATTTTTCAATTTGGCCCTTAAACTTTCTATAAGTATGAGAAGCTACCACGTGTCCCATTTATGGGTTTATTTATGCATTTGGTCCTTTTTATTTTTGATTTGTTTTAATTTCGTCCTTAAATCAAGTTTTGTTTTAATTATAAATTTACCCAATAATTTTAAATGATTTTCAAATTGATCCTTCGACTTTTGAAGGCATGAGAAGCTGCCATGTGTCACCTCTTTTTGGTTTTATTACCCAGAAGGTCCCTGAACTATCCAAAAATTCCATTTTTACCCCTAAACTTTCCAAAATTCCATTTTTACCCTTGAACTTTCCAGAATTCCATTTTTTTAACCCCAAACTTTTCAAAAATTACATTTCTACCCCCAAACTTTCCAAAATTCCATTTTTAACCTTGAACTATCCAAAAATCATATTTTTATCCTTGAATTTTCTAAAATTCCATTTTTTATCCTAAACTTTTCAAAAATTACATTTTTACCCCTAAACTTTCCAAAATTCCATTTTTAACCTTAAACTTTCTAAAAATTACATTTTATCCTCGAACTTTCCAAAATTCCATTTTTAACCCCTAAACTTTCTAAAAATTATATTTTTACCCTTAATCTTTCCAAAATTCCATTTTTTGACCTCTACTTTCCAAAATTACCATTTTACCCCTAGATGTCTTAAAATTTCATTTTTGACCCCGAACCTTCCAAAAATTACCATTTTACCCGTAAATATCTAAAAATTCCATTTTTAATCCTGAACCTTCCAAAAATTACCATTTTACCCCGGATGTTTAAAATTTTCATTTTTAACCCCGAACCTTTCGAAACTTACCATTTTTTTCTCGAAGCATCCAGAATTACCGTTTTACCCTCGGGCATCCAAAAATCACATTTTTGACTCCGTTTATTTTGCTTTTCTTTCTCTTCAATGTTTATATTTAGTTTTTGATTATATGCTTTCGTATTTCGTATTTTTTATTTTTGTATATCATTTATCTGCATAATCATTTTCTTTTCGTGTTATTTAATCTCCATTATTAACTATTCATTCATATTCAAAATTACACATTTGTTTTTAAAATTATTTTAAAATCGAGGCAATGTCCTTTTCGTGTGAAACTTCGAGAAATCATGCCTTAACGTGTCGGGTGTGATTTTTCGTATAACTCACACGAATCGAATATCCTTTTCCAAGTTTTTTTAAATGCCTTCTAACTTCGAGATTCCGAGAACGTCGTGCCCTAACGTGTTGGTCACGGCTTTAATTCTTCACGAAAACCGAAGTAAACGGGCATTCTATCTTCAAATCTTTTAAGTCATGTGTTCGAGGATTGTATTTTAAAATCGATGCGAAATTTCAAGTTCTCAAATATATATATATATATATATATATATACGAACTTTAAATGTTTTGTGGTGATCCAATCACGCCGTAAAAAAGATTAGTGGCGACTCCCATTTTTTTTATCATACCCATTTTTTTTATTTTAAAATATTGTTCGAGATTTGTTTATTTTCCCCGCGAAAATAAACGTTTTGACATTGGAGATGGATGCCAAAAGGTAAATTTTCCTCAGCTTCAACTTATAATCATTTTTTGAATAAAAGAGAACTTGTGTAGTGGGAACATAATTCTGGGATATAGAAAAATGATGCCCCCCAAAGAGTTTCTTTGGCTACTGTTGCAAAATCACCTTCTTACCAATGAGGTAATGACTGATGAAGGGTGTTGTCCACTATGTGACGCTTTAGTCGAGACAGCGCTCCATGCAGCCCATGATTGCACGTTTGCAGCTAACATTTGGAAATCATTAGTGCCACAACATAACTGGGATTTCTTTTTTCTTCGTCCTTGGAAGACTGGGTTAAAATGATTTTGCGAAAGTCTGATAGTTCCCCAATCGATGGTTAGTGGCCAACCTTATTTTCGATTGTTTCTTGGTTGATTTGGAAGCATAGGAATGATTTTATTTTTGAAGGAGCTAGCTACAGTAGCATGGATTTGATGGCAAAAAGTGTAACTTGGGCTCGCAACATTTCTAATTCAGTAAAGGTGAATAATAATTGTTGTAGTGCTTACAGTGAAGCATATTGGCAGTCACCGGTTGAGGGGTGGGTGAAAGTTAATATTGATGGCAGTGTATCAAATCATACATCATCTGCTACTGTCCGTTCCTGGATCATAAGGGGAATAGGTTATTTGGGTTTGGCATGAGAATTGGTAGATCGGGCGTTTTCCAAACGAAAGCAATGGCATTTTATGAGAGACTTATATCTTGATTGATGAGGTTAGTAACGGATATGTGGTTGATAATAATTATTCGAAAGTTTGACTTATACATTCTATGATTTTGAAAATTTGATAAGTTAAATTTCGATATATTTCGAGAGAGTAAAATAAAGTGACAGATTGCTTATCAAAAATGTCAAATGGAGATATCAAAAGGTATTCGAATTTTATTGGAGAATGCAATTCAAAAGTCAAGAATAAGGTCAAACACTAGAATCGCGTAATTAGAAGTTTACTCCTATTTCTTTTAACCAAAAAGAAAATAACATGACTCATATGTAACTGTTTTTGTCGATTCGTATTCATTTCTCCACATTGTAATATATTTAGTGTATGATAAATTGGGAGAAATTACAGGGGCGAGACTTTCGGTCATTCGGTGAAGATGTAGTGTAGTGTAGACAATGGAATAAGGCTACGTGGCTCAATCCTGAACCGAGGACAACTTGTGAAGCTAGTTTCTCAATCTATGTCCTTATCAATAACACGTGGCCTAACCAAACCAAACCAAACTCCAACCAGAGTTAAATTCTGATGTGAATGAAACTTTTTTATGGACAAATCAAATCATCTGAAATGGATGAATGAAAAAATTTTCTATCTACTGAAATGAATAGAAGAACAAAACCAACAAATGTTTGGAAATCTAACGTTTTGATGCCTTCTAATTTACAATGATCTATTTTCCTAACCCTACAAATCAAACAACAAAACTCCATAGTTGCTACTTCATTTCATTTACTTCCTCCTGCCTGCGTTTGTCGCCAAACCAACTCTTCCAAGGCTTCTTTCATCCACAAATGCGGGCATTCTTCTCTAGCTTTCGACACTGTCAGCTGCATACACAACACACGTTCAGCTCTTTCCTACTAAAACACCTCTCAATTCATATATATATGGCAGCCAAATACATACCCATTCCCGTTTTCGAATGTTTTTCTCAGGCCATCCATCTAACTCTTGCTTCACAAGCAGACCAAACATGTGGCCTTCATGGTATATGCTTTGCCTTTTGCTCTTATAACACCATTTACCTAATTTACACTGCAAACATATACATCCAGTTAAAATCAGGAAGAAATGGAATCAAGAGTTTGAAATGGAAAAGGCTATGGTAGATGACTAACTTCAATGACGCCAACTACACCGGCTTCCTCAACCGTCTCTCTAATGGCTGCTTCTTCCATGGATTCATCTTTCTCCCAACCCCCTTTGGGGAATATTATTCCTTTCCCATTTTGTGCATTTATTACAAGAACTTCAATCGCGTCCTCAATTGACTGCGCATCTTCGCTTTCCCTATATCTGTAGGGAATGCACCTGCTCAAACCAGATATTGATCATTAGAATCCTTCTACCCAACCAAGCCAATCAAAAGAGGAAGAGGAAAGAAAAAGATTACCCAACAACTAAGCGGAAGCCTCTGTTATTATAGCGCTGCAAGTGCCTGCTGGTGCGAGGATATGAAACACGAGAAACCAGTTTCTCAATTGGCATAGGCAATTTCGCAGGGATTTTCTCCAGAAGAGACAACAAAAAGTGGATCAATGAGGGAAACTTCATGAGAAACCCCGATATCCCTCCCATGGTTTCAGTTTCAGACAAAACAAAAACCAGAAAATCTTGCAATAGAAAAAAAAAAACTGAAATTGGGTTTTTTTCGTTGTGGTTTTGCACAATTAGTTTTGCGCAAATTCACCCTCTATGTTTAGATATAGAGATTGCAATTTGTAGATAGATATTTGGGGAAGAGCGTGGTTAACAAACAAGAGAGAACCGCGTTTGGCACTGTTTCAACCTGTATAATATAGAGTGGAAGGAGACAAAGGAAAGAGATATGAAACCTCTTTAAAACCGACGCGCCTGCACCATACGACATGTCTTTCATTTCAGACAGTCAATTGTTTCTTTTAATTAAAAAAATCGTCCTTCACACGGTAAGCATGTAATTTTCTTATTTATTTTATTTCTTATTATAATAGCATAATTATTACAAAAAATAAAAATAAATCAATCGGTAGAAGACGACAAAAAACCTTGAAAAGCTCTCGAATCTTAACTACTTAATAATAATCCAACCAATCCAATGTCGATTGCGCGGCTCGGCTCCCCATTGGGAATTTGTAGTTACAAAATTAAAATGCATTTTCATAGTTTTATTTTTATTTTTATTTTAAGTAATTATTTGATATATTTTTCGTCAAATTTTTAAATTTTATAAATAGTTAAATGTGTGATAAGTGTTATATTTATATAATTAATTTTTATAATATAATTTCGAAATTAAAAAGTCCATTGAAACTCAAAAACGATTAAAACATCAAAGTTATTCTAATTGTTGAATTTCTAAAAATTATAAAAATAACATAAAAATAGTAAAACTATAACTCCAAGATACAGTTTCATTGAGTTTAGGGAATCAAAATGGAAAATCTAAAAATAATTAAAACATCAAAATTCTGGTCATTGCATTTCTAAAAGTTATATAAATAACAAAAATATAGTTATGCTTTCAAACACAAACAAAAAAATAATTGCATTACTTCAAGAAACTAATTTGTTTTACCGAATCACAATGGAAACTATATTTTTATAAAATAAATTTTGATAAATTGTAGTTAATTTTTTTTTATTTTATCTGTTTTTACTCATCATTTCTTTTCAACTTTTAAATCAAAAATAAAAAAATATTTAAACACGCCTAAATCTATGTCCTTCTAATTGGTATAATATCAATTATGTCAATTAATACCAATTGTGTAAATTAAGCTAAGCCCAATAGGTTAAATTGTTCTTAAATTAAGGCCATGTTAGATAAACTATTTTGAAAAATATAATCTAACTGAAAATTAATATTCTCAGTAATTTATTTTTCTTAAACACATTTGATAACCTATCATGAACATTATGAGATAAAAGTTTTTTTCTACAAAAAAAATGTAGAAAATTATAAGTAAATGCAGACCTACTCATCATGTAATATCAATGTTGTTTGGATCGAATGGAACTAGTTGATCAAATCGGTTAGGGTATAAATTTAAAGAGAGGTTTTGAATTGGTTGACCCAAGAATCGATTTGAACCGATTGAATCGAAATATTTTAATTTTTTTACTAGTTATTTATTTTTCTATTTTTAATATATTTTTAATCGAACCGATAAAGTGATGACACAATTAGTTCGTACACCGGTCCGATTTAAAAAAATTACTAATATAAAATATGTTCACTTATTTTTTAATTTATTTTTAAGATTATATTATCATTTATCTAGTAATTTAATTATATTCAATATTTAATTTTAAATAATATTTCAAATATATTTTATAACTTAAATTCAACATTTGATTTTTCAATCTTTAATATTTTCAGTTTATCAAAGCCAAAGTAAATATTAATTTAATTATTTCATAAATAAAAGCAAGGATTAAAATGAATTCATCAATATGAATATATAAAAGTAGAGGTAAAAATTATATTTGTTATTGAAATATTTTAATTTTATAAGTAAAATTCAAATATTTTCATATATTTTCTCTTGAATTAACTTTTTAAACTTTAATGAAACATATCTCATATTTAAAATTTATACTTATAATTCAATAAAAAAATTTATGCATATAAAGTTTAAATATTCAGTATACCAAATAACTTTTCAAACTATAAACAAATTTTAAATGGTAAATTACACCAACAATCACTCAACTTTGATATGAGGAAACAAACATTCACCTAATTTACATTTCAATCACTCAACTTAAAAAATATGACAAAACAGTTTTTTTTCACGTTTTTCGTCACAAACGTTACAAAACAATGACATGGCAGTTGACGGCATCAGTGGAGTGTGGAAAACGTCCAGCTGGCCGATTACATTTAACAGAATAGTCACTCAACTTTGAAAATGTGACAACACAACCACTGATGTTATCGAAAAGTGACAAAATAGTCATTGTTATTTTGATCACCATTAGTGATTGTTTTGTCACTTTTTGATATTTTAGTGACTGTTTTGTCACATTTTCAAAGTTGAGTGACTATTGTGTTAAATGTAACCGGCCAGCTGGACGTTTTTCACACTCCATTGACGCCGTCAACTGCCATATCACTGTTCCATGACGTCTGTGACGGAAAATGTGAAAAAGAATTGTTTTGTCACATTTTCAAAGTTGAGTGACTGAAATGTAAACCAGATAATTATTTGTTTCCCCATATCAAAATCGAGTGACTATTGATGTAATTTACCCATTTTAAATTTATATGTATTGCTATAAGATAGCACAAACATATCAAAATCTATTTAAATGTATTGTTATAATATATTTTAATAATGATAAAAAATTCAAATATAAAAAATAAAAAAATTACACCTAAAAGACTTGCATTATTATCAAGTCATTAATTAATATTTTTTAGTAGAGAAAGAAAAAACTAAAACAAAGCTATGTATAAAAAATCTTAAATATTAAATAACTCCTACCTTTTTTTTTCTATTAAATATGAAAAATCGAAAAAAATAAAAAATCTAAAATACCCTTAAATTGTTTCTACTTAGAAAATTAACTTCCAAATCACCCAGGCCAACTTATTATATATTTTTATTATTATTTAAAGTTTTGATAATTTAATTATGAAATTATAAAAAATTTAATATTTTTATAAAACAATAAATATAAAATTTGAGGTTTTTTTTTTGTTTTTTTACATAAACATACATTTAAAAGAATTTATACAGAGATTAGAACTTAATTTTTCAAAATTTTCTTTCTTTTAATTTTATCGTTTCAGCGACATTTTGTAGACTTTGTTGAATACTGACAAATATTACAATTTTATATCCAAAAAATAAGTGTAGGAGTTATCCGCAACATAAGCCTCTCTGCGTTTTTATAATTTTTGTAAGGCCGACCACCTTTTCTATTCATTAACTTAGACTTTACGATTTTATAGTTATCCTTAATTAAAATATAACTCAATAATATTATCTACATTAGCTCATGTACATATATTTTTCAATTAACTATGAAAAAGATTTCATATTTTATTTATAAAATATTAGTTTATGAAATTAATATAAACATTTTAATCTCTATGGTTTCACCACTTAACATATAACTTCGATTAATTAATTAGTAAATATTATAATATTTAAATTAATTAATAAATATTTGAAATTATATTTTTTTAATTTAAACTGCATATTAGAAAATTAACTCATATATATTAAAAATTACACTTATTTTTAGATATTACATGTAAATTAAATTAAATGTTAAAAATTATATTTGAATTTTGTATTCTAGACTATAGGTGTTCATGGTCGGGTCGGGCCTAAGTATGATATTAATATACTTTATGCTTTTTTAAGTCTGGCTCGACCCGAAATCAATGCCTAAAATTTTTAACCCGTCCATATTTACAAAAGAACTAACTCAAATTCATTTTAAGTCAGTTCATATTATTTTTTAATTTTTTTAAAACTATTTATATTGTTTTATTTTAATATTAAATAATTTTATACATTTTTTATATAATATCTTAACATTTTTATAATGTTTACATTACAATAGTATTATATATTTAATATATGTTTATTTTTTTAATATGTTTTAAATTATATAATACATAAAAATAACATAATATAAAATATTATAAATTTAAAAAGGATTGAATTGGATCGAACTTAAGTTTTGAATCTTCAAACCCGAGCTTAACCCATATATTAAACGAATTTAATTTTTTTATCTGAACTTATTTTTTAAATATAATATTTTTACTCAAACTCTCAAAATTTAAACGAAATTTTAAATCTAAATGAATAGCTCAACTCATAAATATATTTAATTTTATCAAACAAAACAACCTTCCTAAGAAGAAAAACAAAAGGTGAGGAGGTAGGAAAGACGCGCATAAGAGAGCGTTAGTTTGCATTGAGATGCCTCGGTGTGTGGTGAGAAACACGTGGTAGTGGGTTTCCGGTTGCAGAGCAATTTGAGGAAGACTGAGTCTGAGAGTGGAGAAAGTGGTACCCGTACACGGTTTTAGGTGCCGCGATGCAATTGTAAATAGGAAGACAATTAATGCCCCATTTCGCTTTATCTTCATTTCCTTCCAAGTCCCAATCAACTCCTCAATTCCAACTCTCATATTTATTGAATTATCAGCGCAGCCAAGTTCTACACCTTACAAAATTATTTTCATATGCTTATGTAATTAATTCCTACCCTTAGATCCTTGATTTTTTTAAATCATCTGTTAATAAAAATAATGTCAATTCATTATTTTTTTATAATAAGAAAAGATTAAAAAACTTAGAAGAAATAACAGGATTTAAACACACAAACATGCTATTTATTTTTACAAGATAATTTATCAAAGGGGTATTATGAAAAAAGCATAATGACAAAATTAACTCTTAACATTTGAATATTTGGTTATTTTGGTTTTTAAGGTTTTTTTAGGCTCACTTTCATACATAATTTTTGTTTTTTTGGTTAAATTAGTCATTTTTTAACGGTTTTACTGATGTGGCCGTTAGTTGACTAACGGTCAATATAAATCGCAGACGTGACAATTCAAATATATTTAAATGCTGACATGATATTATTTTATTTTATATACCACGTCAGCAAATGCTTTTAAAATTATTTTTTAAGAATATAAAATTATTAAAATAAATTTTTTTGAAATAATAAAATTATTAAATAAGTTTGATTTTTAATTTCCAAATTTTCTTCCCCTATCTTCCCTATCTTTTCCCATCATATTTTTTGATGATTTGAAACCTTAATTGAAACTTTGACCCCTTACAAATTGTGAATATGCAAGCACAACTTGACATAGTTGAAATATGGGTTCATAATAAATCCTTTTATGCTCTTTATCATACTTTTCTGTCTCTTTTCTTTAAAATCTCTTAATCACTAAATCAAACAACTACAATCAATTTTATGGAAATATGAGTTTTTGAAATATCAAAGTAATTTCCCCATTATTCCCCATTTTCATGTCATCAAGCCACCATTTTTCCCAAAACGGTGAAACAGAAGAAGAAGAACAAGATGAGATTGAGTTAAGTTTAGGAATTTTATTAAAATTATTTTAAAATCATCAGCATCATCTCCATTGTTTCTTTCCTTCATCATCCTCTTTCCCAATTCTTTCTTTTTTCCTAGCAAATAACTGAATGATACATATATCAGTCAAACGATTCTACAAACTTTAGACTAATATATCATTTTTTCCAAACTAGAAATTACTTTATTCTATGAAGAAATTAAAAAAAAAAACTAAATGAGTTTATAGAAGAAAACCCAGACATAGCTTCACATCCTAAACCAAGCAAATCAACAAAATCTAAGACATATAAAAGAAAGCCCAAACGATGAAATCGAGAAACTGAGACGAATTAATTTTTGAGTATGATTTTAAAATTATTTGGAAATAAAAAATTTACAACTCAAAAAAGAGAGCAAGAACTCAAAAAAAAAAATAAAGTACAAAAATTTAGAAAACCCTAAAAATCGTATGGATCCAATGAACAATAAGGGCATCTCTGTTGTTGCCTTAGTAACGACACTGTTACTGCTTTCTTTGGCTCCTCAACTTGCTCTCAGCATCACCAGAAGCCTCCTTAACTTTTCATCAGTAGGTTTAAGGTTTTCAAAAAGCTCAAGAATCAAACTTTGAATACAATATTCAAACTCAAAAATAAGTTTTGATATGCTCAGAAGAAAAAACATGAAAAAAAAATAACTGATTCAAAAGAAATTTTGAATGGGATTACGTTGGATGATGAGGAAAAAGAAAAAAAAAAAAGAACAAAAGAAAGAGGGGGCATGAAAAAATATGGAAATATTTTGTTTTGATTAATTGATTCAAAAGTTAGGGTTTAATTTTTTGTTAGTGTTTAATTTGTTTTATTTTTTAATTGTTTTAATTGTGGGTCCCAAAAATTTTTTAAATGTTTTTTAATTTTAATTAATTTTTTAAGTTTAAATTCATTTGCTGACGTGACATTATTTTGTCTTACATACCACGTCAGCATCTACATACGTGTGGCATTTAGGTGAATTTTTTTTTTACACGTCAGCGTTGTTAGTCAACTAACAGCCATGTTAGTAAGACCGTTAAAAAATGACCAATTTGACCAAAAAAACAAAGATTATATATGAAAGTGAGCAAAAAAAAAAAAAAACCTTAAGAGCCAAAGTAATCAAACATCCAAACTTTAGGTGCTAATTTTGTCATTATGCCTATGAAAAATCTATGTAACAACCGAGGCTTCCTTCATCATACCAGTCAACGAGTGAGAAATTTAAGTTTACTTTTTAGTCAATTCAATCGGTTTCAATTATAATACTATATGTCAATCGGTTTCAATTATAATACTATATGTTAATGAATGGCCCATTTATTTGTTAAAATTGGTGAGTATCAGTATCAACATATTTTGATATATTGTTTCAAATATATGAATATAAACTTATTTACAAATATCAAATGAATAATATTATATAAATTTCAAAATGTAACATATTCTTGTACACAATGATCCGATAAAAGTTTTTTATTATTTATTTACCATAATGGTAAAAAGTTGAAAATTTTACATTTTTTAATATTATTCATGCTCTAATCGATGCATAATATTTCGATTAGTGTGACTAATATAGACCATAATTTTAATTAGTGTGAAAAAAAAAATTGATTGCATTGGCTTATTCTTAAAACAGTGCATATCGATTGAAATTGATGTGAAACCAACTACATTAATTTCAAAACTAAAAGAAAGAGATTGATTTAAAAAAAAAAAAGTTTATGTATTCTATAATCAATTTAATAAGATTTAAATCATTAGCATAATTTCTTAATTTCTGACATAATTTAGTCAAACAAATACAATATTCTCATTTCTATCTTATAACCACAACCATTACTTTTAAAAGAAATTATAATATTTCACTATAATAAAATTTTACTTTACAAATTACCTTAATATAATATCAGATTTTAGTTTTCTTTATTCAATTTAATATATAAGCTTTAAAATCCTTATTTAATCTCAAATCTTATCTCCAATTAGTTTTTTTAATGTGCCAAATATTTAATTTAAAAAACATTTTTCAAGCGGAATTTTAAACCATAATTAATACGAAATATATTTAGCATCACATTTCAAAATCCCTTCTCAAGGTAAACTAACTTTTTAAGTTTCATTTTAAAAAAATTTTCAGTTAGAACGATACTAAAAATATAACTTTTTAAGTAAAATTAAAAAATCGAAAGTTCTAATTTTTGAGTATTCAAATTTTAGTTTGAGTGTCAAATATAAAATTTCGGGTAAATAATATTTCGTTTTTAAAAAATAATTAAAGTTTTAGATTATTTTTTAATATTTAGGAAAATAGATCGATTTTAGAGAGAGAAACAAAAAAAGTCTTGTAAAAAATATTTTCTATTGAGGTGTCAATCAAGGGGCTAAAAGCGTGCCTTGTAGGATGCATGTTCAAGCTCCTTACTACCACCTCAATAGACAACACTTCCTGCAGTATGCGTTTTCTGTTTGTAAAAGAATTCTTTTTTGTGTTGAGTGTTGGAAATTTGGAGAGAAAGATTTATTTGTGTTTGTGTTTGTGTTTGAGGTAGATATTATGATCGTCTTAAGGTATGATTGAGTTCATAATGATATGATGACACTTGGTGACCCCCAAATTTCATTTGTAGTATGGGCATGAAATCATCACCTTAGAAGTCTATCGCATTGCAACTTGGGCTCCCAGTTCATCGTGGTTATACGATTATGGGTTGAAGTATGACTAGGGTTCCCAGTTAACCGATTAACGGTGGTTATGCAATCACAGGTTGAAGTATAACTCAGGCCACCAGTTGGTGGTGTTTATGCGGTCATGGGTTTAGGTTTCATGCTGACTGCCACTTAGAAGTGCAAACTTCTGCACTAAAGATATTGCAATAAAAGATATAAAATAATAGCGGTGTCCACAAGTATATATGTTAGGTTGTAATATAGTTAAATTTACAATGAAACACTAGGGAAGAATTCTGAGAATCGTACCCAAAGGAGGTTGAATTAAACTAAAGGCTATTTTCTATACTAACAAGTCTAAATGGTAATCACCTAAAATTATAGTATGATAAACCAAAATAAATTAAGAAGCAAAATAGCATAAATTTAAGAAAACTAAACAAACAATCAAATTCACTCAATCAAGTAGATGGAAGATTAACTCACATTAGTGTTCATAATTAACTTTAGCTTTAGGGTTTTTTTGAATTAGTTAAGAATGAACTTAGTTATTACCTTTTAGCCTCTAATTAAATCAACTAATCGTGTAACCTCTTAGACCCGGCCTAGATGTTATGGCCGAATCTCGAAGATCACATTGGCCATGACAATGGCGCTTTAAAATGATTAGAAGTTTTCTCTTTCATATCACATTGTAAAATCGTCTTTGAACCTTGTTTAAGTAAAAACCAAATTTAGTTGTTGTCTTGTTTTTGGAAAACTTAAGTATTGTGAGAATTTTATGAAAACATCGTAATTTCATTAAAATATTTGTAGTGAACAAATTTCTATATAAAAAATTCATTTGTTGTTTTTTTGAAAACATTGATTAAACATACATGCAATAAAAATAACAGTCTCATGAATACATGGTGTCGCATTTTGAAAACATAATATTGAACTTTTGAAATCATCCATATTGAGTTTAAGTCGATATTATTATTGAAAATTCATCGAAAGTTATTATTTTTTCTCGAATCACTTAAATCATAGTTTTAAAATATAAACCCATGCATAAAAGTTACAAAATCAAAATCCAGAGTCCCAAAAGCAAAAACCAAAGTCCAAAAATCAAAGTCCATAGTATATAAACATAACCCAATAATTCAAATACCAATAATAGCAATTCTTTCTGAAAAATGATCGAGAGCACCTCTATAGCCGAGCCCATCCTTACCTCGATTATTTGAAAAATCAAAGTTTGGATAGGGCGAGCTTAAAAAACCCAATGTAGGTCTCTAATAATAATAATAATAATAATAATCACAAAATTAACTCATATCATCATTATTTAAAACATATCCTAACATATAGATTACTTAATTACAGAATCAAATATGACAAAATGCGTAATGACGATGTCAATGCAACACTTTTCAAAAAACAGTGCAAAATTAAAAAAACTTATCCTACCCAACTTTGCTACACACCAATAAGAGTTCCCCATAACTCATCAATCTAATAACACACCAATAATGTGATCTAGCCATCAGATAATGCAATCGTGTTGCCAGAAACAAAATAGTGTGGTCGAACCACCAGATATTGCAGATTTACTGCCAAATACAGAATAATGTGGACATTGCCAGATACTTCCTCCATACATATTTCTCACCCCCATGCATGTGATATGGTAACAGAATAGATATTTAGAAGCATGCTTAACAAGCGAATAAGAATATAAGAATGTGGCATGCTTAATCATGTGAATCAAATCTCATATTTTTATACTTATGTTCATAATGACATGCTTAATCACGCAAATCAGATTATCAGAATAGGGCATGCTCAACATGCAAATCCATAGATCAGAATAATCATAACATATATCATTTTCACATAGATCAAAATATCAATAATCATATTTTCATTAGTCATAAATCACACGATATGAGTAATGGAAGTTACATATTAACACATATTACAAAATCACCCAAACAACGAATCATCATCACATATCTCAGAGTTTCGGGATTTACTTACTTGGTATCCTTGTTTATCGATTTTTACTAATATTTTTGAATACTATTGTATTCATCCAATCATATTTTCAAGAATAATATAAACATAAATATTATATCTATATTATTAATATCATTTACATTTAATCAATATTATTTATCATTATTAGAACAAGTCCCCACACCTTATAGATCTGATTGCACAAATCTCGATTTCACTTCAAAAGCGAGAGTTCGATTCTCGAGTCATTATAGTTTTGATCAAATGCTTGGGTTAGTACGGATTTCAACAATTAAACAATAGCCATTTATCAAAAGTGATTATGAATCAATGATACTTAAGAAAAAGGTTGATAAATGACACCCTTCTACTAGTGGTATGCAAACTCTAGGATTTTCGAGTGATTCTTTATTGAGGCACGAAATCGAATAGTTAGCATCATCTTAAACCGATATCAATGTTATAAGATACTACATGACATAAGTATTTCATACCTACAATTTAGTGGAGGAAAGGCTTGAGAATAAATCCCAAAAAGCAGGTTAAAGAGGAGGATTCAACACTATAAACATTATAAGAATACTACAATGTTCAATTTTAGCTTTTGTTGGCATTTTGAGAATAATGTGTATATGTGTGTGTGATGACAATGTTATCTAGTGGAATGGTTTTGGGCATTTATGCTTTAATGCTTTAATGGTGAGTTGGTAGTATGATATAGAATAGGTGTGGTAAATAAGTAGTTAAGAAATGATGAATGTTGTGCTTGTATTGACTAGTTTGTTTTTGCCACAGCCTACACAGCCTGACGACACGACCGTGTGACAACTTTTGAGAAATTACATTATTTACCCACACGACTTCAGTGGGTTATACGGTTTGTTCGCACGATCGTGTGACTCCAGCTTCACATGGACTTAGTCTGTTGCACGATTTTCCCACACGACCATGTGTCCCATCCTTACACAGCCTTAGCCTTTCACACGGTCGTGTGATCTCTATTTAAAAAATCTTCTTTTTTGTATTTGATTCAAATTAATCCTCTATTTAAGCTCAGTTTAAGCCCGAAATTGATTGAATTGCATGTTATACATTATTATATGTGGTAAATTGATATGAAATTTTGAATTATAATTTGTATGTAGATGTTTCATATTTTTTTGTAGCATTCTATTATTCGTGTTTGATGACCAGACCGAGTAAAGGGTGTTACTATTAACTTGATAGATCAAACCAGAATTGCCAATAGGGGGTGAATTGGCTTTTTAAAAATTGGTGGATGAAAAGAGAGGAAATAAAAACAATGAACACAAGGATTTTAGAGTGGTTCAGCCCCAAATGCCTACTCCACTACCCTAGCTTTCCACCACTAAGGATTTTCTCAAATTCACTAATTTGTACAACCTTTGAGGACAAGGTTTACAACTCACATAAGATTTCTACCCCAAATCTTAAGTTATAAACTTTCTCAAAGAGATACAAATAAGCAAACAAGAAATTATCATAACAAGATCAAATTATTTGCAAATGAAACTCAAAATACAATAAAATACACTTGAGCAAAAGAATATAAATAAAGCTCACAAGTGTATGTAAGAAATGTGAAAGAATTAATCTCTAAGGTTGTTTGATTGAAGATATTTTCTTGAAAGTGCTTTCTTAGTTGTTGTAGGTCTTTGGAAGATGGTATTTTTACCTTTTAATTGATTTCAAACCGTTGAGGTTGTTGGAGACTTGAATATAGTCGAGTGGGATGGAAAACCAGAGCATTTATGTCACTTGCAACAACTAGTATCTATACCGTACAAAAGGGTATTGATATTTTTTATCATAAATGCTCCCCTTTAATAAAACACATTTTGAATTTGAGCCCAAAGTAAAATTTTTGTCATTTAAGTTTGCATCCTTTTTTACTTTAAGAAAATTGGTCACAAGATTTTCATTTGGTTAGCAACAAAGAATAATCAATCAATTTACCTTTTCTTCTCCCTTTTTTGTTATATAAAAAATCAAATAAAACTCAAGGAGAAAAGAAAGTTAGTTCATAATAATATATAGATAAATATTGAATGAGCAATGAACTAAAAACATCAATTGAATCTAAAAATACTAATAAAGCAATAAAGTTTAATCAAAATAGAAACATTGGCATAAAAAAAGAAAAAAAGGTGTAAATGTCATGAAAATGAAATGTAGGTCCTAGAGCTACTCTAATCATTATGATGAGGGGAGAAAGGAGGCGTCGAAGGAAAATATGCCCGGAGTGTCGTCATTTGAGACTCTATAGTAGATATCCTAGAATTAACATCTTAGCGAAGTCCTCGAATTTCATCGTTATTAGTTCTAACTTCTTCTCGAAGTCCCCAAACATCGTTGCTCAAGGAATGGATAGCATCGAGCAAGGCACTATTGACTTTCGATGAAGGTTGAGCATGAGAGGAGGAAGCCGATGGAAGAGTGTGAAGGGTGCCAGAATATCGTCAAACGTGTTATTGATGTCATCATCTTCATGTTCCGCTGAATTGTCACTTTTAATCCACGTACCAATGTTGGTATTGAAATGATATCCCATATGATGTAGAGCTGATAACTCTTGAAAAGAGTTATATTTCAGGCCTTTTAAACTTGATAAATTATTTGTACTTAGGTAAATATAGTTGCATTTTAGGTGAATTTCTTAGCATTTTTAATTAATGCATTATAAAACTTGGATTGCACTTTAAATGTTAAAATTTGTTACTTTTACTTGTTGGAGGGAAGAAATTGTGTGTTGCTTGTGGTAGGTGTAGGAGAAGGACATGAGATGAAGGAGTGAAATATTTTCATGGCAAAAGGTTAGAAAGTTTGCTAGTATAAATGTCATAGTAATTCCAAGAAGAAGCTGACTCAATAGAGAAACTCATACCCAACCTAGCTAGCTGGACGTGTACCAGAAAGATCTACTGGAAAAAGGGAGAAAAAGCGTCAGTTAGAGAGATACCTACTTGTAGAAGATCTATATAACTCGTGAAAAATCAAAGAAAAAAAGTGTGGAGCCTAAGAGCAAAAAATAAGTGAGAAACACGTGAAAAATCTGAGGAAAAAAACCACGAGGAAAATATGATGCAAGAAGGGAAGGTAGGAGTTTCAGCGCAGAGCAGAAGTTTGAGGAAGAAGATGATGCATCTCCACCTGGGCTCGTGAGGCATTGTAGCGCAAGAGTGGCGGCTGGATCAGCACCACCTAAAGTTCTTCCTTCATCTCTAGATTTGTGTTCTAAATTTTACCTTTGAAATATGTTGAATGATATTATTATTTTGGACGGTAATCCTCAATCCATAAGCTAATCTCATCGGGTTGCAATTATTAAGTTATATTTTGAATCCATTGTGAACGCTTAAAGTTTGATTTTAATTTGTTTATTGTTTCATTCGATTGAGTACTGTAACGCGTAGGTTTGTGCAAGTGTACACAATCGTTATCAAATAATAAGTAAGTATAGAGTTATCGTCTCCACAGGGACTGCATATGTTAATCAATTAATTGTAAAATTAAATTAAACAACTTGGTAATAAAAACACAACAATTTGAAAGGTTTGATGATTAAAATTAAATGTAACAATCCAGATGCAAATGATCCCTAATGCAATTTAATAAAAGTATGAAAATTATCTATATTAATGAATGGATTTTAGTAGGAGATAAACACAATCACAATAATTAATAACATATATAAACTAGGATAATCACATTAATTAATTTAATTCATTCTCAACATACTCTTACTATTCAGAAACCAAATTAGGTCCTTTTGGAATCCTTTACTTAGCAAATATGCATTTTACTGATCATATTAACTAAAGGTTTCTTAGTATTCATGTGAGGTAACAAGGACGTGTTAGGTTTAAAATAATTTAATCACAAAAAACTAAAAACTATGCAAGATAATAGAACTCGTTAAAGTTATTATGAACCTGCAATTTAATTGGGTTAGGATCTAAATTGAGCATGCACATTTTAATTATTATGTCCACCAGCCGTCATCTGATTAGGATCGCTCAACTAATTCTGATGCATAAAATCATGTATGAATGTAATACATACTTGAAATTAATTGAAAACATGATCGATTGAGGCACAAATATCATAAGCGTGAATCAAATGAAATTTATTAAAATAATGCAATCATCCTAACTTAAATAAAATTAAGCTATCATTGTTGATGAAAAGATCGAAGAACACATAACAAACATTATAAAATTAAGTAGAAGAAAAGAAAGAATAAACCCTATCGAAGTGACTATCACCCAAACTCCGATTGATGATGACTCCTTCAAATCTTTGCTTTGCTCCTTTGCTAATGGCTCTCTAAGGTGACCGACCAAGGGATCTCTTAGAGGCTTAATTGGCTAAAATCTGAAGGTAAGAAAAGAGATGCTAGGCGTGAGAATGGAAAGAGAATTGAGAGAATGAGACGATGAGAGAAATGATGAATGAGGGATGCATGAGGGATGATTTTGACGTGAGATTGAGGGCTCTATTTATAGGCGAGGTTGATGGGTGAGTTTACCAAAAATAGGGTGGTTGAATCCCCCATTATTCTCTCATGCATGGCCGGCCATGAAGTGAGGACTTCAACTTGGTTGTTTGATTTATTTTGAAGCATTCAACCATGCCACATCAAACAAGGATCAAGATCCAGTCAACAACAATCTTCTGGGTCGATTTCTGATTTCTTCTCAACTGTAGAGACTCCTTGCAATTACCCCAAAATTCCTTATTGGGAAGGCATTGTGAATGCTAAAATTTGGCTCCTAACGCACTTGGGTTGGACAGTTTTGTGACCCAGCAAGCAACCAGACTTGTTCAAAACACATTAAATTGATTTGGGTCAAATAAAATAATTAATTAACCCAATTTATAATATTTCACCAACCCAATTAATGAAATAATACGTGTCCATTAATTAATATAATTTCATACTTTTTAATTAATTTAATTTTCATGACCTACTTTACATATTAAAATATAACATATTTAATAAAATCCTAAAATAAGCCATTTTGTGCATAAAAACTATATAATAAAGTATAAAATAACATTTTTTTATAATTTCCATGTCTTAAATTCGTATTTCACTAATTTATTAAACCTATATATTTTCGAATTTACACACCCTAAACTTAAACTATTGCTCGTCTCAAGTAATGTTCATGCACAACGAAGTTTTTGCTAAGGTAATATTGCAAAATGTGTAAGCAATATCAATCTTTGGCACATAATCAGGGGCGAATCTAGAGGGGGTTGGCAAGGGCTCTTGCCCCTTTAAAATAGAAAAATATCCATTTAGCTCCTTCAAATTTTTTAAAATTTTAAATTAGTAAAGGTAAAAAATTGCACTTTGCCCACTAAAAATGATAAAATTTTGATTTAATCCTTTAAAAATTGCATTTTTACTATCATAAAAATTAAAATTTAACTTCGCACCCCCTAAAAAAATTTTCTAGCTTCACCCCTGCACGTAATCATGCATCAACAATATCATGTTCATAGATTTTCTTTATTATTAAGTAGCTCACATGCAAACATTATTCAGAATTTTTATACTAAGTATCAAGATATGCTAACAAGAGTTATAATTTGCCTGCATTTCGAAGTCATAGATAACATTCCTCATTAAACATAATTTCCTACTGATCTGGATCTTTAGAACACCCTAAACTTATTCTGAACTCATGCCTCATAAATTTTCTTTCAGGAATTGAGATAATTTGTCTTCGCTCTTTCTTCTCTCTTTTTTAAATAAGCATGAGCATGTACATCCTTTCGAATTTTTCCTCAAATGTTGATCACAAGAGTTAAGATGGGTGCACAAAGTAGGATAAACTTAAAAAGATGATAACCTGGCTTACGATGTAGGTACTTTGCAATAAACAAACCATTAAGTTCAAAATTTAAGTTTCAAAGGGTTTAATATCATAAGGTGGGCTTGAAAGGCTCAAACAATCCAAAAAAATTGTGCTTATATCATATTTAGTCTTTTATGTCTCTTAGGATTTCGCCTCAAGAAAGTTACTAAGTCAATTCTAAAGACATAAACCTTCATGCTGTAACATCCAAATTCCGAGTATTATCACCGGTTAGGATTTCGGTGTCTTCTATTCATCTTTTACACATATACGACTATTCACATCTTTATTCAATTTAAAAAAAATCATTTCTCACAACATAAAACAATATATAAACATAACATTATTTCGTCAAGAGTAAAAATGGAATTCAACATTTTAGGGGACTTCTACCGGTACCTGATGGTCAAGTATCGGTAGTAGTCAATTCAATGATCAATTTTAAACAGTGTAGATTTCTACTGATACCTGTACTAGTTCTACCGATACAAGTATAATTTCTACCAATACATGTCCTGCATCTACTGATACTAAAAACTCTAGAGAGCTAAATTTCCATCGTGTATCTTCTACCGATATAAGCATACAAACTACCGATACTTCCATACATACAACTACCGATACAACTCAAGTCAATATACAACCTCTCTCCTACCCTGCACTTCTACCGAAACACACATGAGTTCTACTGAAACAAGTAAGCTAAATCTCTAGAATTGTACCAAACACAAGTTCATTGTTTCCATATAAGCACAACTTTTATCTATGCATTCAAGACAACACAAATACAAGATTTATATCAATACAAGGTACTTAGAACTACATCCAATATTTCATCAAACATAACAAGGTTTTTCACAAACTCATTTTATAAAGAAAAGGTAACATCATCCTAGTACATGCCACATTAACCAAGTGATGTAAAAGTCTACCGAACAACTCCGGGATAGTATGATGCTTCAAGATGATCCGATCTCCGAACAGCAAAAGTGAATCTACAAAACAAATGCAAATCCACAGGTAAGCACTTTAGGGCTTAGTAAGTACATAAAGTTAAATAGATTTAATAAACTTCAAGAGTTGTAAAAATCTAATTAATCGAATGGAACACTGTTTACATATGGGGTAGGTTTCACTCGCATTTATTTCTCACGATGACATAAAGTTATCAGACCCTTGTTCTGCATTGGAACACAGTTCATTTAATACTCATGATGACATATGGTCATTGGACCTCTTGTTCTGTATAGGAATTCATACTCACGATGACACTGAGTCATCGGACATTTAATCCATCATGGATTCATTTACTCACGATGACACTTAGTCATCGGACCTTTAATCCATAAAGGATTCATTTACTCACGATGACACTTAGTCATAGGACCTTTAATCCGCAAAGGATTCATTTACTCACGATGACACTTAGTTATCGGACCCTTTTGTTTATAGCTTGAACCGTTTATCTTTAGTAGTTCATTCACACTCGTCTTCAACAACTTCGATTATCATTTCATCTCACTACAATAGTCATATTATAAGAATAAGCAATTTAAGTTAGAATTTAACCATACGAACTTACCGGACTGTGTTGCAGTTGTGAATGGATTTCAGGGACTATTCCGCTAATTTTCCTTTTCCACGATCTATGGCTCGGTCATAGTTTACATTCACAAATCATTCAATTCTCACATTAAATTACATAATTTAGTCATTCAACACCATTTAATCCCTTTTGGGAAATTATAATTTTACCCCTAATAGTTTCCATTTATTCAATCTAGTCCTTTCAACATAAAACATGTAAAATACCTATTCTCTCACATAACTAACCATAACTGAATTATCTTGGGTACCTATCCAACCCATTTACATATCTATTTTTACAACAATACATATAATTTCACAAATTTCACACTTTTAGTCCTTTAATCCTAATTTCTTTAAAAATCACTTTACAAAGATTTAACCCAAGTATCAAACATTCAAATACATCAAAAGCTTTCAAAAACAAGAAATTTCAACAATGGTAAGTTTTCTAACATTTGACAAATTCACAAATTAGTCCTTGTATAAGCTAGATCAAGTTAATACGAACTCAAAAACATAAAAATTACTAAAAACGATCAAGGTTTGCTTACCCAAATCAAAGCTTAAAGCTTGAAAGTGTAAAAACCCTAACTTTCTCCTCTTGGACGAATGAAGAAGAAGAAGGTGAGAAATTATGATGGTTTTCTTCATATTCTTAATTTAATTTCATATACATACTAATGGCAAACTTGTAATTTTTATGACTTTTATAATTAACTTTATTTAACCATTTTGTTAACCTTATTAATCATGCTATATTCACTTAATACTTATTCCATTCCACTAACTAATACTTCTTTGGTTAATTTACTTATTAAGTCCTCCTAATTTAACAATTATACTTTTATCCTTTTTATAATTTAGTCATTTCTATTCAATTAACTATCTAATCAATGATATTTTCGAATCATAATTCATATGATGCATATATCACTAAAAATATTTAAAATGAAAAAATTTATGACTCGACTCGGCGGAGTTGTGGTCCTAAAACCATTGTTTCTGACACCACTAAAAATCGGCCTGCTACAACTCTCCCTCCTTGGGGAAATTTCGTCCCGGAATTTCTTACTCGTGATCAAAGTAAGGTATTGTGATTTCATTGAAGCCTCTATTTCCTAAGTAGCTTCTTCAGTTCCGTGTCGATTCTATAAAACTTTAACCAATGGTACTCTTTTATTTCGCAGTTCTTTTACTTCACGAGCTAGAATCTTAATCGGTTCTTCGAAATACGATAAATCTGGTTGTATTTCAACCTCACAGGGCAAAATCACATGTGAAGGATCCGACCTATACCGTCTAAACATCAAAATGTGAAACATATTATGAATCTTCTCTAATTTTGGCAGTAAAGTTAACTTGTATGTCACAGGACCAACCCGTTCAATAATCTCATACGGCCCAATAAACCGGGGGCTTAGCTTCCCTTTTCTTCCAAACCTTAACACTTTCTTCCAAGGTGAGACTCGCAAGAAACTACTGCAAACTCTATATCTTTCCTTTTAAGATCTACATAAGACTTCTGTCGGCAGGATGCTGCTTTCAAGTAGTCGCAGATTACTCGTACCTTGTCTTTAGTCTCATAAATCAAGTCGGCTCCAACTAATTGTTTTCACTCAACTCTGACCAATACAAGGGTGTTCTGCATTTCCTACCATATAATGCTTTGAACGGAGCCATTTTGATACTAGTCTGATAGCTACTGTTATATGCAAACTCCACCAATGGCAAATATCTTTCCCAACTACCCTTAAATTCAAGTATACAACACTGTAGCATATCTTCAAGTATCTGTATCACTCTTTCCAACTGACCATCCGTCTGCGGATGATATGCAGTACTGAAATTCAATCGAGTGCCCAAGGCTTCATACAACTTACCCCAAAACCTCGAAGCAAAATGGAGATCTCTGTCAGAGATAATAGATGCTGGTACTCCATGTAATTGTACTATCTTAGATACATACAATTCTGCCAACTTCTCTAGTGGGAAGTCCACTCGAATAGGAATAAAGTAGGCCGATTTCGTCAATCTGTCCACTATAACCTAGATCGAGTCTTTCTTCCTCGGTGTTGTCAGTAATCTTGTAACGAAATCCATGGTGACCTGTTCCTATTTCCACTTAGGAATAGTAATAGGTTGCAACAGTCTAGACTTTCGGCCTTTACTTGCTGACACACCAAACATCTAGTCATGAACTCTAAGACTTCTCGTTTCATACCCGACCACCAATACGTCTTCTCCAGGTCGTTATACATTTTCACGCTGCCTAGATGAATGGAGTAAGTACTACTGTGAGCCTTTGACAAAATATCCTGTCTTAAGTCAGAATTATCAGGAATGCATATTATGCCCTGGAAGTACAACATACCATCATTATATGCAATAAATTCAGTTGTTGCATCATTCTGCATTAGTTCTTTTCTAGCCTTAAGCTTCGAGTCATTCTCTTGTAACTCTTGTATCCGCTGTAAGAATAACAGTTTCGTCTGAAGTTCTTCTATAACAGAACAATCACCTTCAAGTGACAAATGAGCATTCATTGCTCTCAAAGCAAATAATGATTTCCGGCTCAAAGCATCAACAATAACATTAGCTTTCCTGGATGGTATTTAATTACCAAATCATAGTCTTTTAATAATTCTAACCATCGCCTTTGCCTTAAATTCAATTCCTTTTGAGTCATCAGATACCTTAAACTTTTATGGTATGTGAATATGTGACACTTCTCCTCGTATAAATAATGTCACCAAATCTTCAAAGTAAACACAGTGACTGCCAACTCTAAGTCATGGGTCTGATAGTTCCATTCATGCGGTTTTAATTATCGGGAGGCATAAGCTATTACCTGTCCCGTTTGCATCAATACACAACCCAGGCCATTTAGAGATACATCACTATATACAACAAACTTTTTACCCATTTCAGGTTATGTCAATACCGGAGCTTCTGTCAACAATTTCTTCAGTTGATCAAAACTCTGCTGACACCTTTCTGACCACACAAACTGAATATGCTTCTGTAGCAATTTCGTCATCGGCAAGGCTACGATAGAGAATTTTTTCACGAATTGACGATAATAGCCTGCTAATCCCAGAAAACTACGTACCTCAAAAACATTCTTAAGTATCTTCCAATCGAGAATAGCTGACACTTTACTCGGACCAACCCGAATTTCTTCCGATGATACCACATGGCCTAGAAATCCAAATTCTCAGAGCCAGAATTCGCACTTGCTGAACTTAGCATATAGCTGTTTCTCTCGCATTATTTGCAAAACTTCCCTCAGATGTTGAACATGTTTTATCTCGGACTTGGAATAATCAATATATCTTCAATGAACACCACTACAAATTTATCCAGTTGAGGTTTAAAAACTCGGTTCATCAAATCCATGAATGTTGCCTGAGCGTTAGTTAATTCGAATGACATTACCAGAAACTCATACTGTCTGTACCGAGTTCTGAATGCGGTTTTTTGCACATCACTATCTTTTACTCGCATCTGATAATAACCCAATCAGAGATCTATTTTAGAAAAGACGGTCGCACCTATCAACTGATCAAACAACTCATCAATACAAGGTAATGGATATTTATTCTTGATTGTTACCTTGTTCAACTATCTGTAGTCTATGCACATTCTTATCAATCCATCTTTCTTCTTTACAAACAAAACTGGTGTGCCCCAAGGCCATATGCTCGATCAGACAAAGCCCTGTCTAACAACTCTTGTAACTATGCCTTAAACTCTTTAAATTAAGTGGGTGCCATCCTGTACGGTGGAATCGAGATCAGTGTAGTTCTAGGTACTAAGTCAATGCCAAATTCTACTTCTTTGAGTGGCGGTAAACCGGGTAACTCCTCTAGAAACACATCTGTAAATTCCTTGATAATCGGCACCTGTTCTAACTCTGTTCCTGTATTCTGAGTATCAAGTACATAAGCCAAAAATGCTTCACAACCTTTATGAAGCATCTTCTGTGCTGATAATGACGAGATTATTCTGGTGCCACTGCTTAACTTCTCTGACTTAACTGTGATTACTTCTCCTGTTGACCGTTTCAAATCTATCTGTCTTCGTTTACAATTAACCACTGCATCATGCTTACTTAACCAGTCAATTCCTAAAATTACATCGAACTCAGTAAATGGTAGCATCATCAAATCAGTAGGGAACTTACAGTACTGAATTCTCAGTGGACATTTACGACTTATCAAATTAACAATGACACTATGAGTCAATAAGTTTCTGACTTGTACATCAAACTAAGTCGACTCAATAGGCAATTTCTTTTTAGTAGCTAATGCAGTACAAATATATGAATAAGTCGATCCCGAGTCAATCAATGCACACACAATATCATTAAAGAGATAGAATATACCAGTCACAACATCAAGAGCGATAGCCTCTTCTCGAGCTCAGATAGCATAAGTCCGTGCAGGTGCTCGAGCCTCAGATCTGGCTACAGTATCTTTTTTATCTTCACAGTTTCCACTTGTACCGCTACTTTGCCCTGACATCTATTCTGTTGTGGTGTAGTAGGAGGTTTTACACTCTGTTCCTCCTTTGCTTCAGATCTCATCGGACAGTTCCTCAGAAAGTGATCTGTACTTTCGCATCGATAATATGTCCCTTTCATCTTGCGACACTCACCTGCATGGTTCCTCTTACAATACCCACATATCAGACTAGGTATATTACGAACGCTAGCCACACTGTCTACGGGTCTGTTCTGGAATTTAGATTCTGGTGGTCCCAACTTACTTCTACATAGAAATCCCGAAGATACTGGGCCCCGACTAGCCTCTTCTTTGAATCTTTTCAGCGGTGGCATAGAGAAGGTCTTGGCATGTTTTTCCTTCCAGATTCTTGAAATCTCTTTTCTCTTTAGCTCTTGCTGTTGTAGATTTCTTCCATCTTTTGAACTCTGTCAGCTAACACTACTAGTGGTCGAATTTCAAATCCACCCACCATCATTCTTATCTCGTCATTCAGCCCTTCTTCAAAATGGACGCACATAGCTTCGTCAGTTGGTACCACCTCTCTAGCATACTTGCTCAGCTGCACAAACTCTTGTTCTTAATCTGCCACCATTTTATTTCCTTGCCTCAATTCTAAAAATTCTTTCTTCTTCTTATCCAGATACCATTTCCTGACATATTTCTTCTTAAACTCTGTCCGAAAAAAGTCCAAAGAAACTTCATTTTTCGACATCATTACCGCGACCATAGCCCACCAGTGAAAAGTCTCGTCCTTCAGTAGTCATGCAACACACCTTACATAGTCTTCAATAGGACAAACCATCTCATTCAAGACTCTCAGCATATTTTTCAACCAGTATTCAGCTCTGGAAGGATCGTCTTCCACACTTTCTCGGAAGTCTTTAGCTCCGTATTTCCTAACCCTATCTATAGGGATACGACGCCTCGATTCCACCACTAGAGGTAGGGAAGGCCTTTCTAGGGGTGCTATCGATCGGGCACTTGGCTGTGTGATAGGAGGCGTAGGGGATGGTACCAACAGATTATTTCTCATGAATTCCATTAACCACCGCCCCATTAAATCGAAGAACATACTTCATTCTCTGTCATCGGTAATATTGATGCATTATGGCTAGCTCCAGAATCATTAGTCGGAGCATTGCTATTTACCTCATTAGTTTCCTCTTTATCAGAGTTAGACATCCTGTATTTATATGCAAAAATCTTAGTTAGATCGGTTTCATCTATATCACACTATCATAGGTTCAATATGACATGTACTTCTAAATCATCAAACATGACCATTCATCCAAGAAATGGCTAAACCAAAAGCTCTGATACCACTAAATGTAACACCCAAATTTCGAGTATTATCGTCGGTTAGAATTTCGGTGTCTTCTATTCATTTTATACTGTTCATCTTTTAAACACATATGACTGTTCACATCTTTATTCAATTAAAAAAATCATTTCTCACAACTTAAAACAATATATAAACATAACATTATTTCGTCAAGGGTAAAAATGGAATTCAACATTTTAGGGGGACTTCTATCGGTACATGATGGTCAAGTATCGATAGTAGTCAATTCAATGATCAATTCTAAATAGTGCATATTTCTACCGATACCTGTACTAGTTCTACCGATACAAGTATAATTTCTATCGATACATGTCATGCATCTACTAATACTAAAAACTCTAGAGAGCTAAATTTCCATGCTTTATCTTCTATCGATATAAGCATGCAAACTATAGATACTTCCGTACAAACAACTATCGATACTCATAATTTAACTATCGATACAACTCAAGTCAGTATACAACCTCTCTCCTACCCTACACTTCTACCGAAACACACATTGGTTCTACTAAAACAAGTAAGTTAAATCTCTAGAATTGTACCAAACACAAGTTCATTGTTTCCATATAAGCACAACTTTTATCTATGCATTCAAGACAACACAAATACAAGATTTATATCAATACAAGGTACTTAGAACTACATTCAATATTTCATCAAACATAACAAGGTTTTTCACAAACTCATTGTATAAAGAAAAGGTAACATCATCCTAGTACATGCCATATTAACTAAGTGATGTAAAAGTCTACCGAACAACTCCGAGATAGTGTGATGCTTCAAGATGATCCGATTTTCGAACAACAGAAGTGAATCTACAAAACAAATGCAAATCCACAGCTAAGCACTTTAGGGCTTAGGAAGTACATAAAGTTAAATAGATTTAACAAACTTCAAGAGTTGTAAAAATCTAATTAACCGAATGAAACACTGTTTACATTTGGGCTAGATTTCACTCGCATTTATTTCTCACGATGACACAAAGTCATCGGACCCTTGTTCCGCATTGGAACACATTTCATTTAATACTCACGATGACATATAGTCATTGGACCTTTTGTTCTGTATAGGAATTCATACTCACGATGACACTGAGTTATTGCTCCTTTAATCCTTCATGGATTCATTTACTCATGATGACACTTAGTCATCGGTCCTTTAATCCATAAAGGATTCATTTACTCACGATGACACTTAGTCATAGGACCTTTAATCCGCAAAGGATTCATTTACTCATGATGACACTTAGTCATCAGGCCCTTTCTTTATAGCTCGAACCGTTTATCTTCAGTAGTTCATTCACACTAGTCTTCAGCAACTTCAATTATCATTTCACCTCACTACAATAGTCATATTATAAGAATAAGCAATTTAAGTTAGAATTTAACCATACGAACTTACCGGACTGTGTTGCAGTTGTGAATGAATTTTAGGATTATTCCGCTCATTTTCCTTTTCCACGATCTGTGGCTCGATCGTAGTCTACATTCGCAAATCATTCAATTCTCACATTAAATTACATAAGTTAGTCATTCAACACGCTTTAGTCCTTTTGGGAAAATTACAATTTTACCCCTAATAGTTTCCTTTTATTCAATCTAGTCCTTTCAACATAAAGCATGCAAAATACCCATTCTCTCACACAACTAATCATAGCCGAATTCTCTTGGGTACCTATCTAACCCATTTACATATCTTTTTTTACAACAATACATAAAATTTCACAAATTTCACACTTTTAGTCCTTTAATCCTAATTTGTTCAAAAATCACTTTACAAAGGATTTAACCCAAATATTAAACATTCAAATACATCAAAAGCTTTCACAAACAAGAAATTTCAACAATGACAAGTTTTCTAACATTTGACAGATTCACAAATTAGTCCTTGTATAAGCTAGATCAAGCTAATACGAACTAAAAAACATAAAAATTACTAAAAACGATCAAGGTTTGCTTACCCAAATCAAGCTTAAAGCTTGAAAGTGTAAAAACCCTTTCTCCTCTTGGTCGAATGAAGAAGTAGAAGGTGAGAAAATATGATGGTTTTCTTCATTTTCTTAATTTAATTTCATATATATACTAATGGTAAACTTGTAATTTTTATGACTTTTATAATTAACTTTATTTAACAATTTTTTTAACCTTATTAATCATGCTATATTCACTTAATACTCATGTCATTCCACTAACTAATACTTCTTTGGTTAATTTACTTATTAAGTCCTCCTAATTTAACAATTATACTTTTATCCTTTTTATAATTTAGTCCTTTCTATTCAATTAACTATCTAATCAATGATATTTTCGAATCATAATTCATATGATGCATATATCACAAAAAATATTTAAAATGAAAAATTTTATGACTCGACTCGTCGGAGTTGTGGTCTCGAAACCACTGTTTCCAACACTATTGAAAATCGGGCTGTTACACATGCATGTTTAATCTCAAGGAAAACTAAATTTTCACGGCAAACATTACCTACGACTAAGATCGTACAAGCATTCCACAATTCATGATAACATACATTAAACTTAGATAGAATCATCATTCATGCTTGCATTCATTCTAACTTATTGACAAAAATTTTCTCTGAACATTCATTTATTAAAGCATACTTATGTAAAAAGATTGAAACATACTTGAAAAATTAAAAAATTCGAGCAAATTGCCTTATCCCTGTAACACCCCAATTTCACCCGGCCCAAATAATAAAATAATAAAAGAAAAAAAACAAAATAAATTAAATAAAAATCTTTTAGTAAAAAAGTCCAAATTACAACCCAAACCTAGCCAAACCTTAGCCCAAATTTATAATGAGCCCACAAGCTCAAAATGTTAAAAACATTTGGAAACATTAATTCTTCCTAAGTCATCTACCGCCGCTTCCTTTCCCTCTCCCTATGGCCATGTCAGCACCAAGTCAGTTCCATGTCAATGCCACGTCAACCACGTGCCCAAGGTCAAATCTTACCTCTCGTCTACTCCTTTCACTGAAATGGCAAAGGCACTCCTCTCATAATTGGTGTTGACCCCAAAAGCTACCTTTCTAGTGTTACCTGCAAGAAAAATAGAGAGCAAGATAGAAGTAATAGAAAAACCAAATGACATGTATTTATTTCGGCTATAAAAGCCATCACCTACCGATTGTAGATTTTTATAGAGCATTGAATAGCAATAAAAAAAAAACAAGAAAATTTCAAGGTGAAATTTTGCATCTTTATTTCAAATTTTGAAAGTAAAAAAAAGAGGAAAAATAACAAACAAATCTAGGGTTTTAAAAAAGCTTACCTTTTTCAATCTTTTTTTGTCATTGAAGGAAGGTCTGTCTCTCCAAACAGAGACCCTCTGAACAACCCATGTTCGAAGAGGGACTCGAATGTGAGAAAAAAAATAAAAGCAACTTCTCAAGGATCCCTAAAAAAACCTGAAAGGTTTTCCATTTTTTGGGATTTTTGGACAATGTTTTGGAAGTTTTTAACCCTAGATCTGTATTCGAGGGTTGAAAACACTTCGAACAAAAAAAAAGAGTCATTTTTGAAAATTCGGCCATCGTAGGTGACAGTTGTCATCGCCGATAACTGGTAGCCATGGTGGACGAAGATCGGACCTGTGGCCGACTCTCATGAACGTTTGAGAGAAAAAGAATGGGTTTTTTGAAAGTTTTTTTTTTATAAAGGTGTTCAAATGAATTTTAAAAACTAATTTTGATTTAAATACCCTACCCCATACAACGTCGTTTGGGCTTAATGCAATAAGCTCCAAAACGACATCGTTTTGGTATAAGTCCGAACCCGACCCGTATACACTCCAAGGTCCGCGTGTTTTCGTGCGGAGGGTTGATTTTCCATATCTATCCCTCTGCATTTCACTGGTTTTCAATTTAATCCTTCAAAGAACCAAATCAACTCCATACGACGTTGTTTTCTAGTTAATTTCAATAGCTACAAAACGTCATCATTTTGGACAACCCTAATCTGACCTTGACATACCTTAAGGAGATCCGCATGTTTTTAAAGTTGGGCTAATTATCTTCATGGTCCTTCTCCATTTTTTTTGCTGTTTAATCTAGTCCTCAAACCTGTTTTATTAAATGTTTTAAATTTGCCTCTGAAGTTCTACCTCTTTTGCATCCTAGTCCTCTAACCTTGAGTGCATATGGGGTTACGTGGCAAAAATCTGAGAAATTTCTCATACAAGTCCTTCGTTCTTTTTATTAATCGAGTTTAACCCCTTATATTTTTCTTTGTTTTACTTTTTGCCTAAAGTTTTATTTTCAGTAAAATCTAATTCCTATTTTTTTATCTCTTTTCAAATCTTACCCTTTTATTTTATTTTCTTTAAAATTAAGTCCTTTTGCCTCTTTTTTTTTTAAAAAAATTCAATCTTTTAAATAATTTGTATTGTCCACTTTAGTTTAGTTATTTAACTTGCATTTTGTATTTTGGTATTATTTGTATATACTTATTTACTATTTTCGCCATTTTTTATTTCTTTATTTTGTAAATTCACATGAATATTCATTTATTTTTATAAAATGTTTTAACAATTGTATTGTTTTTTTTTTTAATACATAAACTGTTTTAAAACAACAAAGCAATGATATTTTATTTTAGTGAATTCGAAAGTGATGCCCTAACGTGTTGGGTACTATTTTTCTTCGATCCTAAATAATCGAATATCCTATTTTAAATTGATAATAGCCATTTTTTACTTATACATTACATGGATTTATCCATCTTTTGCGAAACATTTCTAACAAAATAAAATGTATATCATTCTTTAGATACATAAATTGTTTTAAAAATAAAGGCCATGTTCTTTTATTTTAGGGAATTCGATAAATTATGCCTTAATGTGTTGGGTACGATTTTCCTTTGAACCTAAATAATTGAGTATCCTCCTTAAATCGATAATTGCCTTTTTTTTTATTTTATAAATTGCAATGTTATTTATCCATCTTTTACAAAACATTTTAACAAAATAAAGTGCATATCATTTTTAAAATACATAAATTGTTTTAGGAAAAATTAAGGCAATGTTATTTTATTTTAGAGAATTCGAGAAATAGTGCCTTAATGTGTTGGGTATGGTTTTTCTTTGAACCTAAATAATTAAGTATCCTACTTAAAATCGATAAATGCTCAATGTTCTGTTATTTTAGGGGACTCAAAAAATCGTGCCCTAGTGTGTTCGGTATGGTTTTTTTCTTTCAAACCTAAGTAATTGAACATTCTATTTAAACATCTTATTCATGTATTTCTAGATCGCATTTTAAATTTTACTTGAATTCTCGATTTTCAATATCAAAACATCAAATAATCGGATAGGTACCAATTTTGGGCGTTTGAGGGTGCTAATCTTTCCTCATGCGTAATCAACTCTCGAGCCCATTTTCTTTTGATTTCGAAAACCATATTGATTTTAATAAATTTAAATATATTCCTAGGTGACCTAATCAAACCTATTTAAAAATGATTGGTGGTGACTCCATTTTCAATTTTAAAATAAAAGTCGGGACTTTTTTCAAAAAATGGTTTCGATAGCTTGGCGACTCCACTGGGGACAAATAAGAGAGCCAGGCCACGAGTCGATTATTTTTCGTCTTTTGATTGAAAATTGAGAATTTGATTTAAATTTAATTTGCGATCCTGTCTTGCATATATTGATTTGAATTAATTTATCTATTGATTTACTTTTGGGTCGAAAGTGAGGGTTTTTCATGCATTTGAATTGATCGATTACTTTACCTTTTAAGTGAAAGTGAGAAACTATTCCTTCGTGAGGTCTTCACCTTCGTGCAGGTGATTGTGTTGTAAACGTCACAACATTTATGTGCAAGCAGACACTGTCGATGTAAGTATAATAGACAAGTGAATCTATCGAATATCGATCCCACGAGGATGGTGTTCTTATAGCCTAAATTTGTTGAAGCAATTAAAGTTGAGATGAAAAGAACTGTTAAGAGTAATGTCACCGCAAATTAGTTAAAACTGCACTAATAAAAGAGTTAAATCTGTCAATGCAATTATAACATAAAATATTAGAGCAAAATAATAGAAAATGAATTTTTTGTTGAAGATGATTGTAAATGTAAATTCAGAAAATTTAAAGAAGTAGATCAAGTGTAAAGGAATAGGGGGATCATTGACTTCACAAGTTGGCAACGCTAAATGTGACTACAAGGTAACTGAAATATTATTTGTTGCCGCAATTAAGTTCTAATGAGTTCTTACTACTATCGACTTCCCTGTTTAACAAAGACCCAAGTGCTCACAATTACCACACCTTTCAGTGCTGGCAATGCTTCGCACTCAAGAACAAGTGGCCAGAATTCCTTCGTGTCTCAAGCAACTTCCGTTGTCTTGCTTGTTAATCTAACTTTGTTACTGCACCTTCTAGTGACTGTGACTGTAATCACACTTCCTTGGTCAAAACAGTTAAATCTAAATATAAACGGATGGGAAGAATTGAGTGCTATTCCTAGTCTACTAGAATCCTTCCATAAGTGCTCCTCTTGCGTCGCACTTAGGCACTCCTCGTTAGACTTATTTGCCTCTTTGTCTCATCATTTCACCCTCTTGGGAAGTTAAGCTTCGATGGCAGCTAACTTGTAGAAAAGTAGAAAATGTGGATTTAATTTCTTCACTGGCTTGATGATGATCTTCTCTCACTTCCCTTTATTTATAACCACTGGAAAATACAAGTCTACCCCCTTCTCAGATCTAACTCCTTTTCTGTAGTTGTACAAGTTTGTTATTGCCAGCTGTGCATTCACGCAGATCTGGTTTGTGCATTAGGTAGTTGCAGATTGTCGCGACATCTTTGGTCGTAAGTTATGATTTTTATTTGTTGCGACAACTTGACATTCTTCTGCGTTGGTGCTTCTGGATATGTTAACAGTGTAGAGTCCTTGGTAAAATGTAAAAGTATTCATGTGGTGACATATTTGGTCGCAATTCTACAACAAACTTGTTGTGACAGTTCTGAATGCTTTCTTGTGCTGATCTTCTAAGGTGGATCCCTTCGTTGACAACCTTAAACACAAAATTGATGCTGAATGCAGTGACATTAGTAGCACAAATGAGATAAAATGACAGAAAGTAAGACCATACAGACCATACAACACTGATTTAGAAAAATGCAAATACTAAGTATGTAATGCTGAAAATGTAGGCTAAATATGATACAAAAGGAATAAATTATACACTAATTAAGGAGAAATTAAGTGTCATTTCTAATGCTATCACACCCTCAAATTTGAGTTTTTACTTGTCCTCAAGTAAATAAAAGTTAGTAAAGTTATATCCAAATTCTTGTCACTACAATCATCATTCTAGCAACTTAAATTCTCTGGAATCCTAATGTATAAATTACACTCACATGATAGAATACTGCGCCGATAATTTGTAGGCATGAATAATCAAGACTACGACTTCACTAATGCTAGCATCATGCTTTGAATATTAAATCCTCTTAACCACTACATCATTTATTGTATAATATATATATATATATATATATATATATATATATATATTATTTTATTTTTTTATATAAATGTGATTGAGAGATGTCATTGCATTACTATACTCTTGTTCCTGGTCAGTAACGATGGGGTGCAACAAACCCCCAGGGAGCACATAATTGCGCCGACACACATTCTTGAGTGACAACCTTTGGCTAGATAATTTTTCTAACACTTGCAGAGGAGTGTTCCCCCTTTTTGAGTCACAATGCACCCACATTGGATGTCTTTTATTAGTAGATTTAATTATATATATAGCTACAAGATGGTAAATTAATTCAAGATTCAACTAATGATATTATGTATTTATTACTAATGCAATTTTAACCGTTCATCCAAAAATAGAATGATTCAACATTCAATCACATTCATCCAATTCACGCATTAGCATTCCAAATAATTCAAGATTTAAGCATCAATTGGAAAAAAATTATGGTCACATTTTTCTTAACTATGTATACTTTCATTCAACTAAAAAGACAAATATAATCTTAAACTTGTGAGTGCAATTGCATTTCCATTGCATACTTCCACCCCAAACTTAGTGTCTGCATTGTCCTCAATGCACTGACAATACTATACAAATATTAATGGAAATGCAACTACAATGCAAATGTGATAACAAGTAAAATGCAGAGACAATTAAAATGTAATGGCAACTAGATGAAATGTATGCAACTAAACTAAATACCGAAAAGTAAAACTAACTCAGTGTGTTACAGTTGAGGATGTGGCTGCTTTAGACTTCTTTTTTTAGGGCGCTGCTCGTTGCGCTTCTTCTTTTCATTGCGTTTGCGCTTTTTCTCTTTGGGGTCAATCGGTGTGGTGGACTGCTCCTCCATGGTCGGTTGGATGTTGGCTTCATCGATAATCACATCCGATGGATGAATCTCAGCAAGTGGTTCCAGATATGACACAATAGCCAGAGGATTAGAATCCTTATTGTTGGATCTGACGACCTGGGTTTGGCTTACCCAGATGGTGCCAGGTTTTCAACAGATACACTCACACTGGTAGGTGCATCGACAAATTTCTCCGATAAATTTGTCGGAACAACTTCTTTTTCTTTTTCTTTTTCCTTCTCTTCTCTTCCTTCTTCTTCTCTTTTCTCTTCTTCTTCAACACCCTCAGAGGCAGTTGTTGTGTGCTCCTCTGCAGTGATAGATTCTCTTTCCGCCATATTGGTCCCCAAACTGTTTAAAAATTATCCTCAGAGGCTGGTGATGTTTCGGAAGCAAACTTCCATATCCTTGGAGTGCACCTCTTAATCCTCATCGTCAGAGATGTGGATTATGTGCAGGGACTGGATGGACTGAGTTTTCTCTTTTGAAATAAGCTGTTCTGTTGATGGAGTAGCCTCCCTAATAATAGGAGGGAAGATAGGAAATTCTGGCATGGGATTATTGCTCAAACTGCTTAATGCGCTGACAATGGTAGTATTCCATGCCCTTGTATAAGTATAGAATAGGTTCTATCTATACTTCATCTCGTCCATTGTGCTGACAATTTTAATTTGTTGGATGCTGATCCGATCAACAATCTTTTCATTCTCAATAAACTTCCTCCAAATCTAAGGATCTATGGGCGCAAGGGTTTGGGTGTCCTTTTTCCCTTTTCCTTTTTCCTTCTTTGGTGGTACCTCATTCATAATAGGAGTTTCCTACCCCCTCATCTTTCTTTCCATCGAAAAATCATTTATCGAGCCTTTGTTTTCCAAAATCTCTTCCCCTTCGTGAGGCACAATGCCCCTCTGTTTACACAACAACATGATTAGAGAAGGAAAAGGCAAGATACCTATTTGTTTGGTGGCTGATTTAGCGATTTCTTGGTGAAGGATTGCCTCGATATTAATTCGTTGGCCCTTGATTATGGAGTGTAGCAGACACATTCTGTCCAGCGTTGCAGTAGTGTTGTAAGTGGATGGTAAGAGACGATAGTTAATGAAGTGAAACCACACTTTGCTTTGGACGGTGAAGTAATGGCGATGCATCGTATAATTGTTTGGATTGTTGCTAGTCCAAATAGCACTGTCGATATATAGGTTATGCAGCAATAGATTCGCACCTTCCTTTGTTAAGTTCTCTAAAAACTCGACATGTTCGTTTTCTCCTTCGGTAATGTGAAAAGTCATTAATATGATCAGTGCTCTAGAGCACTAGTCCTTCACAGACGAAAATGAACTCCTGCTCTGGATCAACTAAGTTAGCATAAAACTCTCTTACCATGGATGGGGAATACCCTGTCGGATGGTCACAAAACTGCTTCCAGCCCAAACGTGAAATCGTTTTAGCTACTTGTTTCCCTAATGTCAGTTGTGGAGACAACTGAAATCCCTGCTCGGGATGATAATTTCTTTTCATCATCACCTCATGAAAATGGTCCTTGGCCTCTGTCGTTAAAAATAGGATAGACTCCTTGGGTGGTGGTTGGTCAGTGTTTCAAACCATTATCATCGACGATTCAACGGCTGGTTTGGATGAGGTTTTAGCACCAGGAGTTCTTTCCATAACTAATTGAGAGAAAGATAGTGAAGATTGTTTTGTAGAAAAAAAACTAAAGGTTGAAGAAAAGAAATATTACAACAACAGTGGTGGATGTGAGCGTGAAGATACAGTCAGCACAAGTAGGATATTTTATAGAAGATGGAGGTGAAGAGACTTGATGATTGTTGCTGCTGTGAGAGTACATTGTGCCTGTAGCTAATAAATACCAGGATACATATTGTACTTTTTCGGATTGATCCAACGGTTAGGGATCAGGGTGAATTAATCGGCGTGATTCTTTCCCGAAATGCTTTGCTGAGTCATTAATTGGATGAGTGGACAAGTTGTGTTTTTGTATGCATTGACAAAAAAGGAGATCTTTTATTCCTACAGAAAATTAAAGTAACTAATTAAAGGAAAATAAAAGACAAGAAGTAAATAGAAAAAAATAAAAAATTGTAACGAAATTTTAAGAAAATTTGACCAGGTTAATGGTCTCATTTTGTTCGTTAATGTCTGGGCTTAAGTAATGCTTTAATCATTGGCCATTCACTTTGAATTGGTGCCTATTGTTCAAATCTTTGATTGTCATCGCACCATGTGGAAATGCTTCGACAACTTCAAAAGGATCTGACCATCTTGAGCGCAATTTTCCTTGATGCAGTTTTAAACGTGAGTCAAATAAAAGCACTAATTGACCTGTGGAAAATTGTCGCCGCAAAATAATGTTGTCATGCCATTTCTTAGTTTTTTCTTGTAAATGGTAGTATTTTCATAAGCATTGCATCGAATTTCTTTCAGTTTTGAAATGTCCAACAATGTTTTTTGCCATACAACATCGTAGTCCATGTTCACTTGCTTGATTGCGCACTTGACCTTATGTTCAAGTTCGACGGTCAAGTGACAAGATTTACCAAACACTAGCTGATATGGCGACATCCCTAACGGTGTTTTGTATACAGTGCGAAGTGCCTACAACGGATCATTTAACTGCGAAGACCAATTGCGTTTAGATGGTTTAACCACCTTTTCAAGAATACCTTTAATTTGTTGATTGAATACTTTCGTTTGACCATTAGTTTGCGGATGATATGTGATTGCCATACGATGCTTCACATCGTAATGTTTTAAAGCTGTCGCCACTTGATTACAATGGAAGTGAGCGCCTTGGTCGCTTATTAATGCTCGAGGTGTTCCGAATCTTGTAAGGATGTATGTGTGAAAGAACTTTAACACCGTCTAAGCATCGTCCTTTGGAATAGCTATTGCTTCGATCCACTTTGAAACATGTGAACAGCGACCAAAATATACACATTTCCAGAAGAATTTGGAAATGGTCCCATGAAATCAATACCCCAAACATCAAAAAGCTCAACCTCCATGATAGGCTATTGTAGCATCTCATTGCGTCGAGCTATTGATCCGGTGCACTGACATTTGTCACACTGTTGAGCAAAATTGTAGGCATCTCGAAACATTGTAGGACCTTTGTAGTAGTACTAACATCACAAAAATGGCCTCCATAAGGAGCATCGTTGTAATGCTTCAAGATAGAAAGCATTTCTTCCTCAGGAATGCAACGACGAATAATATTGTCAGCGTATACCTTGAGTAGATATGGCTCATTCCAATGATACTTTGCAGCATCCCGAAGAAATCTGACCTTTCGATGACCTGTTGCACTCAACTGTTGCTTTCCACAGACTAGATAATTGACAACATTTGCGTACCATGGAGATGAGTCGACTAAGAATAACTTCTCATCTAGAAATACATCGACAATTTGCGACTTATTTCCATCTTCACTTCTAGATTCCAGATGAGAGAGGTGGTCTCCTACTTGGTTTTCCGATCCTTTCCTGTTTCTAATCTCAACATAAAATTCTTGTAATAATAGGATCCATCTAATCAACCTGGGTTTTGCATCTTTCTTAGCAAAAAGGTATCTCAATACAGAATAAACTGTAATTTTTACGCCGACAAGATACGAATGAAACTTGTCAAATGCAAAAACTACTGCCAGTAACTCCCAGTGGTTGTGTAATTCACCTGTGCTTCAGTTAGAGTCTTACTAGCATAATAGATGGAATGAAATACCTTATCTTTTCGTTGTGCAAGCATAGCTCCCACAGCAAATTCGCTTACATCACACATTACCTCGAACGATTGTGACCAATTCGGTGCGATGACAATGGGTGCCTTCACTAACTGCTATTTAATTTTAATGAATGCTTCCAAACAAGCATCATCGAACAAAATTTTTTTATTTTGCTTCAACAAGGAGCAGAGTGGTTTTGCTATTTTGGAGAAGTCTCGGATGAAACGTCTATAAAATTCAGCATGGCCGAGAAAACTCCTTATTCCCTTTACATTAGTGGGTGGTGGTAACTTTTCCATGATCTCTACCTTTGCTTTATCCACCTCAATGCCTTGACAAGGTATACGATGGCCAAGGACAATGCCTTCAGTTGCCATGAAGTGACATTTTCCCAGTTCAGTAGTAAATTGGTGTCCTCGCATCGCTTCAACACTTTTGCTAAATTGTTAGCGCATTTATTAAAATTGTGCCCATAAACAGAGAAATCATCCAGAAATACCTCTAACGAATCCTTGATCATATCAGAGAAGATGACCATCATGCACCTTTAGAATGTGGTTGGGGCGATGCACAAACTAAATGCCATTCGTCGAAAAGCAAAGGTTCAAAATAGGCAAGTAAAAGTTGTCTTTGCTTGATCTTCTGGCGTGATTGTGATCTGGTTGTATCCAATGTATCCATCAAGAAAATAGTAATAGACCTTACCAGCTAGCCTATCTAGCATTTGATTCATGAATGGAAGTAGGAATTGATCCTTCCTTGTGGCCGTATTAAACGACGGTAATCCATACACACTCGCCAACTTGTAGTAATACGAGTAAGAATTAGCTCATTTTTATCATTGCTTACCACCATGATGTCGCTCTTCTTAGGAACACATTGGACCGGGCTCACCCATGTACTATCCGAGATTGGGTAGATAATGACTGCGTCCAGCCATTTGATGATCTCTTTCTTCACTACTTCCTTCATTTTCTCATTTAATCTCGTTGTTGTTCAATGGACTGTTTTCCTTCATCTTTCAGCCTAATTTTATGCATGCAGAAAGAGAGACTAATTCCTCTAATGTTCGCTCTCTAGGCGGTGGCTATTTTGTGCTGCTTCAAAATTCCAATTAGTTTTTCTTCTTGGCTTGCGTCGAGACTTGCGCTGACAATTACTAGCAATGTATCATTGTCACCCAGGAAAACATATTTCAGATGCATTGGCAATGGCTTTAACTCTAGAGTCAGAGCTTCTTCAACCGATGGTTTGGAAACAAGGATCGTCCTATTAGTCAGATCCAAAGATTCCATTTTCCAGCCATGTCTAAGCTCTCAGACATTAGCCTCAACTTTGTGGTCAATTTGAAGTAGGAAATTGTTTAAAAATGTCACTACGTATTCCTCTGACACTGCTGAACTACATTCATTTAATTCCTCTTTAATTAACTAGTCAAGAATATTAACGTGGTGACATTATTCCTTACTACTGGATGAAGAATGCTTATAAAACACTGAAGGTAACATGATCAACTCGCCCTTAAAAAATCTATAAGTGTGCGTCCCGTTGCAAGGAATGGGCGTCCCAAAATAATGGACACCTTCTTATCGGCTTCGCAATTAAGTATGCTGAAGTCAGTTGGGAACACAAGCTTATCGACATGGACGAGAACATCTTTAATCTATCTTTAAGGTTGTGCTAAAGATTTGTCCGCAAGTTGTAATATCACCGTAGTGGGCTTTATATGACCAATTCCTAATTTCCTGGTTGTTAACAATGGCAGAAGGTTAATGCTAGCTTCTAGATCACATAAGGCTTTACCTAAATAATGGTTTCCAATGGAGCATGAAATTGTGAAACTACCAGGATCTTTCATTTTTTATGGCAGCTTATTTTTCAGAAACAGTGCTACACCCTTCTGTGAGCGCAATCGTCTCAATATTGGATAGCTTATTCTTCCTTTATAATATCTCCTTCATAAATTTCTCATAGCTGGGAATCTATACAAGAGCATGAATTAGAGGTATATTAATATGTAATTGTTTCAAGGTAGATACAAACTTTTAATAATCTCTGTCATGATCTTTCTCCCTGAATCGCTGTGGAAATGGAAAAGGTATGTTAACAGTAGGTTTTTGTAATACACTTGGTTGTGTCGACATAGGCAGTTGCATCAATAACTTTGTAGGACGAATGGTCGGCATAGGTGTGACCACTGGTGATTCCTTCTCATTTACTTATGTTGTGTATTCTTCAGATGCAACTTCTCTTTGTTACTTTGGTTCATTTGCATTGACAGTTGCTTGGTTGGAGTTGCTGCTTTGGTCGGCAGTTTGCTTTCCACTCCGCAATGTGATAGCCTTACAATCTCCTTCCCCTTTTGATTTGGATTTTTACTGCCATTGGGAAAAGCACCTGGTAGCCTTGTGCTCATGTTAGAAGCCATTTGTCCTAGTTGTGCTTGCAACGCTCGGATGGAAGAAGAGTTTCCTTGTACGATAGCTTCTGTCCTTGTAATATACTCACGCATCAAAGCTTTAAGAGCAGCTAATGGATCTGACCTTGGTTTAGAATACTGCTGTTACTGTTGCTGATGCTGGCCTTGCATATTTGGTATTACAGTCTGTTGTGGCTGCATTCGAACATGTGGTTGCATCTGATTATGTGACTACATCTGGGTATGTGATAGCATCTGATCAAGCTACGCATGTACTTGAGGATTGTAATTATAAATCTGTTGATGTTGATTGTAACTCCCTTGTCTAAAGTTACCTTGATTTGAGGAATTTCCATATCTGTATGTGGATGCATTTTGATTCCCCCAAGGTTGTTTGGTCCTATTTGAACTATTATATGAGTTACCATATGAATTCCCTCGGATATTATTGACATACAATGCATTCTCAGCATGCTGTGGACAATCCTCATAACTATGGCTGTCGTCGTAAATTTCACAAGAAATTGTCGGGACATCCATTTGTTGGGCTACTAGAATGGGGGCAATATCACTCGTCCCGTTCATGTTCTTTATCATGTTCGCCAGAGAGGATACTTGTGCACTTAGGGTGGATATAACATCTAGCTCAATAACTGTAAGATTTGTTTTCACTTGAGTAGAATGAGAAATTGGGTACTAATATTGCATGATTCTCTTTAAGATTCGCACGGCTTCATTGTAAGTGCAATCCAAAAAAGGACCATTAGTATATGCATCGACAAGATTTCTTGTCTACGCATTTAGTCCATTATAGAAGATCTCAATTTGTGTCTCCTGTTGGATTCCGTGCATGGGACAACGTCTAAGCAGAGTTTTGTAATGTTCCCATGTAGTGTATAAGTTCTCATCATCTAATTGATGATATGCTATGATATCATTCCGTAGTCTAGCATTCATTGTGGGTGGATTGAATCGCAAAACAAACTGAGTTGCTAGCGCATTCTATGAAGTAATAGATCCAATCGATAAACCATAAAACCATGTACGTGATCTTCCTTACAAAGAGTAAGGGAACAACTGCATCTTTAAGGCGTCATCAAGAACATCGTGTTGACTAAAAGAAGCACATATAAGCAGAAAAGATTTGAGATGCTCCCTCGCATCTTTGTGAGGCAAACCAGCATATTGCCCATTCAAATTTAGCATTTGGAACATCACCGGTTTCAATTCAAAATTCCCAGCTTGTAGTGCTAGTCTAACAACCCCTGATTATAGATCATCGAGCATAGGAACAACAAAGTCTCTAATTGTCCTGTCTAGAATTTGCTCTTTTTGTGGTAGCGGTATATTGTTGACTTGTTATGGCTGCAGTGGAGGAAAGGTATTTTGTGGCAGTGGTGGTATAGTGTTATTATTTTCAACCAATTTTCTTTTCTCTTATCTCTTCCTTCGAATAGTTATTTCAATTTTCGGATCAAAACTGACAATGTTGTTAGGATTTCTCCTTGTGGTCATAAAACACAACTATAAAAATAAACATCAAACAAATGTCATCCCTGGTAACGGTGCCAAAACTTGATCGTGTTGTAAACATCACAGCATTTATGTGCAAGCTCGATGCAAGTATAATAGACAAAAGTGAATCTATCGAATATCGATCCCACGAGGATGGTGTTCTTGTTGCTTAAATTTATCGAAGCAATTAGAGTTCAGATGAAAATTTTTTTTATGAGTAATGTCATCGCAATTTAGTTAAAACTGCACTAATAAAAGAGTTAAATCTGTCAATGCAATTATAACATAAAATGTTAGAGAAAATTAATAGAAAATGAATTGTTTGTTGAAGACGTTTGTAAATGTAAATTCAAAAAATTTAAAGAAGTAGATCAAGTATAAAGGAATGAGAGGATCATTGACTTCACAAGTTGGCAACACTAAATGTGACTACAAGGTAACTGATAAATTATTTGTCGCCGCAATTAAGTTCTAATGAGTTCTTACTACTATCGACTTCCCTGTTTAACAAAGACCCAAGTGCTCACAATCACCACACCTTCCAGTGCTAGCAATGCTTCGCACGAAAGAATAAGTGGCCAAAATTCCTTCTTGCCTCAAGCAACTTTCGTTGTCTTGCTTGTTAATCTAACTTTGTCACTGCACCTTCCAGTGACTGTGACTACAATCATACTTCTGTGGTCAAAATAGTTAAATCCAAATATAAACAGATGAGAAGAATTGAGTAGAAATAAAAATAGATCTAACAATAATAGGTACTTCCATACACAATTAATAGTCAATAGAATCCCTCAACATTCAAGAGGACTTAAAGAAAAAATTGAAGCATGCTATTGCTAGTCTAATAGAATCCTTCCGTAAGTGCTCCTCTTGCGTCGCACTTAGGCACTCCTCGTTAGAAGTAGTCGCCTCCTTGTCTCGTAAATTCACCCTCCTGGGAAGTTAAGCTTCCATCGCAACTAACTTTTAGAAAAGCAGAAAATGTGGATTTAATTTATTCACTAGCTTGATGATGATATTCTCTCATTTCCTCTATTTATAACCACTGGAAAATATAGGTCTACCCTTTTCTCAGATCTAACTCCATTTCTACAACTGTACAAGTTTGTTATTGCCAGCTGTGCATTCACGCAGATCTGGTTTGTGCATTAGGTAGTTGCAGATTGTCGCGACATCTCTGGCCGCAAGTTATGATTTTTATTTGCTGCGACAACCCTGACATTCTTCTGCATTGGTGCTTCTGGATATGTTAACAGCGTAGAGTCCTTGGTAAAATGTAAAAGTATTCATGTGGTGACATATTTGGCCACAATTCTACAACAAACTTGTGGCGACACTTCTGAATGCTTTCTTGTGCCGATCTTCTAAGGTGGATCCCTGCGCTGACAGTTTTAAATGCAAAACTAATGCTGAATACACCGACATTAGTAGCACAAATGAGATAAAATGACAGAAAGTAAGACCATACAACACTGATTTAGAAAAATGCAGATACTAAGTATGTAATGTTGAAAATGTATGCTAAATATGATACAAAAGGAACAAATTATACACTAATTTGGGAGAAATTAAGTGTTATTTCTAATGCTATCAGCAGGATAATGGATTAGTTTCGGGAATACATCTGCACCTATGTTTTTGTGAAGTTTTCACTTCCGTATAAACATACGAGAAATGTATCTCCTTGAACTAAACTCATCCATATGAGCCTATAATGGGTGAGGATCGAGGAATCTATCGATTTAGGTACCCTTACTTTAGAACTTAAACCGTATGTAGTCAACCCTATGAGCCCACTCTAAGATGGATCACGCCGAACCTTTAGTGGTCATCCAAACAAATATAGGAGAGAGATGCACCTTTATACTTTGATTTTTATTTTAGTTGCGATTTTGTTTTCTGTGATAATTTTACTGACTTGTCTTATTTTCTCTTTGCATTAGATTATCATTCTAGGAAAGGTGTTAGTTTGTACTCGACTACCAAATAGAGAACTTTGTCATGGAAAATGGATTTTTTTATATAGTAGAAGATAATATGGCTATGCGCATATGGTTGGAGGAGAGACAGCATGAAAAGGAAGACAACTTGTCAGAGGGGCACGTATCAGAATTATGGGATTATACCCGAGTAAATGTGACACAAGACAATTGACAAGAGTTAAAGGATATCTAGGATCAGTGGGATGATGAGATGAAAGAAGCATTTTATAGGGAATATGGAGATCTACCTCAAGCATTTTATAAGGAATATGGAGAATTTTGACATGGTGCCTACGGTGGAAGAATGCACTACATTGCTCCTCTTCCCAAGGATATAAGTTGATAATGCCTATTCAAGAGTTGCTTATATCTCGACCTTCCTGAAAAGATTGATGAACATAACTAGAATGAGCGAACAATGGGTTGCGACTCGAATCAAAGTAAAAGGGGATGACAAGTGTATTACTTGGGAAAGCCTATGAGATTTGATTCTAGCACACCTAGATGCAAGGAAAAACATCGACATTTTTTCTTTAAGTATGTATGGACTGGTTATCTTCCCTAAAGCATTGAGATATGTAAAGGATGCAATCATCGATTTATTCGACAGGCTTAATAAGAAAGCTACACTGGTCCCAGGGATCCTAGCCTAGACGTTCAGATCGTTAAACACATGTAGAAGGGAAGGAGAGGGAAGATTCATTGGTTACGCACCGCTCTTGATGGTTTGGTTTCAGTCATTTCTGAAAGATAGAAAGCTTTTATATAAGGTGTAGATTACTCTCCATTGAAGGAATTCATAGCCATACAAAGACAAGAGAGTAGATCCGAGGAAAAATGGATGGCCATCCTTCAAAGTCTTCGGGATGAAAACATTAAATGGCGAGCGCCTTGGTTAACTTTTGACAAGATCCTTTATCGGTGTGGCAATTTTGAATGGGTTCCTCTGCTCGGATTATAAGGAGTTGTAGGGTACGCTCCTCTACTAGTGCTAAGGCAATACAAGTCGAGGTAGTTTATCCCGATTACATAAGGTTTGGCCCATTGCAAGTTCGTGTACAAAGGAGACAACTACAAGAAAAGGGTTAGAGAAATAGCAAGTGCATGGAAGCAAGTGCACGGAAGAAAGTGCATAGAATGAAGGTGTTCGCTGCAAACCCAATGACAACATCGAAATACGATTAGTGGAGAAATAAAAGGGTCAATGACAATATCCCTATACCAAATCTTGAAGACATCCGATCGATAGAAGAGCATCTGTAAGTGATTCCGTCAGAGTTGGATATTATAAAACAAGATTTTGAGAAGAAAAGTTTAGAATTTGGGAAGAGGATAGAGACCCTAGAAGAAAAAAAATGCAGCTAGGGCTTGATATCAACATTCACAAATTAAAGGCTGAAAAGTTGAGGAAGGGCAAGAATAAAGCAGAAGAAGACTTAGATAGTTTGAAGAAGGATTACAAGAAACTCCATCTGTCAATGAGAACTGCTAGGCTGGGCAACACATTGGGTTAATGGCAACAGGAAATTCAAAAGCAAAAAGATCAAGCGAATCAATGGAAAAGGAAATTACAAGATGGTCAAGCTCAAGAGAACGCTATAAAAGGAGAATTGCTTGAAAGTCAAGTTGAGAAGGCTGAGCTGAAAGCCCGAATAGCCTAGCTAGAAGCCGAATAATTGAGCCAGAATAGTCTCTAAGTAGACATCGCAGCCGAAATTCTGTTATAGAACTTAAAGCAATCTAGACACAAAATTTTGAGATAAGGATTGAGGTTCTAGAAGGACATTGAAGACGAATGAAGGACAACTCCAACTCGCTTGAAGACAAGTTAGTGATAGAGATTACATCATGGGTGAAGCCTTGACTCAAGTATGAGAAGTAGCCGACCACCTACAATCATTGGCTGTTCAAGCTGATGTGTTAAGTGTGAAATATGAATTGGAGTCAAATAGGGGTCAAAAGTTAGCTAAGCTTCTCAAAAAGATCAAAACTTGAGCATTAGGGCAAAACCATATACGTAAATTATATCTATGTAAAAAAATTTATTTTCTAGTGAAGTTGTTCTAATGGAATTGAATTAAGAATCAATACCTTTCTTACATTGCATACATTCATTAGCACTGCATTTTTACATGCATTAAATTTTAGCATAATATCCCTAATTAATTAAAATTTTAATAGTTATATCAGAAATCATTGAGAACTCACATTATTACGGTACTCGAAAAGCTATGAACCAAAGAATAAAAAAATCCAAAAAGAAATGCAAGAGTAAATATAAGCACAACTGCAGGACCAATTGGCAAAGGTGTAGTAGGACATGAAAGACCAAATTATAGAGTCCCAAATGAGCATCATAAGTGACCTGACTCAGTTGCTAAGAGAAGGGGCTGGTAAAGGAAAAAGTCCCACAATAAGTCCAGGGGAGGAAAGTGAGGAGCCTAGATATTTCACAAGCTATACTTCTGTGCACATCCAAGCGCCGCAGGAAACGTATCCACGTGGGTTACCAGTGACGATAAGGGCACAACAACACCCAGGCGACATATCTGGGCCTACCAATTTCCAAATAGGATCTGGCTCCAATCCAAAGACAATGTAGCCAACCTCGTCATCCACGACTTGGATGACGTTGAGGAGACGAAAAGAGCAAGACTCGAGATCCCTAAACAACTAGACGACCGATACAAATGGTTAAAAGAGAAAGTTAAAGAAATAGAAGGTGCTAATACCTTCAGCGGGATTAACGCTAAGGAGCTAAGCTTAGTCCCAGACCTAGTACTCCCCCTCAAGTTTAAAACGCCAGATTCCAATAAATACAGCGGGACCAATTACCTCGAGTCCTACATCACCATGTTCTGTAGGAAGATGACTGGGCATGTCAATAATGACCAGTTATTAATCTACTGTTTTCAGGAAAGTCTAGCGGGAACTACCGCAGAATGGTACAATCAGCTGAGTAGTACCAAAATAAGCTCGTGGAAGGATTTGGCACAGGCATTTATGAAGCAATACAGTCATGTAACTGACATGACACTAGATAGACTGACTCTGTAGAGAATGGATAAAAAGCCAAATGAGAGCTTCCGGCAATATGCCTAAAGATGAAGGGACATAGCAACACAAGTATAACCACCTTCGTTGGAAAAAGGAAACGACTATGTTGTTTGTTAATACTTTGAAAACCCTATTCATTAACCACATGCTGGGAAGCGCTACCAAGAGTTTCTCTGACATGGTTATGTCTGGGGAAATGATCGAGAATACGATCAGAAGCGGAAAAATCGACACAGGGGAAGGTGTTAAGAGAGTAGCCCCCAAGAAAAAAGAAAATGAAATTAACAACACGAGCCTATGCAAGATGAATTACTCAAAGACGATGGTAATGGGAGCACCCAAAGCCACAACAAATAATTACCAAAGGACTTGGAGGTAGGAGTCTAGCACAAGGTTGAATACAGAAAGGACTCAATTTACTCTTATCCTTATGACATACAAAGAACTGTACCAGAAATTCTTCGATGCCCATGTCATATCACCAGATTTGAAGCTACTGCCACCTCCATTCCTAAAATGGTACGATGAGAATGCCCAATACGAGTATCATGTAGGAATAACTGGGCATTTAATCGAGAACTGTGTGGCTTTAAAAAGGTAGATTGGAAAACTTATCAAGGTAGGGATATTAAGATTTGACGACCTTGCAAGGCCCAATCATGGAATCAGCTACCCATTCATCCCGACCAAGCTATGAATGTGATAGTTAGAGAAAAAAGTATGAAGATCAAAACCTTGGTTGAGGAGGTAAGATCTTCACTAAGATGGGTATGACGTAAGATGGTGAGCATGAGTTTGATCGTCTAAAATTTAGGGAAAGTAGTGGAGAGAACTTAGTGCTACTGTGAGTTCCATGCTGCCAAAGGATACAAAATCCAAAAGTGGGTCGAGTTCAAAACCATTATACAAGGTTTGATGGACAACAAAGAGTTAGAATTTTTTGAAGAAGATAAAGATGTGGATGATGTGTGTGCTTTCGAAGAGGGTAAAACCAAGAGAACTTTTGGGGCTAATCACCCAATGATAATCATCTCCCAGCCGAGGGACAACGAAACCGAAGAAAGAGCAGCACCCAAGGTCATAATCCAAAAACCCGTAGCCTTTCCTTATAAGGATAGCAAAAGGGTTCCCTGGAATTATGATTATAATGTGATGATATCATGAGGTGAGAGTTCCAAAGCTGCATCAGAAGGAGCTCAAGATGTGAGTCTCATCACATGCAGCGAGAAGAGCTATGACCTCCTAAGCATAAAAAATGAAACACTTGATGGAAGAGCCCTAGAAGAGGCCAAGAAAGAAAAGATTGATGGACCTAAGTCACCAATCAACGAGTCAGTAACGGAGAAAGAAACTAGAAAATTTTTGAAATTCTTGAAGCACAATGAATATAACATGGTGGAGCAGTTGAACAAACAGTCGACTCGTATATCGATTTTAACACTACTATTAAGTTCGGAAGCACATCGCAATGCGCTGATGAAAGTGTTAAATGAGACCTATGTGGCTGATGACATCTTAGTGAACAAGCTAGACTGTCTGGTCAGTAATGTAAGCGCTGAAAATTTCATCTTTTTTAACGATGATGAAATACCTCTAGAAGGTATGGGGTCGACAAAGGCTTTATATATTAGCACTCGCTGTAAAGGATACACATTACCTAGTGTACTGATCGATAACGAATTAGCCTTAAACGTTATGTCACTAACCACACTGAAGAGGTTGTCATTCGATAGTTCTCACATGAAAGCATGCCACAATATATTGAGAGCATTTGATAGGACAAAAAGAAAGGTAAGGGGTAGGATCCAGATACCGTTGTTAATCGGTCCGAACTCATACAAAGTAGACTTTTTGGTAATGGATATCAGACCAAGCTACAAATACTTGCTTGGAAGATTGGTGACTGAAGGTCAATTAGTTACAATCAATGCTGAGGAAGACATAACTACATTTATAATAAATGATGGACCTTACATCGAAGCGGATGGAGAGGCTTTGGAATGCTCATTTCGATCTTTGGAGTTTGTTAACATAACATTCATTATTGAAGGAAGCAAGATCCTTACACCAAAAATATCACAAAACACAAGGATGGGTCTACAACTGACGATTGGGAAAGTAGCGTTACCGAGAAAGGGACTAGGAAGGCTAGGAAGGTACCTCCAAGGGAGAATCAATGCGCCAATGTTGATAGTTAAACGAGATTGTTTTGGCCTGGGGTACAAGCCAGATGTGAGGGAGAAAAAAAGGGAGTTGGAGAAGAAGCAAGAGAGAAGAACAACACGTTTGATTGGGGAAGAGATCAGGTGGGCACCAATGGTGTTTCCCCATATATCCAAAACATTCATATCAGGAGGAATAATCAATTCAAGGCAAAATTGGAGGAGAAGGAAAGGAAAATGGTTGAAGCAGTAGGAATAATAAAGGTCTTAAGTATCAACGCTGTTAGATCCCTGGGAGCACTCTAAACAACTGGATTGTAGAGGAACTCCCTATAGCCTTTAGGACCTTTTCAGAGTAATGTTCAAAACATACCTACTGCTCTAAGCCCGAGAGTAGAAAGGATCCTTTGTAAAAGGGCACATTATCCTTATCAATTATTTTAATGAAAAATGCATTTCCTATTTCATTTCGAAATTCTATTTATTTTTAACCAAGTTTGACAAATATTTTATAATTATACTATACAATTAACCATTTTTCAATTCATTTATTCTTGTTCAATTTGACAAATATTTTTGTTCTTGTCAAAATGTTCTGTTCATTCATACTCATACCATACAATCAATCATTCTTAAATTCATTTGTTTCTTTGGATCTCCTTATATCCCTCTAACAGGTCCTTTGATATCAATGATATGAGTGACAACATTGTTAGTCTCCTTTTGAGCAAGATATGTGTTTAGATGAATCTCAGGACTTTGAAGAGAACCAAGATTGTAACTAGTCTCTCGATTTGTTAAGAATGGTAGAACAAGATGAAAAACAAATCCTGCCTCATAAGGAAAGAAGGGAGTAAAAATTGGGACAAGCATCTTCGCAGAAACAAGACAAGATCTTGTAGATTTGCTCCAAGAGTTTAAAGATGTTTTCGCATGGTCCTATCAAGATATGACTAGGTTAAACACTGATATTGTGGTACATAGACTCCCCATAAAAGAAGATTGTGAACCTATTCAACAGAAGTTTCGAAGGCTGAGACCTGACATACTACTAAAGATAAAAAAATAGGTCAAAAAGTAGTTCGACGCTAGTTTCCTCCAAGTGGTCAAGTATTCAGAATGGGTAGCTAATATAGTCTCTATCCCTAAGAAAGGTGGGAAGGTTTGAATGTGCATCGATTATCAAGATTTGAATAAGGCAAGCCCAAAAGACAACTTCTCATTGCCTCATATTGATACCCTAGTTGATAACACGACAGATCATTCATTATTCTCCTTCAGGGATGGTTACTTTAGGTACAACCAGATAAAGATGGATATTGAAGACATGGAGAAAACTACATTCATCACAATATGGGGGACATTTTGTTATAAAATAATGCTATTTGGACTTAAAAATTCGAGAGCAACATATCAAAGAGCTATTGTGACCTCGTTTCATGATATAATGCATAAAAAGATTGTGGTTTATGTTGATGATATGATTACAAAATCTCGAAATGGGGAAGAACATGTGAAGGTCCTAAGGAAACTGTTTTTAAGGTTAAGGAAATAACAGCTAAAGTTGAACCCAACCAATTGCACTTTCGGAGCTACTTCAGGTAAATTGTTAGGCTTTGTGGTCAACAAGAAGGGTATTGAGATTAACCTAGATAAAGTCAAAGCCATACAAGAGTTATCACCACCCTGTACTTAAAAAGAAGTTCGAGGTTTTTTAAGGAGATTAAATAACATCGCGTGATTCATTTGACAGTTAACCGATAAATATGATTCAATCTTTTGTCTTCTCAAGAAACATAACCCAAGTATGTGGGACAAGGAATTTCAAAAGATTTTTGACAAAATCAAACACTATTTGTCAAAGGCCCAGATTATAGTACCACCAAGCCCCAACAGACCTTTGATCTTGTACATAGCAGTATTTGGGAACTCTATGGGATACGTGTTAGGCCAACATTGTGAGTCTGTAAGAAAAGAAAGAGCAATATATTACCTCAGTAAAAAAATCACTGACTGTGAAACAAGGTATTCGCTAATTGAGAAGCTGTGTTGGGCTTTGGTTTGGACCACTTGAAGATTAAGGCAATATATGTTGTATCACACAACTTGGTTGATCTCAAAATTAGGTCACATAAAATACAAGATGGAGTCAACCGTACTAAATGGAAGAATGGCTAGATGACAAATCCTACTCTTAGAATTTGATGTTGTCTATGTGAACCAGAAAGTAGTAAAGGGAAGTGCAATAGTGGACTTTCTAACCAGAAGAGCTTTAGAAGATTATGAGCCATTGAATTTTGATTTCTCGAATGAAGACCTAATGTACATTGCAACCACCGAGGAAGGAGATCTAAAAGAACATCCTTGGAGGCTGAATTTTGACGGTGTCTTGAATGCCATGGGTAATGGAATTGGGGTAGTTTTGATGTCTCTAGAAGGTGACCATTATCCTTTCACTAGCAAGCTCAACTTCGACTGTACAAATAACATGTTTAAATATGAAGTGTGTATCATGGGAATCCGTGCATCCATAGAATGAGAGATCAAAATTTTAGAAGTATTCGGGGATTTTGTAGTTGTAATTTACCAGCTTAAAGGAGAATGGGTAACAAGAGATCCCAAGGTAATTGATTATTGAAAATTTGTTCTCAAGTTAATCAAGGATTTTGATGACATTACATTCCATTATCTCCCACGAGATGAAAACTAGATGGCTAATGCTTTGGTTACTCTTTCCTCAATGATTAAAATAGACAAGCTAGAGGATGTAAGGCCCATTCAAATGAGCAATTATGAGACTACTACCCACTGTTACAACTTCGAGGAAGAAGAAATGGATGACCATCCTTGGTACCAAGACATCTTACATTATGTAAAGGATTACAAATACCAGAGTAAGTTATCGAGAACGCTAAATGAACATTGAGAAGGCTGACAATTGATTATGTCTTGGATGAAGAAATCCTATATAAAAGGAGAAATGATCAGGTGTTGCTAAGATTTGTTGATGCTGTTGATGCTAGGAAAATCCTAGAAGAAGTCCATGAGGGTGTTTGTGGGACGCATGCCAATGGTTTCACAATGGCCTGACAAATAATTAGATTTGGTTACTATTGGTCCACTATAGAAGGTGACTGCATCAAATATGCCAAGAGGTATCATAAATGCCAAATCTATGAAGATAAGATCCATGCACCACTTTCACCTCTTCATGTCATGACTTCTCCATGGCCTTTTTCTATATGGGGCATGGACGTCATTGGACCAATTTCACCGAAGGCTTCTAACGGACATCAGTTCATCTTCATGGTCATTTATTACTTAACCAAATGGGTAGAAGTTGTTTCCTACGCCAATGTTACAAAAACTGCAGTTAGCAAATTGTTGAAAAGAGAGATGATATGTCAATATGGAATGCTGGAAAGGATCATATCTGACAATGCTTTGAATTTGATCAACAACACTATAGCGGAGGTCTGTAGTCAATTCAACATCAAACATCATAATTCATCTCCTTATCACCCAAAGATGAATGGGGTAGTAGAGGCAACCAACAAGAACATTAAGAAGATCGTTGGGAAAATGATAGAGACCTATAAAGATTGGCACGAGAAGTTACCATTCGCCTTTTATGCTTATAGAACTTATGTTAGAACTTCTATTGGGGCAACACCGTTCTCATTAGTTTATGGGATGGAGGCAGTTTTACCTTTTGAAGTGGAGTTTCCTTCTCTCTGAGTCTTATTAGAACTGAAATTAGATGAAGCAGAATGAATCCAACCCAGATACGATCAACTGAATTTGATCGAAGAAAGAGATTGAAAGAGATTGAAAGCTGCCCGTCATGGTCAGATGTACCAGAAATAAATGATGTGAGCTTACAACAAAAATGTTGCCTTAGAGAATTTCATAAGGGAGATCTGGTTCTAAAGAAGATACTTCCCATACAAGAGAATTTTCGAGGAAAATAGAAGCCTAATTGGGAAGGACCTTATGTGGTAAAGAAAGCCTTCTCTAGAGGAGCTCTCATTCTAACTGAAATGGATGGCAAAGAGCTATATAACCTCGTGAATTCAGACTCAGTGAAGAAATATTTCACCTAAAAAAGGGAGAGGTCAAGATGAAAACTGACAAAGGGCATCTTGAAACCAAATGGGTTTTGAGTTGAAAACCCAAAAAAGGAGACTTGAATTTGGACCAAGGAATGGATTTATAATGGTGGTTGCTTCCCTCAAAAGTAACAAGGTGGAGGAACTTTACACCTTGGGGCATCAACAAAGCACTCCAGGTCTCCTGACCCATATCAGGCTCAGAGTAGTCCTGATCAAGTCTACTCGGAAAGCTAATACATTGATATCTAGGGCACCTGATTTCGTTTTAGTTCATTTTGTACTTGGAAATTTTTTAACAAATGTTGACCATTTTCAATCTCTTCTTTCATTTGAGCTTTGTCTCCAATAAAATTCAATTTGATTCACCTTATGACTTTATCCAAGCATTGTTGCATTGAAATAACAGATAATGGATTAATGTGATAAAACATACAAAGATTGTTTACGTATTACTTTAGGAGATTCCTAAATAGTATAAGGACTTGAAATAGGACCACTAGCTGGAAAGAATCACACCTGAAGGATGGAAAATTCCTCGAAGCCAATATTTCAGATAATGATCACCCATTTGATTTTCATATCAAAATAATTGAAAGGAGGACATGATAACACGTCAGTGATAGGATTTAGACCATCATTGAACAATGTCAACCTAAGGACTAAAAAAACAAAAAAAAACAAAATCATTCTTAAAAATGACATTATTTTCATTCATCATTCATACCCATCTAGTTAGGAGCATTTGATCCATTTCGATCATAGCATCCTAAGTGCATGGCCAAAATGCCAAAGAAGCATATTCTACAGGTCACATTCCCTAGAAAATAGTGTGGTAGACCAACAAAACAACAAATCTTATATACCTAAAGTTGTAGTGGATTAGATTAAAGTTGTAGTAGCAAGTTTTTTTATCTCTCTGAAGTTACAGTAGAGCAAGGCAAAGCTACCAACAAGTCTCTTACCCCGACCATGGGGCAGATTGAAGCCATTCAATCTCTTACCCCAACCATGGGGCAAATTGAAGACATCATCCAATCTCTTACCCTGACCATGGGGCAGATTGAAACCATCCAATCTCTTAACCCAACCATGGGGCAGATTGAAGACATCATCCAATCTCTTACCTTGACCATGGGGTAGATTAAAACCATCCAATCTCTTACCTCGACCATGGGGCAGATTGAAGACATCATCCAATCTCTTACCTCGACCATAGGGCAGATTGAAGCCATCCAATCTCTTACCCCGACCATGGGACAAATTGAAGACATCATCTAATCTCTTACCCCGACCATGGGGCAGATTGAAGACATCATTCAATCGCTTACTCTGATGATAGCATTAGAAAAGACCATTAATTTCTCCTTATTTAGAGTATAATTTGTTCCCTTTGTACCATGTTTATCATGCATTTTTAGCATTTTATATTTAGTAACTGCATTTTCTAAGTCAATGATGTTTGGTGTAATTTTCTTTCATTTTATTATACTTATGCTACTAATGTCACTACATTTAGTGTCAATATTGCGTCTTGAGATGTCAGTGCAGGGGTCTATCTTATAAGATCAAAGCAGGAAAGTGTTCATGACTGTCGCCATAATTTTAATCCAGAATTGCGCCCAAACATGTCACTGCATGAGCACTTCCAGATTGCACCGGTGATTTTACTATGTGAACATATCCATAAGTACCAGTACGTGAGGATATAAAAGTTGTGACAGCAAATTAAAATCTAAATTTGCGTCTAGAAATGTCGTGACAAGCTGCAATTGCTTACTGTATATACCAGATTTGTGTTAGTGTACAGCTGAATTAACTAACTTGTACAACTACAAGGAAGTTAGATCTGAGAGAAGAAGGACACCTGTACTTGGCAGTAAAGATAAATATTGAGGAGAGAGAAAAGAGTAAGGGGATTTGGAAGCTAGTGACAAAATCAATTCCGTTTCTCATTTTTTCTTAAGCTTGCTTTCATGGCAGCTTAATTTCTTAGAGGGTGAACTGACTGCGACAAGAAGGCAGTATCTACTCCTGACAAGGAGTGATTCTAAGTGCGACGCAATAGGAGCATTAGGGAAGAGTTCTTGTAGGCTAGGAATAGAATGCTTCAACTTGTTCTTTATTTCCTCTTAAATGCTGATAAATTCTGATAAACTTAATTGTGTATGGAAGTACCTTTTAATTTTAGATCTACTTTGATTTTTTGCTCAATTCTTCTTAGCTGTTTATCTTTAGATTTAATTGCTTGATCACGGAAGTGTTATTGCAGTTGCTTACGCTGGAAAGTGCAATGACAAGTTAAATTAACAAGCAAGATAACGAAAGTTGCTTGAGGTATGAAGGAATTCTGGCTACTTGTTCTTGCATGCAAAGCATTGCCAGCACTGAAAGGTATGATTAATGTGAGTATTTGGGTCTTTGATAAGTAAAGAAGTAAAAAATAGTGAGATCTCATTAAGCTTAATTACAGCGACAATTTATCTATCATTTACCTTGTGGTCACATTTAGTGATTACCAACTTGTCAAGTCAGGGTCTCCCATTCCATCATAATTGTTTTACTTTTTTATTTTTCTTAAACTGCATTAACAAAATATCTTCAAACATTCATTACATTTCCTTACTAAATTGCTCTGACATATTGTATTACAGTTTTACAATATTTGCTTTGACAATTTTAATTCTTTTATTTGTGCAGTATTTGTTTTAATTACACTGACAATATTCCTTACAAGACCTTGTATTCTGATTCTAATTGCTTCGACAAATATAGCATAAACCGCCATCTTTGTGGGATCGATATCTTATAGCTAAACCTGTCAACTATACTTTCATCGACAGTGTACGGTTGCACATTATTGATGTGGCGCTCATATCACGACCAAGTTTTGGCGTCGTTGCCAGGGTTGGCGTTTGTTTGATGTCTATTTTTGTCTTTACATTTATTCTTTATTATCTAAATTTTATTTATCACTAACTTGTTTTCTTTTTCCTATTTACTTTTACATTTTTCTTTTAGGTGTTTTATGATCACTAGGAGAAATTTTGAAAATATTGTTGGCTTAGATTCAGAGATCGAAAGAACCATTCGAAGGAGAAGACAAGAACAAAGGAATATGACTTTACCTGGAAATGATGCTATACCAGAGTTGTCGCCATAAAAATATGTCCCTCCAATACAACCACAGAATTTAAACAACCCACCGCTGCCACAAGAAGAACAAATACAAAACAGAACAATCAAAGACTTTATTATTCTTGTGTTAGATGACTTGCAACCAGGGGTTGTTAGACCAGCTATCCAAGCTGAGAATTTCGAGTTAAAATCGGTTATGTTTCAAATGTTAAATTCGAATGGGCAATATGATTGTTTGCCTCATGAAGATGTGAGAGAGCATCTTAAATCTTTTCTGCTAATCTGTGCTTCTTTTAGTCAGCATGGTGTTCTTGATGACGTCCTGAAGATGCAACAGTTTCCTTATTCATTGCAAGGAATGGTTCTTACGTGCTTTCTTGGATTTCTTGTTGGATCTATTACATCGTGGAATGCACTTGCAACTCTATTTGTTTTGCGGTTTAATCCACCTACGATGAATGCTCGATTGAGGAATGATATTACTGCTTATCATTAGTTGGATGATGAGAATCTGCATACCTCATGGGAGCGTTACAAAACTTTGCTTCGATGTTGTCCCATACATGGAATCCAACAAGAAACACAGATCGAAATTTTCTACAATGGATTAAATGCGCAAATAAGAAATCTTGTTTATGCATCTGCAAACGGTCTTTTGTTGGATTGTACCTATGATGAAGTTGTGCGAATTTTGGAGAGAATTGTGTAGAATGATTATTGATATCCAATTTCTTAAGTTGCTTAAGTAAAAACAGATCTTGGAGTTATTGAATTAGACATTATATTAACTTTAAGTGCAAAGGTATCTTCGTTGGCTAACATAAAGAAAAACATGAAGGGGACAAGTGATGTTGCTCCCATTCAAGTTACCCAACAAATGGATGTCCTGACATTTTGTTGTGAAATTTGCGGTGACAATCATAACTATGAGGATTGTCCACAACATGCATAAAAAGAGTTTCATGTCAATAATATCAGAGGAAATTCGTATAGTAACTCTTATAACAGTTTAACTAGGAATCAACAACCTTGGGAGAATCAAAATGCGTCAACATTTTGATATGAAAATTCCTCAAGTCAAGGAAATGTTCGACAAGGGAGTTACAATCAACAGCAAAATTTCAATCACAATCCTCAGGCTCAAACACATCAAGATCAGATGCAGTCACATGCTCAGATGCAGTCACATGCTCAGATGCAATCACATGCTCGTACGCAACCACAGTAGGCTACAATGCCAAATATGAATATGTAAGGACAACATCAACAACAATAATAGTACTCCCAATTGCCAGCAGATCCTTTTGCTGACCTTGAAACTTTGATGCGTGAGCATATTACAAGAACTAAAGCTATCGTGCAAGGTAATTCTTCTTCCATCTGAGCGTTGGAAACACAAGTAGGACAGCTAGCTTCTAATAGGAGCATGAGACTATCATGTCCTGTACCCAGTGATCCTGAAAATCTAACTAAAAAGGGGAAGGAGCATTATAAAGCTATTACTCTTCGGAGTGGAAAACAAACTGTTGAACAAAGAAGTAATTCTAATACAACATCTGTCGATGCAAATGAAATAGAGCAATGAGGAAAGTTATAGCCGAAGAAGAAGCAGTAGAGTTAAATGAAGAGGAGCCACCAATAATTACACCCATGCCAACTATTCGACCTACAAAATTATCGACGCAATTGCTAATGTCGATGCAGTCGATTGTTTTGCAATAGCCTAATGTTTCAATACCTTTGTCGTTTCCACAAAGATTCAAGGAGAAAAAAAATGATAGAGAATATCAGATGTTTTTGGTCACCTTGAAACAATTACATGTTAATATACCTCTTGTTGATGCTCTTGTGCAGATTCCTAGTTATAGGAAATTTATGAAGGAGTTTTTATCTGAGAAAAAGAAGTTGACTGATACCGAGATAATTACGCTCACAGAAGGTTGTAGCATTGTACTGACAAATAAATTGCCACCCAAGATGAAAGATCCTTGCAGTTTTAGAATTTCATGCTCCATTGGAAATCATTATTTAGGCAAAGCTCTCTGTGATCTAGGAGCAAGTATCAACCTTATGCCATTATCAACATTCCGAAAATTGGGAATTGGCAACATGAAACCTACTGTGGTGACATTGCAGCTGGCGAATAGATCTTTAGCATAACCGAAAGGACAAATCAAAGATGTTCTCATCCAAAGATAAGTTTGTGTTCCCAGCAGATTTCATTATTCTTGAATGTGAAGCTGATAAGTAGGTACCCATAATTTTGGGATGCTCATTTCTTGCTACGGGTCGCACTCTTATAAACGTATTCAAGGGCGAGTTAATCATGAGACACAACGATTAACATGTTACCTTCAATGTTTTTGAAGCAGCTCCCTACAGGAGTAAAGATCAATGTCACCATATTGATGTATTGGAAGAATTAATTGCGGAAGAATTTAATGAATGAAGTACAACAACCTTAAAAGAACTTGCAGTGACATCTGAAGACAATTTCCTACCTTATTCCGACCATAAGGTTGAAGCAAATATTGTTAAGCTCAAACATGGTTGGCAGATAGAATTATTAGATTTGACCAATAGAACGATCCCTATATTTAAGCTGCCTATTGAAGAAGCTCCAACTTTTAAGTTAAACCATTGCCAAAACATTTAAAATATGTTTTCCTTGGTGATAACGATACCCTGCTAGTAATTATCTCTGTAAATCTCAACGCAAGTCAAGAAGAGAAATTAATCAGAATACGGAAGCAACACAAGCGTGCCATCACTTGGAGCATTGCGGATACCAGAGACATTAGTCCCTTTTTTTGCATGCACAAGATAAGGCTAGAGGATGAGGGAAGGTAGTCCATCGAGCAACAAAGGAGGTTAAATGAAAAAATGAAGGAAGTAGTGAAAAAAGTGATCATCAAATGGTTGGATGCAGATATTATTTACCCAATTTCTGATAGTATATGGGTGAGCCCAGTCCAATGTGTTCCAAAGAAAAGCGGTACTACGGTGGTAAGTAATGAAAAAAATGAATTAATTCCTACTCGCATTGTTATAGGTTGGTGAGTCTTCATGGACTACCGCCGTTTGAATGCTGCCACAAAAAAAGATCACTTCCCACTTCCCTTCATTAATCGATGCTGGATAGGCTTGCTGGTAAGGCTTATTACTGCTTTATGGATGGATATTCTGGCTACAACTAGATTGCAATTGTGCCAGAGGACCAAGCAAAAACAACTTTTACTTGTCCATTTGGTACCTTTGCTTTTTGTCGAATGCCATTTGGTTTTTGCAACGCACCAACCACATTTCAAAGATGCATGATGACAATTTTTTTCGATATGATTGAAGACTCGCTAGAGGTATTCATGGATGATTTTTTTGTTTATAGTCACACTTTTGGTAAATGAGCTGATAATTTAGCTAGAGTTTTGAAGCGATGCGAGGACACTAATCTGGTACTAAACTGGAAATGCCATTTCATGGCAACAGAAGGCATTGTCCTTAGACATTGTATCTCATGTCAGGGCATCGAAGTAGACAAGGCAAAGGTGGAAATTATTGAGAAGTTACCCCCACCTACTAATATCAAGGGAATAAGGAGTTTTCTCGACCACGTAGGATTTTATCGACAATTTATTCGAGATTTCTCTAAAATTACAAAACCTCTCTACTCACTGTTGGAGCAAAATAAAAAGTTTGTGTTTAATGTTGCTTGTCTGGAAGCATTTGTAAAAATTAAGCAGCAATTAGTGTAGGCACCTATTATCGTCACACCGGATTGGTCACAACTATTCGAAGTTATGTGTCATGCGAGCGACTATGTAGTAGGTGTAGTGCTTGGGCAGCATAAAGAGAAGGTGTTTCATACAATTTATTATGCTAGCAAAACTCTTACTAAAGTGTAGGTCAATTATACAAGAACAAACAAAGAGTTGTTGGTAGTAGTTTTTGCACTCGACAAGTTTCATTAGTATCTTGTTTGCGCAAAAATCACAGTATATATTGATCACTCTGCATTGAGATACCTTTTTGCCAAAAAAGATGTCAAACCTAGGCTGATTTGATGGATCCTGTTGTTACAAGAATTTGATGTTGAAATTAAAGATAAGAAAGGATCGAAAAATCAGGTAGTAGATCATTTATCTCGTCTGGAATTTGGGAGTGAAGATGGAAATACTTCACAAATTGTCGACACATTTCTAGACGAGAAGCTCTTTTCTGTCGATGCATCTTCATGGTATGCGGATGTTGTCAATTATTTGGTGTATGAAAAACTACCACTAAGTGCAATTGGTCACCGAAAGGTAAGATTTCTTTGAGATGCTGAAAAGTACTATTGGAACGAACCATACCTATTCAAAATATACATTGATAATATTATTCGTTGCTGCGTCCTTGAAGAAGAAATGCTTCCTATCTTGAAGCACTGCCATTTTGGTGGTGTAAGGGCTGCTGCAAAGTTCTTTCAGTCGGGATTTTATTGGCCAACACTGTTTCAAGATGTCCACAACTTTGTTCAACAATGCTATAAATATCAGTGCATTGGATTGATATCTCGACGCAACGAGATGCTGCAGCAGCCTATTATGGAAGTTGAGCTTTTTGATGTCTCGAGTATGGATTTCATGGGACCATTTCCTAATTCTTTTGGAAATGTTTATATTTTGGTCGCTGTCGATTATGTATCAAAGTGGGTCGAAGCAATTGCTGTTCCTAAAGATGATGCTCGAAAAGTGTTGAAGTTCTTTCACACATCATCTAACCGCGTTATGAACGTCATAGCAAATATGTGCAAGCATACACTGTTGATGCAAGTATAGTAGATAGAATTAAATCTGTCGAATATCGATCCCACAGAGATGACTGTTTATGTTTAAATTTGTCGAAACAATTTGAGTTAAAATGATAAGAATTGTTAAAAGTAATGTCAACGTAAACTAGTTAAATTACACAGGTTAAGAGTAAAAATTATCAGTGCAAATGTAATATAAAATGTCAGAGCAAATTAATAAAAGATGAATTGATTTTTGAGATGAAATGTAAACTCAGAAGTATAAAAGAAATAGATCAAGTGTAAAGAAGTAAAGAGGATCGCTGACTTCAGAAGTAAAAAATGCTAAATGTGACTACAAGGTAATTTATAGATGAACTTGTCGTCGCAATTATGTTCCAATGAGATCATATTAATACCAACTCTCTGTTTAACAAAGACTTAAGTACCCACAAATACCACACCTTCCAGTGCTGGTAATGCTGAGTACTCAAGAACAAGTGACCAAAATTCCTCCAAGTCTCAACCAACTTTTGTTATCTTGATTGTTAATCTAACTTGTCACCATACCTTCCAATGACTATGACTGCAATCGCACTTCCGTGGTCAAACAGTTAAGTCCAAAGATAAATAGATGAGAAGAATTGAATAGAACTAAAAGCAAATCTAACATTAAAAGATACTTTCGTATTAAATCAATTGTCAATAATATTCATCAACATTTAAGAGGGATTAACAAATGAATTGAAGCATCCTATTCCTAGTCTACTAGAATTCTCCCTTAATCACACCTCTTGCATCGCACTAAGCACTTCTCGTCAGAAGCTGTTGCGTCCTTGTGGCATCAGGTCACCTTCCTCCGAAATTCAAGCTTTCATGGCAGCTATCGTCGAGAATGAATAAGAGAAATTATAGATTTGAATTTTTCACACCTTGATATCTCATCTTCTTTTTCATCCTTCTATTTATAATCACTGGCCATTCCAAATCTTTCTCCCTTTTCAGATCTAACTCCTTGATGCAGCTGTAAAAGTTGTTATTGCCAACTGTGCACTCACGTAGATCTGGTTTGCTCATGATCAATTGCAGATTGTCGAAACATTTCTGGACGCTAATTATGATTTTAATTTGCTACGATAATTTGTCATTCTCTTGCACTGGTGCTTCTAGATATGTTAGCAGCGTGAAATTCCTGATGGAAATGTAGAAGCATTCATGTGATGACATATTTGGTCGCAATTCTGGATCAACTTGTGATCGTAACTTTGAATGCTTTCCTACTCTGATCTTCCTAGATGAATTTCTGTGCTGACAACTTTAGACACAAAACTAGTACTAATTACAACGACATTAGTAGCATAAAAGAGATAAAATGAAAGAAAATAAGATCCAATAACACTGAGTTAGAAAATGTAAATACTAAATATCAAATGCTAATAATGCATGTTAAATATGGTACAAAGGGAATAAATTATACCTTAATTTGAGGAGAAATTAAGTGTCATTTCCAATGTTATCTGATCGCGTCTGAAACATCACAGCAGTTGTGCAAGCGGAGACATGTCGATGCAAGTATAGTTGATAGAACAATTCTATCAGATATCAATCATGAGGAATGGGTTCTTGATGTTCAAATGTTGAAACAACTAATACTAGAATTAGATAAAATGTGAGTAAGGATGTTAGCGCAATTAAGTAAGATCTGCACAACTAAAATAGTCAATATTGTCAATGCAATTATAAAAGTTAATTGTCAGAGCAACTAAAAGTAAGTTAAAGTGTTGTTGAAGTGTTGAGAATTTAAATGCATAAAAGTAAAGGTGTGATCAAGTGTGAAGAATTGGAGTGGATCATTGACTTCGCTAAGTAACAACATTGGATGCACCGACAAGGTATTGTATAGATGAATTGTCACAGTAATAAAGCTCCAATGAATTCTTACCAATAACAATTCACCGTTTAATCGAGTCTCAAGCACCCACAATTACTCCACCTCTCGGTGTGAACAACGCTGTGCACTCAAGAACAAGTGACTAGAATCTCTTCTAATCCCAAGCAGCTCTCGTCTAACTTACTTGTTAACCTAACTTGTCACCGCATCTCTTGATGTCGATAGACTGCAAAGCCACTCTCGTGTTTGATGCAGTTAGATCTAAGAATAAACAGATGAAAAGCATTAAATAAGAATCAAATTAGTCTAACAATGAAAGATACTCTCGTATTCATTCAAATGTCATTAGAATCCATTAGCAAAAAGAAGGATTAAAGAATACAATCAAAGCTTACCATCTCTAGACTACTAGGACTACTCCTTAATCATTCCTCTTGCACAGCACCAAGCACTCCTTGTCAGGAGTCGTTGCACACTCGCTCCATCAAATCATCGACCTCCAGCGTCAAGCTTCCATGGTAGCTTGCTTGAAGATTTGAGAGTTTTAGGTTTAAATTCTTTACTCCTCGATGATTTTTCTTCATCTTCTTTCCTCTATTTCTAGGCTCAAGAAATTTCATATTTCCTCCATTCTCAGATCCAACTACTTTGTACAGCTGTAAAAGTTTGTTATTGACAGTTATGCAGATCTGATTTGTTTAATGGACTGTTGTAGAATGTCTGAGCAATTTTTAATTTGCGCCAACAATTTGTCATATTTCTATACCAACCTATGGCCGCAACTGAATTCTTTTTAGCTTTAAGAATGATAGATCTCATCTTTTTTTAGATCCAAATCTAATTATAGCTGTCAAAGTTAGTTAAATTCCAGTTATACACTCACGTAGATCTGGAGTGATCTTTATAAATCTGCAGATTGTCGCGGCATCTCTGGTCGTGATCTAAAATCTTTAATTGCGGCGACAATGTGTGAAATTCCTTCACTGGTGCTTCCAGATGTGCTTGTCGCTTGAATTCACTCAAACAAGGTGAAGATTTCTATGCGTCGACATCTCTGGCCATATTTCCAAGCTATACTTATGGCTGCATCTTTGACTTCTTTCTAGCCTTGATCTACTGAGATGTGTTCTTGCGGTGACAATTTTTAGACGTAATATATATGCTGCATGTGGCGAAATTAGTGCACAAAAAGAGATAAAATGACAAGAATTTAAACCAAACAACAATGAGTTAGAAAACATAAAAACTAAGTATGAAATGCCTAATATGCATACTAAATATGACACAAAAGAGACAATTAATACACTAATTTAGGGAGAAAATATATATCATTTGTAATGCTATCACACCCCTAAACTTGATATTTTGCTTGTCCTCAAGGAAACAAAAATTAGCAAACTCACAAGCAAAAATGTCACTGCAATCATTATTCTCACAACTTGAATTTTCTTAAATCCTAATGCACAAATTGTATTTACATGATAGAATAATGCGCCGACAATTTATAGACATGAACAGTTAAAAACTGAAACTTCATAAATGTTAGTATCATGCATTGAATCGTAATCTTCCTTGAACCAATACAACATTTATCATAATTTTTTTTGTTTTTGCTTTTCTTCCTTTTTCTCAATTTTCTTTTTCAAGTGACTGAGAGATGTTATTGCATTACTATGCCTTTGTTCCTGGGCAGTAAGATGGGGTACAACAAACCCCCAGGAGGTATGTAATTACGCCGACACACACTCTTGCAGTGACAACCATTGGCTAGATGATTTTTCTAAACCTGTAGCAGAGTGTTCTCCCTTGAAAAGTCATAATGCACTGACATTGGAGTGTCTTTTATTCATACAAAGTTGCTGCGACTGATCAGTTCGTTCAAGATTCAAACATTCATACTATCCATTCATTACTAAAGCAATTCCAATCATTCATTTAAAAATTGAAGACTCACTATCCATTCACATTCATCCAATTTACACATCAGCATTCCAAGCAAATCAAGATTTACGCATAAAAATAAAAACATTATGGGTACATTTTTGTTGAAATTCTGCATATTTTCAATAATACAAGAAACAAGTAAAATTAAAAAATGTGGGTGCAATTGCATTTTCATTTTACACAAATTCCTCATAAACTTAAAGTGTGCATTGTCCCCAATGTGCTGGCATTAATAAATATATATGGAAATGCAATGACAATGTAGATGCAGCGACAATAAAAATGCAATGACATTAATAATGCAGGGAAAATTATACTACAGTTATATGATATGCATGAAAACTAAATTAAGTGCTAAAAAATAAAACTAACTCAGTGTGATGCAACCGAAGATGTGGCCACATTGGTCTTCTTCTTCTTGCGCTTCCGTTCCTCCTTGCATTGCTTCTTGTCTTTGGTGCACTTCCTCCTTCGTTCCTTTGGCTTGGTCGTACCTGTTGATTGCTCCTCAATAGCAGGCATCACAGCCTCCGCCTAACTCGCTTTAGGTGGCACCAAATCATCAGATGATGCATCCACAAGTTCAGGTGCGGTGACAAATTCTTCAATCGAATTTGTCACGACATCAGGTCCTTCTCTTCTTTCTTCTTTTACTTTAGTTTGAGCTTCGCATGATCTATGGACTGCTCCTCAGTTTCTATCTCTGCTCTGGCATCATCAACTGCTTCATTCATTGATCCATTATAGACCACTATTGCCCAAAGGTTTTTATCAGCAGCTTCCGCCTAACTCGCTCCATCTTACGCCAAGCCTTCAGTTATTTCACCCACAACTTCAAGTGCGAGGACAAATTTCTCAGCTAAATTTACCTTGACACCTATTTCTTCATCTTTTTATTCCTTACATGAACTTCTTCCTGTTTCAACATTAAGTCTGTAGGTGCAGTACAACTGCACAAAATTGCACTGACAATGGAATCCTAATGCATCGACAATGGTGTTTACTTATTTCTCAATTAGTGCAGACATAGTATTTATTCCTTCTTCTTCAAGTGCTTTGTGCTCTTTTATTCTTCACACGATCGCAAAAATTTCCACTCTTTTTTGCATTTTTTCCAATTCTGTAACTTCTTAATTATAGATATAGGCATCAAAATTATGCTTTCATTGAAATCACATAATGCATTTCCAATATACCAATCACCAATGAAATAAGGTATTGAGAAGCTCTTGGGATCCTTAAATTCTTGTGGCAATTTAATTGTCATGACAGTGCACCCTTCAATAAGTGCAATTGCTTCGACATCTCCCAATCTTCTCTTCTTTGAGAATGTGTCTTCAAGTTTCTGAAGTTGTTTTGTTGTAGCATTTGTGGTGATAAAGTGATTTGATTCTGTCATTGTAATATTTTGTTTAACCTCTTCAGTTGCACTTTGCTTTCCAGATTGCGTTGACATCTTTCCACTGTTGAGATTTGAATTATCTTCTTTTGCTACAGCATCTCTAACAACTCATTTAGTTGAGTCTCAGTTTTGGGAATAATTTCCTCACAATGCTCTTGCCCTTGTGATATCGAATTTTCAATATCCATCAACAAAGTTTCTTGTAGTCACAAAATTATTGCACCCACAATCTGGCCAAATTGATATTCTAGAGCTCATATGAATTCAGTTTCACTCTGAAGCACAGATTTAGTCTTGGAAATATATTGTCTCAGCAAATTTTCAATTGATGAAAAATCTAATGCTTCGTCTTGTTGGATATTTTTCCTTGACAAAGGTTAATCATAATTGGACAGTGTCCACTCGGATCTAACATCATTGTCTATATTTCCAGGGTCTTGATTGTTCCAACAAAAATTTGGATGTTGCTCCCACCCTGGCGTGTAGGTGTTGAAATATGAATTTTCATTTCATAGAAATTCCCCATGTGGTATACATTTGTTGGATTTGATGGACATTCTTCAAACTCATGGCTGCTTCCACAGTAACCGCAACTTGTCGTAGTAAATTTCCATTCTACAATTGTTGTAGCATTCTGAATTGAATTACTCATATTAGTTAAAGAATATATGATACGAGTCGTAAGACCCAAATTCAAGCTTATAAATGTGATGGGATCAAAGTTTCTCAAGGCCCAATAACGAGGTCGAAGGCCAAGCAAATTTGAGCAAGATTGAACAGGACCATCTAAGACTTCGTTACCAAGGCCCTAAATGTTAACACGACCGAAAAAGAAAATCAAGATTCACTTTCTTGTTTTCAAGAAAATCAAGAAACCGAATCTTGGTCTAATCTTTTCATTCCAAACAATTTCAAGAATCGAGAAAATCAAGATTTCAAATCTTGGAAATCTTGGCCAAGAAATCGAAGCTGCCAATTTTCAAGTTGGGGAAATCAGTAGGCTTGCGACGACTTTTTGGTTGGGATCCAGCAATTTATGGATTGAGATGTCTGCATGGATTTCGAAGATCTATCTCTTATCTTCGAAATTCACTTTGAATCACTCAATTTCAAGTTCGGAAGCTTAAGTTATGATAATTTTAATAAAGACTGCGCAAGTAGAATTTCTGGACGTGATTATGACGGGAATTACGAGTTTCGGGCTTTTAATTTGAGTTTAAATCATATTGGGTTCGGGTTTTAGGTTTAATTTTTATTATATATGAGCCCAATATTGTATTATCAGCTCTTATTATTTTATTGTTATTTTTTATTCCGAATTTTTAAATAATTATTAAGTAGTTTAAGTTTTTAGGAGTTTTATGTCAACAAGAAAGTTTCTTGTTTAGATTAGTTAAAGTTCTAGTTTAATTAAGAGTTTTATTTAGATTTATTTAGCTTGCCTATATATAGGCCTTGGAATTGTAAACAAAACACTTGATTTTGATTATTTTGAGTTAATAATAATTCTCTTTGAGTTTTTTCTTCAAGAATTGCTCTTGAGTTTTTTTTTAGAAGTTGTTTTAACAATCTTTCAGGTTGTGGGAATTATCTTCAAGCTTTTTCTTGCCAAGATCTCTTTCTTGGAGGGGAAATTAGAGCCTTTGAAGGGAGTTGTGGATTCGTATTGTTTCCAAGGCTTCTTAGGACGTTATCTTCTCTTTTCTATCTTTAATCTATCGTTCTAGTTTGATCTAGTTTATTTCTTGTTGTTTAGGGTTACTGATTTAGTTGTTTTCGTTCTAGGTTAAAATTGCTTCAAGAGGGACGTTCTCCTACCTTGATCCATCAAGGAACACATAAAAAATTAGGAGATTCAATCTTTTCTTGCTGTTTCAAACGTTCTTGCCTAAACAGTTTGCTTTTATCTTTTAAATCACTTCTAACGAATCTATTTTGTGTTTTTATTTTCAGATCTGGTTAGTACGTTTTCTTGAGGTCCAAGGACGATTTCTTTCATTCAAGAAACCCTAATGTCGTTCTCTATTTGATCTTTTACCAGCTATTCATCTTTCTTGTGTTTTAATTTTCGTTTGATTATTCTTCTTGTCATCTAATCTGTTTTCTTTGTTTTCGTTTTAGATTACTTTTGTCTAGAGCTTTAGGGTAGATCCGCGACTTGACAACTTTACGATCCTCTTTCACCTTCGTTCCGCATTCGTTTCGTATCAAGATACCTCGTTGTTTATGGAATCGAGCTCCATTTTTATAGCATCACTCATCCAACGTCTTGAGGTTCTATATACCTCGTTCCTAGCCATATTTCGCTAAAAGAAAGAATGTAAAAGTAAACAACAAAAAGAAAACAAGTTAGTGACGAATAAAATTTAGATAATAAAGAGTAAATACAACGACAAAAATAAACATCAAACAAACGCCATTCCCTGGCAACGGCACCGAAACTTGATCTCGTTTGAAACGTCACAGCAATTGTGCAAGCGGACACACGTCGATGCAAGTATAATTGATAGAAAAGTTCTATCGGATATCGATCCCATAAGGAATGAATTCTTGATGTTCAAATGTCAAAGCAACTAATACTAGAATTAAATAAAATGTGAGTAAGGATGTCAGTGCAATTAAGTAAGATCTGCACAGCTAAAATAGTCAATATTGTCAATGCAATTATAAAAGTTAATTCTCAAAAGAACTAAATGTAAATCAAAGTGCTATTGAAGTGTTGAGAATTTAAATGCATAAAAGTAAAGGTGTGACCAAGTGTGAAGAATTGTAGTGGATCACTAACTTTGCTAAGTAGCAACACTGGAGCGTCGACAAGGTATTGTATAGATGAATTGTCGCAGCAATAAAGCTCCAATGAATTCTTACCGATAACAATTTACCATTTAATAGAGACTCAAGCACCCACAATTACCCCACCTCTAGATGTGAGCAACATTGTGCACTCAAGAACAAGTGACCAGAATCTCTTATAATCCCAAGCAGCTCTCGCCTAACTTACTTGTTAACCTAACTTGTCACCGTATCTCTCGATGTTGGTAGACTGCAAAGCCACTCTCGTGTTTGATGCAGTTAGATCCAAGAATAAACAAATGAAAAGCATTAAATAAGAATCAAATTAATCTAACAATAAAAGATACTCTCGTATTCATTCAAATGTCATTAGAATCCATCAGCATAAAAGAAGGATTAGAGAATACAATCGAAGCATACTATCTCTATACTACTAGGACTACTCCTTAATCGTTCTTCTTGCGTAGCACCAAGCACTCCTCGTCAAGAGTCATTGCACACATGCTCCATCAGCTCATCGACCTCCGATGCAAGCTTCTATGATAGCTTGCTTGAAGATTTGAGAGATTTTTAGGTTTAAATTCTTCACTCCTTGATGGTTTTTCTTCATCTTCTTTCCTCTATTTATAGGCTTAAAAAATTGTAGATTTCCTCCATTCTCAGATCCAACTACTTTGTACACATGTAAAAGTTTTTTTATTGACAGCTATGCAGATTTGATTTATTTACTGGACTGTTACAGAATGTCGGCATAATTTATAATTTGCGCCGATAATTTTCCATATTTTTAGACCAACCTGTGGCCACAACTAAATGCTTCCTGGCTTCAAGAATGATAGATCTCATCTTTTCTCAGATCCAAATCTAATTACAGCTATCAAAGTTAGTTAAATTCCAGCTGTGCACTCATGCAGATCTAGTGCGATTTTTATAAATCTATAGATTGTCGCTGCATATCTAGTCGCGAACTGAAATCTTTAACTGCGGTGACAATGTGTGAAATTCCTGCGCTAGTGCTTCCAGATGTGCTTGTGGCTTGAATTCACTCAAACAAGGTAAGGATTTCTATGCATTGACATCTCTGGCTGCATTTCCAAGCTATACTTGTGGCTGCATCTTTGACTTCTTTCTAGCTTTGATCTACTAAGATGCGTTCTTGTGCTGACAATTTTTAGACGCATTATATATGCTGCATATGGCGACATTAGTGCACAAAAAGAGATTTAATGACAAGAATTTAAACCAAACAACAATGAGTTAAAAAACATAAAAACTAAGTATGAAATGCCTAATATGCATACTAAATATGACACAAAAGAGACAATTAATAAACAAATTTAGGGAGAAAATATATGTCATTTGTAATGCTATCACTATCACACCCCCAAACTTGAGTTTTTACTTGCCCTCAAGTAAATAAAAGCTAGCAAAGTTATAACCAAATTATTTTCACCACATTCATCATTCTAGCAACTTATATTCTCTAGAATCCTAATGTATAAATTGTATTCATATGCTGGAATATTGCACCGACAATTTATAGGTATGAATAATCAAAATTGCAACTTCACTAATGCTAGCATCATGCTTTAAATCTTAAATCTTCTTAACCAATACAACATTTATTGTATAATAATATACACATATATATATATATATATATATTTATTCTTTCATCATTTTTCTTCCTTTAATTCTTTCTGTTTTCTTTTATGCAACAAATTCCCAGAAAGCATGTAATTGCGTCGACACACACTCTTACAGTGACAGCCTTTGGCTAGATAATTTTTCTAACACTTGTAGTGGAGTGTTCCCCCTTGTTGAGTCACAATGCACCCACATTGGAGTGTCTTTTATTTAGTACATATAATTATAAACATAGCTGCAAGATGGTAATTAAAGAATGATACTACTCATTTATACTAATGCAATCTCAATCATTTAACCAAAAATAGAAGGATTCAACATTCAATCATAGTCATCCAATTCACGCATTAGCATTCCATATAATTCAAGAATTATGCATCAAATGAAAAATTGTGGTCACATTTTTTTTAACTTTGCATACTTTCATTCAACTAAAGAAACAAATATATTCCTAAACTTGTGGGTGTATTGCATATCCATTCCACATTTCCCTCCAAACTTAATGTCTGCATTGTCCCCAATGCACTGACAATACTATAAAAATCATAATGGAAATGCAACTCCAATGCAAATATGAAAACAAATAAAATGCAGGGACAATAAAAATGAAATCACTATTTAAATGAAATGCATGCAACTAACTACTGAAAAGTAAACTAACTCAATGTGCTGTAGCCTCAAATGTGGCTGCTTTGCATTTGTTTTTCTTCTTTGGGTGCTCCTCTTTGCATTTCTTCTTTTCCTTTCGTTTGCAGCTTTTCTCTTTTTATTCAACCGGTAGAGTAGATTGCTCCTCCATTGTTGGTTGAATGTTGGCTTCATCGGCAGTCACGTCTGATGGATAGATTTCAGCAAGCAGTGCCACATATGGCATAATAGCTAGAGGATTGGAATCCTCATTTCCAGATATGACCACCTCGGGCAGCTTGCCCTAGATGGCGTCAGTTGTTCTACAGATACACCTACACTTATAGGTGCGTAGAAAATTTTCTTAGATAAATTTGTCGGGGCAATTCCTTCTTCCTCTTCCTTCTTTTCTTTTCTCTCTTCTTCTCTTGCTTCTTATTCTACCTCAATACCTATAGAGGCAACTGGTGTATGCTCTTCCGCCACAATAGCCTCTCTCTGCGCCATAGTGGTCCCCAAACTATTTGACAATTCATCTTCAAAGAGGCTAGCTATATTTTGGGAGCAATCTTCCATTTCCTTGGATTGTGCCTCTTGGTCCTCATCATCAGAGATGTGGATTCGATTTGGAGACTAGATAGATTGGGGTCTGCCTTCTAAACCAGGTTGCTTCGATGATGGAGTGGCTTCATTGATAATGAGAGGGAACACAGGGAATTCTGGCATTGAGTTACTGCTCAAACCGCGCAATGTAGTGACAATAGCATTATTCCATGCCCTAGTATATGCATAGAATAAATTTTGTCTAAATTGCATCTCCTCCATTATGCTGACAAGTCTGATTTGTCTGGTGCTTAACTGATCAACAAACTTTTCAATCTCATCAAGCTTCCTCCAAATTTGAGGGTCTGTGGGCGCATGGGTCTGGACGACTTTCTTTTTTTCCTTTTCCCTTTTCTTTCTTCTATGAAAACTCCTTTACCATAGGGGTTTCTTGCCCCCTTGTCATCCTCTCTACCGAAACATCGTTGATTGGGCCCTTATTCTCCAAAGTCTCCTTCTCTTCACAAGGCATAATGCCTCTTTGTTTACAAAATAATATTATCAGAGAAGTGAAGGATAGGATACCTGTTTGTTTGGTGGAAGCCTCAGCAATTTCTTGATAAAGGATTGCGTCGACATCAATTCTACGTCCCTTCAGTATAGAATGCAACAGGCACATTCTATCTAGTGTTACAGTGGTGCTATGGGTAGATGGTAGCAGGCGGCAGTTTATAAAATGGAACTAGACCTTACTTTGAACAGTGAGAAAGTGACGATGTATGGTGTAGTTGTTTGGATTGTTGTCAGTCCAAACTGCACTGTCGACATATAAATCGTTCAGTAAAAGCTCGATACTTTCCTCAATCAGATTTTCCAAGAACTCGATGTGTTCATCCTCTCCCTCAGCAATATGGAAGAGAGCGTTTATGTGGTCAGCACTCCAAGGCACCAAACCTTCACGAACAAAAATGAATTCCTATTCCGAGTCCACCAAGTTAGCTTAAAATTCCTTAGCAGAAAGGGAGAGTACCCGGTCGAATGGTCACAAAACTGCTCCCATCCCAAACTAGAGATTATTCTGGTGACTTGCTTTCCCAGAGTCAGATACGGGGACAATTGAAATCCTTGTTCAAGATGACAGTTCCTCTTCAGTACAACTTCATGATAGCGGTCCTTTGCGGTTTTTGACAAGAACAAAACAAGCTTTTTGGGTTGTGATTGGTTGACATTCCTAGCCATAGCAGCCGAGGATTCAGTCGTTGATTTTGATAGGGTTTTCACTCCGTAAGTTCTTGTCATGGGGACTGAAAGAAATAAAGTGAGAATATTTTGCAGAAAACACATAAGGTTGAAGATAAAGAAAATACCAAAAAAATGGAGGTTGTGAGTGTGAGAGAGTAGTCGGCACAAAAATGGGGTTTTATAGATGATGGAGGCGAAGAGACGTGATGATAGCAGAGAGTACACTGTGCCTGTAGCTAATAAATGCTAGGACACAGATCGTACTTTTTCAGGACGATCCAATGCTTAAGGATTTGGGTGAATCAGTCGACGTGATTCTTGCCTAAAACGTTTCACCGAGTCATTAAAAAAATGCATCGACAAGTCGTGCTTTTGTGTGTGTCGACATAAAGAGATCTTTTATTCCTGCTAAAACTAAAGAAGACGAATTAAAAGTAAACAAAAGATAAAAAGTAAATATAAAAAATTGCAATGACATTATTAAGGAAATGTGACCAGGTTAATGGTCTCGTTTTGTTCGTTGATGCTTGGGTTGCAGTAATGCTTCAATCATTGGCCATTCACTTTAAATTGGTGCCCATCGTTTAAATCTTTAATTGTCACTGCACCATGTGAAAAATGCTTCGACAACTTCAAAAGGTCCTGACCATCTTGAGCATAATTTCCCTGGATGTAATTTTAAACGTGAGTTAAATAAAAGCATTAACTGACCATGAGAAAATTGTCGCTGCAAAATGATGTTATCATGCCATCTTTTAGTTTTTTCTTTGTAAATGGCAGCATTTTCATAGGCATTGCATTGAATTTCTTCCAGCTCTGAAATGTCCAACAATCTTTTCTATCCAGCAGCATCATAGTTCATGTTCACCTACTTGATTGCCCACATGGCCTTATGTTCAAGTTTGACAGGCATGTGACATGATTTACCAAACACCAGTTGATATGGCGACATTCCTAACAGAGTTTTGTAGGTAGTGCGAAGAACCCACAACGTATCATGTAATCGTGAAGACCAATCCGTCTAGATAGGTTAACTACCTTTTTAAGAATATTTTTAATTTACCAATTGGAGACCTCCATTTGTCCATTCGATTGCGGATGATACGTGGTTGCCATACGATGCTTCACACAATAGCGTTTCAAAGCTGTCACCACCTGATTTCATTGGAAATGAGTGCCTTGGTCACTTATTAATGCTCGAAGTGTTCCAAATCTTTTTAGGATATATGTGTGAAAGAACTTTAACACCGTCCGAGCATCGTCCTTTGGAATAGTGATTGCTTCGATCCATTTGGAGACATAGTCAACAACTACTAGAATATACAGATTCCCAAAGGAATTTTGGAAATTGTCCCTTGAAGTCCATACCCCACACATCAAAGAGCTCAACCTCCATGATAGGTTATTAAAGCATCTCGTTGCGTCGAGATATAGAACTGATGTGCTGACATTTGTCACACTGTTGAGCAAAATTGTGTTCATCTCAAAACAATGTCGACCAGTAAAATCCTGATTGTAGGACCTTTGTAGAAGTCCTAACACCACCAAAATGGCCTCCATAGGGAGCATCGTGGCAATGCTTCAAGATAGATAACATTTCCTCCTCACGAACGTAACGACGAATGATGTTGTCAGCGCATACCTTGAACAGGTATTACATATTCCAATGATATTTCGCAGCATCCCTGAGAAATCTGACCTTCCTATGACCTATTGCACTCAGAGGTAGCTTTCCACATACTAAATAATTGATGACATCTGCATACCATGGAGATGCGTCGACAAAGAATAATTTCTCATCTGGAAATGTGTCGACAATTTGTGACTTATTTCCATCCTCACTTCCAACTTCTAGACGAGATAGGTGGTCTGCTACTTATTTTTTCAACCCTTTCCTATCCTTAATTTTGACATCAAATTCTTGAAATAAAAGGATCCATCTAATTAGTCTGGGCTTTGCATCTTTCTTAGCAAAAGGTATCTCAAAGCAAAGTGATCAGTGCACACTGTAATTTTCACGCCGATAATATATGAATGAATCTTATCAAATGCAAAAACTACTACCAGCAACTCTTTCTCAGTGATCGTATAATTCACCTGTGCTTCAGTTAGAGTTTTACTAGCATAATATATTGAATGAAATACCTTATATTTTCTTTGTCAAAGCACAACATCTACAGCAAAGTCGCTCGCATCGTACATTACCTCAAACGGTTGCGACCAATCTGGTGTGACGACAATGGGTGCTTGTACTAACTGCTGTTTAATCTTTAGAAATGCTTCTAAACAAGCTTCATCAAACAAAAACTTTTTATTTTGCTCCAACAAGGAGCATAGTGGTTTTACTATTTTGGAGAAGTCTCGAATGAATCTTCTATAAAATATAACATTATCGAGAAAACTCCTTATTCCCTTTACATTATTTGGTGGAGGTAGCTTTTCAATGATTTTCACCTTCGCTTTATCCACTTCAATGCCCTGATAAGAAATTCGATGACCAAGGACAATTCCTTCGGTTGCCATGAAGTGGCATTTTTCCCAATTTAGAACCAAGTTGGTGTCCTCGCATCTTTTCAATACTTTTGCTAAATTGTCAGCACATAAATCAAAACTTTGCCCATACATAGAGAAATCATCCATAAATACCTCTAATGAATCCTCGATCATATCCGAGAAGATGACCATCATGAACCTCTAAAATGTGGCTGGGGCATTACACAAACCAAATGGCATTCATTGAAAAGAAAAGGTTCCAAATGGGCATGTGAAAGTTGTCTTTGCTTGATCTTTTGATGCAATTGAAATCTGGTTGTATCCAGAGTACCCATCAAGGAAACAGTAATAGGCTTTACCATCTAGCCTATCTAACATTTTATCAATGAATGGAAGTGGCAAATGATCCTTCTTTGTGGCTGCATTTAAACGACGATAGTCCATACACACTCTCCAACCTGTAGCAATACGAGTAGGGATTAGTTTGTTCTTATCGTTACTTACTACCGTGATTCCGCTCTTCTTAGTCACACATTGGACTGGGCTCACCCATGTGCTGTCTGAAATAGGATAGATTATGCCTGCGTCCAACCACTTGATAATCTCCTTCACTACTTCCTTCATCTTCTCATTCAGTCTTCGTTGTTGCTCAATTGACTGTTTTCTTTCATCTTCGAGCCTAATTTTATGAATTCAGAAAGAGGGACTAATGCCTTTGATGTCTGCTATGCTCCAGGTGATGACTCATTTGTGCTGCTTCAATATTTCGATTAAATTTTCTTCTTGACTTGCATCGAGACTTACGTTGACAATCATTGGTAATGTATCATAATCACCTAGGAAAACATATTTCAGGTGTGTTGGCAATGACTTTAACTCCAGAGTCGGAGCTTCTTCAATCGATGGTTTAAAAACAGGGATCGTCTGATTAGTCAAATCCAAAGATTCCAATTACCAGTCATGTTTCAACTCACAGAAATTAGCCTTACTTGTGTGGTCACATTCAGATGGGATATTGTCGTCAGATGTCACCTCATATTCTTCTGGCACTGCTGAGCTAAATTCCTTTGTAATTAGCTCGTCTAGAACATCAATGTAGTGACATTGTTTCTTATTGTGTGATGGAGATCCTTCAAAAACGCTGAAGGTTACATGTTCATCGTTATGACGCATAATCAGTTTGCCCTTGAAAATATCGATAAACGTGCGTCCCGTTGCGAGAATGGGCATCCCAAAATAATAGGCACCTCGTTATCAGCTTCGCAATCAAGTATGATACACGAACGAGAACATCTTTAATATGTCCTTCAAGTTGTGCCAAAGATCTGTCCGCAAGTTGTAATGTCACTGTAGTGGGCTTCAAATGACCAATCCCTAATTTCCTGAAAGTTGATAGTGGCATAAAATTAATGCTAGCTCCTAGGTCACATAGAGCTTTACCTAAATAATGATTTCCAGTAGAGCATGGGATCACAAAATTGCCAGGATCTTTCATCTGTGGTGGCAATTTATTTGTCAGCACAGTGCTATACCCTTCTGTGAGCGCAATTGTCTCAATATTAGATAGCTTTTTCTTCTTCGATAATAAATCCATCATAAATTTCCCATAACTGGGAATCTGCACAAGAGCATCAACTAGAGGTATATTAATATGTAATTGTTTCAACGTAGATACAAACTATTAATAATCTCTGTCATGCTCTTTCCCCTTGAATCTTTATGGAAATGATAAAGGTATGTTCATAGTGGGTGTTTTGTTGTAACCGGTTGTGTCGACATGGGCAGTTGCATTGAAAACTTTTTAGGATGAATGGTCGGCTTCGGTGTGACTACTGGTGGTGCCTCCTCAATTGCTTCTACTATATCTTCTCCAGATGCAACTTCTCCTTGTTGCTTTGGTTCGTTTGCGTCGACAGGTGCTTGGTTGGAGCTGCTACTTTGCTCTACAATTTGCTTTCTACTTCACAATGTGATAGCCTCACAATGCTCCTTTCCTTTTCGATTTGGGTTTTCAATATCACTTGGCAAAGCACTTGGTGGTCATGTGCTCATGTTAGAAGCCAGTTGTCCTAGTTATGCTTCCAACGCTCAGATGGAAGAAGAATTCTCTTGTATAATTGCTTCCGTTCTGGTAATATGCTCATGCATCAAAGCTTCAAGAGTAGCTAATGGATCTGATCTTGATTGAGAATATTGTTGTTGCTGTTGCTGATGTTGTCCTTGCATATTTGGTAGCACAGTTTGTTGTAGTTGCATTCAAACCTGTGGTTACATCTGGGTATGTGATTGCATATGGTTTTGTGATCGCATCTGGTCAGGTTGTGCATACACTTGTAGATTGTGATTATAATTCTGCTGCTGTTGACTATAGCTCCCTTGTCTAAAATTACCTTGATTTAAGGAATTTTCATATTTGTATGTGGACGTATTATGACTCCCCCAAGGTTGTTGAGCTCTACTTGAACTGTTATATGAGTTACCATATGAATTTCCATGGATGTTATTTACATAGAATTCATTTTCAGCATGCTGTGGGTAATCCTCATAACTATGGTTGTCGCCACAAATTTCATAGGAAAATGTCAGGACATCCATCATTAGGCTACTTGAATAGGGGTAACATCACTCGTTCCCTTCATGTTTTTGGTCATATTCGCCACTGAGGATACTTGTGCACTCAAGGTTGATATAGCATCTAATTCCATAACTCCAAGATTTGATTTTACCTGAGTAGCATGGGAGATCGAGTATTGATAGTCATTTTGTGCAATCCGCTCTAAGATTTGCATAGCTTCAGTGTAAGTGCAATCCAACAAAGGACCATTAGCAAATGTATCGACAATATTTCTTGTTTGTGTATTTAATCCATTGTAGAAGATCTTGATTTGTGTTTCTTATTGGATTCCATGCATGGGACAATGTCTCAGCAGAGTTTTGTAACGTTCTCACGTAGTGTGTAAATTCTAATCATCAAGTTGATGATATGTTATGATATCATTCCGCAATCTAGCATTGATTATCGATGGATTGAATCGCAAAACAAACTAAGTTGCTAGTGTATTCCATGAAGTAATAGATCTAGCCAATAAACCAAGGAACCATGTTCGTGCCCTTCCATGTAAAGAGTAAGGAAACAACATCTTTAAGGCATCATCAGGAACATCGTCTTGACTGAAAGAAGCACATATAAGCAAAAAAAATTTAAGATGCTCCCTCACATCTACGTGAGGTAAACTTGCATATTGACCATTCAAGTTAAGCATTTAGAACATCACCAGTTTTAATTCAAAATTACCAACTTGTATAGCTGGCCTTACAACACCTTGTTGTAGATCATCGAGCATAGGAATAACGAAATCTCTAATTGTCCTGTTAGGAATTTGCTCTCTTTGTGGCAGTGGTGGTATATTATTGACTACTTGTGGCTGTACTGGAGGAACAACATTTTGTGGCAGCAATGGTGGTAGATCGTTGTTATGTCCAGCCATTTTTCTTTGCTCTTATCTTCTCCTCCGAATTGTCCTTTCAAGTTCTGGATCAAAACTAACAATGTTGTTAGGATTTCTCCTTGTGGACATAAACACCTAAAACAAAATTGAAAAGATTTAACACAAGATAAGTAATCAATAAAAGTTAGAAAAGAATCAAATAAATGCAACTACAAAAAATAAACATCAAACAAACAACATCCCGGCAATGGCTCAAAAACTTGATCGCGCTATGAACGTCACAGCAAATATGTGCAAGCGTACACTGTCGATGCAAGTATAGTAGATAGAATTAAATCTGTTGAATATCGATCCCACAAAGATGGCTATTTATGTTTAAATTTGTCGAAGCAATTTGAGTTAAAATGATAAGAATTGTTAAGAGTAATGTCAATGCAAACTGGTTAAAATTACACAGGTTAAGAGTAAAAATTGTCAGTGAAAATGTAATATAAAATGTCAGAGTGAATTAATAAAATTTAAATTGATTGTTGAGATGTTGTAATGTAAACATAGAAATAAAAAAAAATAGATCAAGTGTAAAGAAGTTGAGAGGATCGCTGACTTCACAAGTAAACAACGTTAAATATGACTACAAGGTAATTTATAAATGAATTGTCGCTGCAATTATGTTCCAATGAGATTATATTAATACCAATTCCCTATTTAACAAAGACTTAAGTACTCACAAATATCACACCTTCCAGTGCTAGTAATGCTGAGCACTCAAGAAAAGTGACCAGAATTCCTCCTAGTCTCAAACAACTTCCATTGTCTTGCTTGTTAATCTAACTTGTCACCGCACCTTTCAGTGACTGTGATTGCAATCGTACTTCTATGGTCAAACAGTTAAATCAAAAGATAAATAGATGAGAAGAATTGAATAGAACTCAAAGCAAATTTAACATTAAAAGATACTTCCGTATTCAATCAATTGTCAATAATATTATCAGCATTTAAGAGGGATTAACAAATGAATTGAAGCATCCTATTCCTAGTTTACTAGAATTCTCCCTTAATCGCTCCTCTTACGTCGCACAAAGCACTTCTCGTCAGAAGTTGTTGCGTCCTTGTGGCATCAGGTCACCTTCCTCCGAAATTCAAACTCCCATGGCAGCTATCGTCGAGAATGAATAAGAAAAATTATTGATTTGAATTCTTCACACCTTGATATCCCATCTTCTCTTTCATCCTTTTATTTATAATCATTGGCCATTCCAGATCTTTCTCCCTTTTCAGATCTAACTCCTTGATGCAGCTGTAAAAGTTGTTATTGCCAACTATGCACTCACACAAATCTGGTTTGTTCATTGATCAATTGCAGATTGTTGTGACATTTCTGGATGCAAATTATGATTTTAATTTGTTGCGACAATTTTTCATTCTCCTGCGCCGGTGCTTCTAGATATGTTAGTAGCGTGAAATTCCTGATGGAAATGTAGAAGCATTCATGTGATGACATATTCGACCACAATTCTGGATCAAGTTGTGACCGTAACTTTGAATGCTTTTCCTACTCTGATCTTCCCAGATGAATTTCTCCGCTGACAACTTTAGACGCAAAACTAGTACTAAATACAACGACATTAGTAGCACAAAAGAGATAAAATGAAAGAAAAAGATCCAATAACACTGAGTTAGAAAATGTAAATACTAAATATGAAATGCTAATAATGCATGCTAAATATGGTACAAAGGGATCAAATTATACCTTAATTTAAGGAGAAATTAAGTGATAATTGTAATGCTATCAACATCCTCACTCGATTTGGCACACCTAAAGCATTAATCAGTGACCAAGGAACTCACTTTCATTGCAATCAAGTTGCATCTGCATTAAAACGTTATGGTGTTAAACATCAAATGGCAACCACATATCATCCACAAACGAATGACCAAACTGAAGAATCCAATCCAAAAATTAAAAATATCCTAGAAAAGGTGGTGAATCCATCCAGACGAGATTGGTCTTCAAGGCTCAATGATGCATTATGGGTGCTTCGCACAACATACAAAACACCATTATGAATGTCACCGTATCAGCTTGTTTTTGGTAAATCCTATCATTTGCCTGTGGAACTTGAGCATAAAGCTATATGGGAAATTAAGCAAGTGAATATGGATTATGATGTTGCTGGACAAAAGAGATTGTTAGACATTTCTGAATCAGAAGAGATTCGACGAAATGCATACGAGAATGCTGCCATATACAAAGAAAAAAACTAAGAGCTGACACGACAACAATATCATACGGTGACAATTTTCTACAAGTCAATTAGTGCTTTTATTTAATTCACGTTTAAAATTGAATCCTGGAAAATTGCTCTCCAGATGGTCAGGGCCATTCGAAGTTTTCAAAGCTTTTCCTTATAGTGCGGTGACAATTAAAGATTTAAATGATGGGCACCAATTCAAGGTAAATGGCTAATGATTGAAGCACTATCTCAACCCAGATAATCACGAGCAAAACGAGACCATTAATCTGGTCACATTTTCTTAACATGTCATTACATTTATTCTATTTACTTTTTGGTATTATATTCTATTTCAATTATCTTCTTTAGTTCTTTTGCAGCAATAAAAGTTATCCTTTTTGTCGATGCACAGAAAACCCTACTTGTTGATGCAATTTACTTCCTGACTTGTCACAGTGAAACATTTCAGGAAAGAATCACGCCATTTGATTCACAATGTTCCCCAACCGTCAGATCGATTTAGAAAAGGACAATCTCTGTCATTACATTTATTGGATGCAAACATAACGTCCTATCCCTACAGTGGAAATCATCATGCCTCTTCATCTTTATCCCTTATAAAATACCCCACTATGTCGACGGTGTTCTCAACAACCACAACCTCTATTGTTGCTGCAAAACTCTCTTTTCTTCAATCTTCTAATTTCCTGTAACTTTCATTATCTTCTATCATACAGACATGGCAAGAACAAGAAGATTAAAAACCCCTTCTAAATCAAGCGTTGAATTCTCTACTACAGTGGCTCGTAACACAGAGCAGCCGCCATCCAACAAACCAGTACTGTTTCTCACAAAAGCTGCCAAAGATCTCTTCCACAACAATATGTTGAAGCGTAATTGCCACCCAGAGCGAGGATTCTAATTGTTACCACTACTCATGTTTGGTAAACAAGTCCACCGAACAATCTCACGTCTGGGGTGGGAAAGATTTTGCAACCATCCTAAAGGACATTCTTCGTCCCTCGTCAGGGAATTCTCTGCCAATTTGATTAATAAGAAACAATAATTTTCCTTTGTTTGAGAGGGATTGGTACCCTGGAGTGCTGCACATATCAATGCCCTATATAACATTACTGAGGGGGAAGATGAGCATGTCGCCTTCCTAGAACAACTGACGGAGGAGGGTGCTGACTTATTACTGAATGATCAGTGCATTACGGTGTCGTCTGGACCTGTAACAACCCCAAAAACTATACAATGCATCATCGATTCCTCACGGTTCAGAGCAAGGTCTGGTTCCATTTTATCAATTGCCGCTTATTGCCTTCTACTCACTGCATCACGATAACTTTAGATAGAATGTGTCTCATACATTCAATTATCAAAGGCCACCGAATAGATGTCGGTGCAATCTTGCATCAAGAGATTGCAGAAGGTACAACAAAGAAAACATGTATTTTGCCATTCCCCTCTCTTATAAAACAATTGTGTCAGTAGAGCGATGTTGTGCCTCGTGAGGGAGAGGAGTTCTTGGAAAATAAGGGACCAATCAATGATGCCTCGATTAAGCGCATGATAAAGGGGAAGGAGAACCCTGTGGTAAAAGAAGTTGCACCAAAGAAAGAAAATAAAGTAAAGAAGGAAGCAAAACAACCTCATGGCCCCACAGATCCTCAATTATGGAGGAGAATTAAAGAAATCGAGTAGCTGGCTGACAGAATAAGTGTATGGCAAATCAAACGTATCGTCACAGTTGAAGACATGGAGCACCCACAAAACTTATTCTATGCCTACACCAGGGCATAGAATACTGTAATTGTCAGCACATTACGTAGTATTAGCAAGCATCCTCTACCAGAATACCTAGTGTTTCCCCTATCATCAAGGAGGCAACACCTTCAACTGAGAAAGCTGTTTCGGATGAGAAGGATCACTCTGTCGAGTCTCTGCACATGGTTCACATATCTGATCATGAGGATCAGGATGTGAATTCAAAGGATGTTGAAGATTGCTTCCGCAATATTGCTAGCCTTTTTTAAGATGAATTTTCAAATAGTCTAGGAGCAAACATGGCTGCAAAGGAAGCTAATGCTGAAGAGGAGCATATGACCATGGAATCTATAGGTATCGAGGAAGAAAAAGAAGAAGAAAAAGATGTAGGAGAGAAGGAAGAAATTTTTGTCGAGACAAATTTACCTGAAGAATTTGTTGCCACACCCGAAGATGTGGGTGCAATTAATGAAGACCTGGTGCCATCTACTACAAATCAGGCCGAGGCTGTGATAGTCAGCAATGAGGAGTTCAATCCTCTGGCTACAGTTCCCTATGTGGCACCCCTTGCAGAAATTCATCCTTCTAACTGTAACATTCAATGAAGCCAGCACACAACCACATGTGAAGAAGGATTCTGCCAACCCAGTTAAGCCAATAGAAAGAAAATAAAAGTGTAAAGATAAGAAGAAGCGCAAGGAGGAGTGCCACAAGAAGAAGAAAAAGACCAAAGCAGCCACATCTCTGGCTGCACATCAGTAAGTTAGTCTTTAATTTTTTTAGTACATAGTTTAGTTGCATATCATGTAGTTATAATTGCATTGTCATCACATTTTAATTGTCCTTGCATTTTATTTGTCAACGCATTTGCATTGTAGTTGCATTTTCATGAATATTTGTATATAATTGTCAGCGTATTGGGGACAATGCAGACTCTAAGTTTGGGGGGAAATCTATATGGAATGGAAATACAATTGCACCTACATTTTTAAGAAATTATTTGTCCTTTTAGTTTAATGAAAGTATGCAAGGTTATGAAAAATGTAACTATAATTTTTTTTCATTTGATGTTTAATTCTTGAATTATTTGAGATGCTAATGCGTGAATTGAATGAATGTGATTGAATGTTGTATCCTTCTATTTTTGGATGAATGTTTGAAATTGCATTAGTAATAATGAGTAGTATCATTATTTGAATCTTGAAATAACTTGCCATCTGCAGCTATATATAATTATAACTACTAATAAAAGACATGTGACTTATCAAGGGGGAACACTCCAATGCAAGTGTTAGAAAAAATATCTAGCTAAAGGCTGTCACTACAAGAGTGTGTGTCGGCGCAATTACATACTTCCTGGGGGTTTGTTGCACCCCATCGTTACTGCTTAGGAACAAGAGTATAGTAATGCAATGACATCTCTCAGTCTCATAAAAGAAAAGAAAGAAAGAAAAATATATAAAAAATATATATATATATATAGAATAATAAATGTTGTACTGGTCAAGAGGATTTAAGTTTTAAAGCATGATGTTAGAACTAGTGAAGTTACAGTTTTGATTATTCATACCTATAAATTATTGACACAATTTTCTATCATATGAATGTAATTTATACACTAGGATCCCAGAGAATTCAAATTGCTAGAATGATTATTGCTTTGACAAGAATTTTTGCTATGACCTTGCTAGCTTTTGTTTACTTAAGGACAAAAAACTCAAGTTTGGGGTTGATAGCATTAGAAAAGACCATTAATTTCTCCTTGTTTAGAGTATAATTTGTTCCCTTTGTACCATGTTTAGCATGCATTTTTAGCATTTTTTATTTAGTAACTGCATTTTCTAAGTCAGTGATGTTTGCTGTAATTTTCTTTCATTTTATTATACTTATGCTACTAATGTCACTACATTTAGTGTCAGTATTGCGTCTTGAGATGTTAGTGCAGGGGTCTATCTTAAAAGATCAAAGCAGGAAAGTGTTTAAGGCTGTCACCGCAATGAGCACTTCTAGATTACACCAGGGATTTTACTGTGTGAACATATCTAGAAGAACCAGTGCGTGAGGATATCAAAGTTGTCGTAACAAATTAAAATCTAAATTTGCGTCCAGAAATGTCGCGACAACCTGTAACTACTTACTGCATATACCAGATCTGCGTGAGTGTATAGCTGGATTAACTAACTTGTACAGCTGCAAGGAAGTTAGATCTGAGAGAAGAAGGACACCTGTACTTGGAAGTAAAGATAAATACTGAGGGGAGAGAGAAGAGTAGGGGGATTTGGAAGCCAGTGACGAAATCAATTTCGTTTCTTATTTTTTCTTAAGCTTGCTTTCATGGCAACTTAGTTTCTTGGAAGGTGAACTTATTGCAACGAGAAGGCAGTATCTGCTCCTGACGAGGAGTGATTCTAAGTGAGACGCAATAGGAGGATTAGGGAAGAGTTCTTGTAAGCTAGGAATAGAATGCTTTAACTTGTTCTTTATTTCCTATTAAACACTGATAAATTTTGATGAACTTAATTGTGTATGGAAGTACCTTTTAATTTTAGATCTACTTTGGTTTTTGCTCAATTCTTCTTAGTTGTTTATCTTTGGATTTAATTGCTTGATCACGAAAGTGTTATTGCAGTTGCTGACACTTGAAAGTGCAGTGACAAGTTAAATTAACAAGCAAGATAACGAAAGTTGCTTGAGGTATGAAGGAATTCTAGCCACTTGTTCTTGAACGCAAAGCATTACCAGCATTGGAAGGTGTGGTTAATGTGAGTATTTGGGTCTTTGATAAGCAGGAAAGTCGAAAATAGTGAGATCTCATTAAGCTTAATTGCAGCGACAATTTATCTACCATTTACCTTGTGGTCACATTTAGTGATTACCGACTTGTCAAGTCAGGGATCCCCCCATTCCATCATCATTGTTTTACTTTTTTAATTTTCTTAAATTGCATTAACAAATATCTTCAAACATTCATTACATTTCCTTATTAAATTGCTCTGATATATTGTATTACAGTTTTACAATATTTGCTCTGACAGTTTTAATTCTTTTATTTGTGTAGTATTTGATTTAATTGCACTGACAATATTCCTTACAAGACATTTTATTCTAATTCTAATTGCTTCGACAAATATAGCATAAACTGCCATCTTTGTGGGATCAATATCTGATAGCTAAACCTATCAACTATACTTGCATCGATAGTGTATGCTTGCACATTATTGCTGTGACGCTCATAGCGCGATCACCTGACCATGGGGTAGATTGAAGCCATCCAAACTCTTACCCCGACCATGGGGCAGATTGAAGCCATCCAATCTTTTACCCTAACCAGAAGGCAGATTGAAGACAGGTTATGAAGAGAAGACAAGATTCAGCAGGACTGGATGAAATTGGTCCTCCTTGGAGTCTTTGCTCTATTCCCGTTACACGACAATGAGCAAAAAGAGGTAGCTGTAACACCCCAATTTCACCCGACCCAAATTATAAAACCATAAAACCAAAAAAAAAATCAAAATAAATTAAATAAAAATCTTTTAGTCAAAAAGTCCAAATTACAACCCAAGTTACAAACCCAAACCTTAGCACAAATTTACAATGAGGCCACAAGCCCAAAATGTTAAAAACATTTAGAAACCCTAGTTCTTCCTATGTCATCTGCCAACAACCGGTGGCCACAGCGGATGGAGACTAAACCTGTGGCCGGCTCTCATGAACGTTTGAGAGAAAAAGATTGGGTTTTTTGAAAGTTTTTTTTTTATTTTTAAAAGTTGTTCAAATGAATTTTAAAAATAAATTTTGATGTAAATACCCTACCCCATACAACGTCGTTTGAGCTTAATGCAATAAGCTCCAAAATGGCATCGTTTTAGTATAAGTCCAAACCCGACCCTTATAAGCTTCAAGGTCCGTGTGTTTTCATGCGGAGGGTCGATTTTTCATATCGATCCCTCTACATTTCACTGGTTTTCAATTTAATCCTTTAAAGAACCAAATCATCTCCATACGACGTCATTTTCTAGCTAATTTCAATAGCTACAAAATGTCGTCGTTTTGGACGACCCGTATCTGACCCTGGTATACCCTAAGGAGATCCGCATGTTTTTAAAGATGGGCTAATTATCTTCACGGTCCTTCCATATTTTTTTGCTTTTTAATCAGTCCTCAAACCTATTTTATTAAATGTTTTAAATTTGCCTTTGAAGTTCTACCTCTTTTGCATCCTAGACCTCTGACCTTAAGTGCAGATGAGGTCATGGGCAAAAATCTAGAAAATTTTTCAAACAAGTCCTTCGTTGTTTTTAGTATTCGGGTTTAACCCCTCATTTTTTCTTTGTTTTACATTTTGCCTAAAGTTTTATTTCCAGTAAAATCTAATCCCTATTTTTTATCTCTTTAAAATCTTACCCTTTTATTTTATTTTCTTTAAAATTAAGTACTTTTGCCTCCTTTTTAAAAAAAATTCAATCTTTTAAATAATTTGTATTGTCCACTTTAATTTAGTTATTTAACTTGCATTTTGTCTTTTGGTATTATTTGTATATACTAGTTCACTATTTTGACATTTTTTTATTTTTTAAATTCACATGAATATTCATCCATTTTTTATAAAATATTTTAACAATTGTATTACTTTTTTTAATTCATAAATTGTTTTAAAACAACAAAGTAATGTTCTTTTGTTTTAGGGAATTTGAAAAGTGGTGCCCTAACGTGTTGGGTACGATTTTTCTTCGAACCTAAATAATCGAATATTCTATTTTAAATTGATAATCGCCATTTTTACTTGTACACTACTTGGATTTATCCTTCTTTTGCAAAACATTTCTAACAAAATAAAATGTATATCGTTCTTTATATACATAAATTGTTTTAAAAATAAAGATAATGTTATTTGATTTTAGGGAATTCGAGAAATTGTGTCCTAACGTGTTGGGTACGATTTTCCTTTTAACCTAAATAATTGAGTATCCTCCTTAAATCGATAATTTCCTTTCTTTATTTTTTATAGATTACATAGTATTTATCCATCTTTTACAAAACATTTTAACAAATAAATAGCATATCGTTTTTAAAATACATAAATTGTTTCAGGAAAAATTAAGGCAATGCTATTTTATTTTAGGGAATTCGAGAAACAGTTCTTAACGTGTTGAGTATGATTTTTCTTTGAACCTAAATAATTGAGTATCCTACTCAAACGATAAATGCTCAATGTTTTGTTATTTTACGGGACTCAAAAAATCGTGCCCTAACATGTTGGGTATGGTTTTTTCTTTCAAACCTAAGTAATTGAACATCCTATTTAAACATCTTATTCATGTATTTCTAGATCGCATTTTAAATTTTACTCGAATTCTTGATTTTCAATATCAAGACATCAAACAATTGACTAGGTACCAATTTTGGACGTATGAGGGTGCTAATCCTTTCTCTTGGTTAACCGAATCTCGAGCCAATTTTCTTTTGATTTTGAAGACCAAAATAATTTTAATAAATTTAAATATATTCCTAGGTGACCTAATCACACCTATTTAAAAATGATTGGTGGCGACTCCATTTTCGATTTTAAAATAAGAGTCGGGACTTTTTTCAAAAAATGGTTTCATCAACCCTCTTTAAAAAGAAGCAATGTCCTCATTGCAAAAACAAAGTAATGAATGAAAACTGAACACCAGGTAGGGTTGTAAGAAAAGAGAGGTTAGTCATAAAGACTTCTTAAATAACAAGTCTTTCTTAATAATCCAATCTTAGACATGTTCATTCCCATTACCATATCACTTAGATTTTGTTTCTTAATAAAGAGGTATTAAGCTTATTCATGTTTTCAATGTTTTACTAAGCAAAAGCAAATTATTAACTATGAAAGGAATAAACACCTAAGGACCTAAAAAAACAAATAAATAAATAAAAATAAGAATCCCCTCTTTTATTTATTTGACTCATCCCCTTTGTCTTCTTTTTCTTTAGTTTCATCCTCACTTTCATACTCGTCTTCTTCCTTCCATTGTCGAAGATAAAATTTGGGAACTCAAGAACAAAAGTGTTAGAGATATTCTTAAAAGTATTTATGATGGAATCATCTCTAATATTCGCACATCTCCAGTAAACTTGTTGTTGGTTGTGCATAAATTTTCACATATCCATCATAATTGACAATTCTGGTTTCTTTGAAGTGCTTGAAGGAGTCGGCATTGGAATGGTCAATTCAAGATTGATACTTGGCTCAACTGGTTCATCCTCTTTTGGCTCATCTTTTGGTTCAGAGTTGTTTGGTTCCTCAGTCAGTTTATAATTGTTTGGCTCCTCCTCAGATTCTACTTCTTCAGTGTCAGCAACTAACTTAGCTTCAATTTTAGTTTTGTTTGACGATTCGTCGATTTTTAGTTCAGTTGGTTCGCTTTGTTCACTTTGGTTCAGTTCATGAACTCTCTCCACTAATCTTTCAAGGTCATAGGTTGTGATGCAACCTTGAACATAATGGCCCTTCAAATTTGCTTTTGTTTTAACATGGGCCCTTAAGCAAAGTGAAGTAATCAATAATGGGAAGTAGGCACTTCATATTTTGTTTTTGGCACATCCATGGATCTCTTTAAGAATAACTTTCCCAACATTGATAGACCTTTCTGTCAATATTGCATACAAAAAGAGCATTCGTTCCATCGAGATGGTAGAACTATGTGAGATAGGCATGAAGCTATAGCGAACAAAGTAAAACCATCCATTAGCTATCGATTATAGGTATTCTCTTCGGCAAGAATGGCTCCCATACTTTCTTATAATCCATTGGGATCCTGGATTTTTAGCAACATCAAGTACTTGTTGAAGAAAATCCCAATTGATATTGTTCATCATGGGAAAGTACTCATCTTCTTCAACATCAGGTAAGTTAAACAAATCATTAATGAATTTAGAAGTAAAGGGTACCTTCTCCTTTAGAACAATAACCTCAATAGCTTCTTGAAGAGTCAAACTGGCATAAAACTCTCGAACTAGTTCATCATCGGGGAGTGAACGAGCATCACAAAAGTGTTCCGACTTGAGAGCATTAATCTTGATGCAAGCATCAAAGCTGATGGGCTGACTTTACCACATGGCCCAATTACTAGGTCAAAGGTAAGGAAGATGAAGGCAAAATTAAACAGATTTGTGCAAGGCTTCATCACAAAGGCCTTGGACATGCATACGAGTAAAAAAAAACCAAGATTCATGTTCTTGCTTTTAAGAAAATCAAGAAACCAAATCTTGGTCTAATTATGCCGTTTGGGGAGATTTCAGAAATCAAGAAAACCAAGAATTCAAATCTTGGAATTCTTGGTCCAAGAAATCGAATCTTGAAACTAACATTCGATGGATAATGTGTTCTAACGTAAGAAGATCGATCTCGAAAGAAAACCATGTGCAATATTAGAATTGACCCATTTACACGTCACTAAGCCCAACTCAAAGTTTTAGACACCATTTGGAAGCTGAGAAGAACCCGCATTGCAAATCAGGCCCAACGGAGCTCAAATCAAATTTATCTTAGTTTTTCAAGTAAAAATTTGACCTGAGCACAAGCCATTAAGCCTCAGTCGAAATTCCATATTAGATTGTTGTTTTAAGTTTTATTTATTAGTTAATTAGTTATTTGATTATTTTGCTGAGTTGTAATCCATTTTTTATTTGACTTTAAACTGCTAAGTTTGATTAGGAGTCTGACTTATTTAAAGGCCTTAGCCAACCCTCATTATGGCATTTAGCTTTCAATTATTTTTATTGATGAATCAAGTTCTCTTTGAGTCTTAAGAAATTCTCTTAGGTCTTATTTATTTTATAAGTTGCTTTGGTAGTTTCTTTGATTGCAGGAGTAGTCTTCACCTTTCTTCTTGCATTGCTCTTCTTCTTGGAGGGGAGAATTAGAGCCGTTAGCAGGTGGTTGTGGATCCCTTTGTGGATTCAAGGCTACCGAGGGCATCTTTCACACACCATCGTCACCTTTCCATCTTTTATTCTCTTTAAAATTTTTGTTTTGTTATTTCTTTATTATTTGATTCTAATTTTGTTTGGTTTTGTTCCAGGTCCTAAAACCATGAAGATTCATCTTTTCTCACCCCAAATCTGTAAGACTCAACATAAAATTTGGGGTTCTTGGATGTTTACATTGTTTGTAATCTTTAATTACAAAACAATTTTCTTTTGAGCTTAAAAATCTGTTTAACAAATCTGTTTTGTTCCTCCTTTCAGGGCTAAATTTGGATGAAATTCTCCAATTAAATTAGGGTTCTTTGAGTTACAGAAAACTTAAAATTCATCCTTTGGTGCCCAGATTCAAACTACATCTTAGTCTTTATTATTTGGGGATTTTTAGTGATTTTGTTTTGTTTAGTTCCAACCAATTTATTTTCCTTCAGATCTAACTTGTTTCTTTGTTTTTCAATGTTTTTCAGATCCAACAAGCGAAAAAGCCATCTTTAAATGTTTAAAGCCCTAAGACAAATCCGTAATGAGACGACTTATGATTCTGTTCCCTGCATTTTTTATCAAATCTTCTTTTGAATCAACACAGGTACAACCAGCAAATCCGTGCTTTTCAAGTTAAAACCTTTTTCTAGCATCATAGGTTGATGCTTAAAGATTGAATCAAACTTATCTTTCACTTCCTCATCTATTACAATCAGATTTTTAGCAGTAGTATTGGAAGATCTAGTTCTTTTATGAGACATGCTTTTTTCCAAAAAATTTGGCATAATTTTGACATGGGATGGGGAAAACAAAATCGAAAAAGTGGTGATGGCAAGGATTTACGACGGTGATAGTTCTGCAACGACAAGAGAGGTATGGCGGTGGCAACCTTGCGACAGCGATGGCGTGCGATGGTGACATGGATGCTCTAGCAAAAGACTTGCGGTGACACAAGGTGATCTTTAAGATAAGGGAAGAAAATTGAGGAGTTTCTTCGAGATTTGAGGCTAACGACAACAAAGGAAAAATGGGTGGTTATGGTTTAATCTAATTGCTTGAGGGTTGTAAAAATTAGAGTGATAAAGAGGCGTTTATATAGTAAGAGATTAGGGCAATATGTAGCAAAAATTTAGCTACACAAGGGGTTGTTTAGGTGGCAAGTAAAGGAAAGGGATGGAGGTGGCAACAATGTATGGGTAATTTCCCTCCTTTTTGATATTTGGGATCTCAAGCGCACTGTATTTACAGACTGAACTTAAAAGCAATAAACTGATTAGTACTTGGGTCAAATTGACCCTCTTTATTAAACATAAACAATAAAATTAAAATAAAAATAAAAAACAACAATAAAAATGAAAATAAAAATTTCAAAGTTGATTAAAAAATTTCTTCTTAACAGATTACGTTAAATTAATTCCCAGGAAAGGTTGGAGGGGTCATAATGGTCTCGCTTAAGTTCCAATCTGATTAGTCAGAAATAGTTAAATGTACTAAATTAAGAAAAATAATTTCTAATTATTTATTTATTCACAAGTAAGTTCATGAAAAATTAAGGGTCCGTTAAATTGAACGAGGTTTCAACTCGCTCAACTTCACCATCCCAATAGTGTTTGAGATGTTGACCATTAACTGTAAACGTACCTCCATAATTGTCATATAATTCAACGACTCCATATGGATAAACTTTGTAGATGGTATAGGTCTTTTCCACCAAAATTTGAGCTTCTTAGGAAATAACTTCAGCCTTGAATTAAAGAATAGTACCTTCTGACCTTCTTTAAACTCGTGAGGTTGTATACCACTAGCATTCCATCTCTTAAATCTTTCTTTACACAGCTTGATATTATCATATGAAAATAACCACAACTCTTCTATCTCATTAATTTGTAACATTCTTCTCTCACTGGCTTGCTTTAGATCCAAATTTAATTGTTTCAAAGCGTAGTGAGCTTTATTCTCCAACTCTAATGGCAAATGACATGCCTCTCTAAAGACCAACCGATAAGGATTCATTCTTAACGGTGTATTGAATGCTATTCGATAGGCCCATAATACATCACTGAGCCTTCGAGACCAATCTTTTATGCTAAGGCATACTACCCTCTCAAGGATACCTTTAATCTCACAGTTCACTCTTTTAACTTGCCCATTCGACTGTGGGTGATAGGCTGTAGCAATGTTATGTTTCACATCATACTTATCAAACAACCACTTAAGCCACTTGTTCATAAAGTGAGATCCTTCATCACTAATTATGGCTCTTGGAGTCTTAAACCGTGCAAACACATGCTTTTGTAGGAATCACATTACTACCTTAGCATTATTCGTAGGGTAAGCTTCGGTTTCAACCCACTTGGATACATAGTCCACATCAACTAAGATGTACTTGTTTTCATAAGAAGAAGGAAACGAGCCTAGAAAATCAATGCCCCACATATTGAACAATTCAACTTCTAGAATGCTTGTCAAAGGCATCTCATTCCTCTTTGATATGTTTCTGGTCCTATGGTATCTATCACTGTAATAATGCGTTTTTTAGTGTATCAAAATAGTGGTTTCGAGACCAGCAAGAGAGTCCGTAAATATTATTATTTAATATTTATGAGTCAAGTATAATATTATCAAAGCTTTGGTTTAATGAATTTTGCTGATTAGACGTATAGTCAAGTTTAAATGATTAATTCCTAAAGTCAAGTGGTTTTAGAAAATGAGGTATCGAGACCCTATTTTTATAAACCAAGCCCGTAACTAATTATTAAGTGTTTATGGAGTGTTATTAGATTCGTATTAAAATTTGGTTAAGAAATTTTAAGATTTAGATAATTAATTAAGTAAAAAAGACTAAATTATAAAGGTTGCAAAAGTAGAATTCTATTAGCTAAAAAGGGGCAAATGGCTATGAAATCTATGAATAATGGACGTAATGGCAAATAAACCATTCATTTTGATAGTGGACAATTATGGGTATGTTTTTGTTAATTTATAAGTTAATAATCTAAGGGTAAAATGGTAAATAGAATAAAATATAAATTAAGTAAAACTTTAATTGTTATCTTCCTCACTTTTTTTTGGTTTGGTGGAACCGAAACACCATGGAAATAATAAGGAAGCTTTCGACCTTGATGGAATCTCATGCATGGTATGGTGTTTCTGTCCCGTTTTTAATAATTTAGATTGAATGTGTTTTGAATTTAATTGATAGATTATTAAATTTGGTTGCTAAATGAACATGTTTTGTTAAGTGATTTTTGATGATTTTAATGCATGCGAGTAGATTGTTGCAATAGTAAAATTTAATGCAAATTGTGTGAAATGAGAAAAAATATGGGCTGTTATAAGACTAAGGGAATATCGGCTAGTATAAATTTTAATTAAAAATGGTTAAATTGCAAGATTTGGGTTTAGGAATTAAATTGCATAAAAGGTAAAACATTTGGGATAATTTTGTAGATTTCTCATTAATAAGGGTTATTAGTTAAATTAATTATTTTAAGTTATTTGAATGGTTTAATTGAGTGAATGATTATTATTTAGATCATAAAATGAGTCAATCAGATCTAAACCAAGGAAAAGCTAATGTGTCGGATTAGTCGTTGGCTTTGCTTTTGCAACAGTAATGGTCGAGGTAAGTTTGTAGTCCTTAAAACTAGAACTTTAATTATTTAATTAATTATGTTATTAATTAAATTGATATATATATATATATTTAAATGGTTGGTTGTGTATATATATATAAAAAAATGAGTATGGAATGAATAATAGATATTTGATATAAATGAGTAATGCAAAGGATTTAAATTATGATATGATGAATTGAGGAATGATGTATTTACATATTGTATGTTTATCTGAGTTCTGTTATTTTATATTTGTAATTGGATAATCCCATTGAATGGAAAATTACAAATATATATATATGATTATGGAATAGATTAAAAGATTAATTATAGTCATTGATGCAATGATTGAATTATGAAATAAAAAATTGTGGAATTTTATATATAATAATTATATATGAAATATATCATGGAAGTATAATCAAAAGTGAATTAGAATGATTAAATGATTGAGAAAATGATTTTAAATGGTGGGTTAAAGATAAACGAATTATGAGTTGTATATTGAACTAAATAAGTTGGTGAATAGTAATATTGGTGAACTTAAGAAGTTTAGTTATTGTATGATGGAATTGAGATTATCTAATTTTATGTTGGAAGTGCAAAACGTATAAACACATTTTATACTGTCAGTTTATCTAACTAGCGCTAGGCGCAAATTGTTGTCAGTTTACCTAACTAGGGCCGGGCACACCATTATATTCGTCGATTATCTGACTAGCGATGGGTGAAACGTTCGTCAATTTATCTGACTAGTGCTGAGCTCACATTTTTCGGTTTATCTGACTAGCGATAGGAGCAGTATCGTTAGTTAATCCAACTAGAGCTAGACTCACTATTTATTTCGTCAATTTATCTGACTAGTGCTAGGCACACATTTGTCGGTTTATCCGACTAGCGTTGGGCACAAATATCGTTGGTTAATCCAAATAGAGTTGGGCTCACTTTAATATCATCGATTTATCCAATTAGCACTGGGCGCAAATTCTTTTGCGGTTTATCTGCTAGGCATCAGGTGCTATGAATTGATGAAATCATACAATGAAGTTGGATGAAACCTTAGAGAAGGTTGGTTATAGGCATGACGAAGGTAGAATTTTATATATAATTATGTATACAACTAAACATGGAAAGATATGAGATATTATTGACGTATGTCATTAAGGTTGAGATATAAATTTGAGTGCTTTGGTTTGCTTAATGTGTTTTGGTTCTTATATTTGCAAGTTAGGTAATTAGTAGACTCAAACTTGGCATCCAAAAAAAATCCTGTACTCAACATCGTTGATGTTCTCTCTTTTATTTTGGCATGAATTTAGGGAGTCCATAGTTGTTAGATATCTTTTGGTCATGTTTAAGTTTTAATGAATATAAAAACTTTTGGTGAATAATGTCTTATCTTTTGTGATATGTATATATTTGTATATGTTTGTAAATGTTATATTGAATTTAAGGCATATGTTATCTATTTTGTGAATGGTTGAATCAAGGGGTTACATGACTAGGGTATTTTGAGTAGTTATGGTTGAAATATATGCTTGATTTAAACTTGGTTATATTGTGGAAATGTTGTTCTGAAATGATGTATCTTACTATACTTCTTTTATGATAAATTTATCTAGATAATAGTTTGAATCTAAATGAATGACACATTTAGGTAATGTATCCATTTATGTTGCCTTTTGGAATTATTTAGTATTTGATTGTGGTGCCTTGAATGGCATATTGGTTGGGTTTGGTTGAGAAGGTTTTGTCTTGAAAATTGATGTTTGAATTGTGTTGAGAACTTAGGTAAATGACTTAACGTTAGTGTACCTTGTTAGGTAAGATAGGTTGAAGGAATGTCTTGTTTAGAAGCAAATTTGGCTACACACGGTCGTGTGCCATTTTAAAATATAGTGCAGGTTACACGGGTAAATACATGGGCTTGGACCCGACCGTGTGGTTTATTTTCGCTTAGAAATACAGTTTGGCACAAGGTCCCTTACACGGGCATGTGTTTCAAGTCAGTATAGACATACGACCTATCATACGATCTATGACACAACAGTGTGGCTACATTTTAAGTGTACACACGGTTTGGTACACGACTAGGGACACAGACGTGTAGATGTGGCACATGGGCGTGTGTTTAAATACACGGCCTTGTGACCCCTGTTGTAAGGAAAATTTTAGTTTTCTTTTATAAGCTTTAATATGTTCCAAATTGATCCTTAATTGCTTCTAATTGCTTGTAATGCTTGAATATGATCATGTATGTTTAAATTGAGATACTATATGTGATTATCAGCTTGTTTTAATATGTATTTGTGAATAGTATATATATATATATATATGTGTGTGTGTGTGTATGGATAGTTAAATAATTATTAGAAATGTGTTAATGGTTATAAATTATGTTGTAATACTACGGGACCATAGATCGACGACGGTTACAGGTTTAAGATGTTACATTTAGTGATATCAAAGCTATAGATTTAGGCTATTCTCGGACTAAATCAAGCTCAGAATTGAGTCTAGAGGTACATGCCAAATTTTAGTTGAGTTTGAGTAGGTATTTGGATGTTGATTATTATTGTTTTTGTTATAATTAATGATGTTGGATGAATCTAATAATATGGTAGATTAAGAGATCTACACTGATGATAATAATACTGAGGAATTAGATGGAATTGAGTAGATAACCTCGAATGTTCATTATGATGGTATTTAGCAACCAAATGTTAATAGAGGCCCTAATGAAGGGCAATGTGATTCAAATATATTACGTGTTATTGCCGAAGGTCTTTAGAGTGTAGCAAGAGTTACTCCTCCGATGATGCCACATGGTTGGTTAAGAGAGCTCTCATTAAGGAATCGAGTGGTATGAAACGATGTTCTCTATTTCTTTTATAAATAAATGGTGCCATCCAATTGAGCTAATATCGATAAAGCTAAGAGATTTGCTCCAGTCCCTGGTCAAGGGGCTGATCATAATATAACCAGATTTCTTAAGCCTAAAGATGAGGTTCATAGTACCTTTCTTAATTTAATGAATGATATGTTTAATGTATATATATATGAGTGTGATGTGGTTCAAATAATATGGAAAGAAATAGAAAGTAGTAATGTATTTAATGCTGCTGAATTCTTGTATGAATGTGATCTAGTGTATCGAATTAATGCTGTGGAAATTAGTTGTGTTTTAAAATGTCTGAAACCTGGTCATTTATGTGGTTAATGTTGTCATTACTAGGGCTGTTTAGTAAGCATAAATACAAAGCATAGGTTGCTTAACCAATATCTAAAGTTTATTTAATCTGATGACTTTAGTGAGTTCCTGAACTTCATACAAAATAATAAATAATTGCTTTCAACTAAATTTGGTTGAAGTTACACTTGAATTTTTGGTGGATAAAAAGATTAATAAATTATGATAATAGCTATTTGGTTGGTGAATGGTACATTATAATCTAACAAACACATTTGAGGGAGTTAAAGTTGAAATTAATACAAATTATTACTAATTAATATGTTGTTTTTATATTGTAAATCATTGACTGCCCAATTTAGGACAAATTTATGATTTTTAGATAATTAAAATACTAATGTTATAGATTTCTTGCTACTCAAGCAAAGTAGATGTTGTTTTTGCTTATTTTTTGTGATATGTTTATATTTATATATGTTTGTAAATGTTATATTGAATGTAATGCATATGCTATCTATTTTGTTAATGGTTGAATCAAGGGGTTACATGACTAAGGTATTTTGAGTAGTTATGGTTGAAATAGATGCTTGATTTAAACTTGGTTATATTGTGGAAAATGTTGTTTTAAAATGATGTATCTTGCTATACTTCTTTTATGCTAAATTTATCTGGATAATAGTTTGAATTTAAATGACACATTTAGGTAATGTATCCATTTATGTTGCCTTTTGAAATTGTTTAGTATTTGATTGTGGTACCTTGAATGGCATATTGGTTGAGTTTGGTTAAGGAGATTTTTCTTGAAAATTGATGTTTGAATTGTGTTGAGAACTTAGGTAAATGACCTAAGGTTAATGTACCTTAATGTGTAAGATAAGTTGAAGGATTGTCTTGTTTAGAAGCAAATTAGGTTGGACGTGGCCTATCACACGGTCGCGTGCCATTTTAAAATATAGTGCATGTTATACAGGCAGAAACACAGGTTAGGACACGAACGTGTGGTCCATTTTCTCTTAGAAACACAGTCTGGTACACGGTCCTTCACACGGGCGTGTGTTGCAAGTCAATATAGACATACGACCATATCCTACAGTTTGTTACACAACCGCATGACAACATTTCAAGTGTACATACGGTCTGGAACACGACTAAGGACACAAACGTGTAGATGTGGCACACAAGCGTATGTTTGAGACACACGGCCGTGTGACCCCTGTTTTAAGGAAATTTTCATTTTTCTTTTATAAGCTTTAATGTGTTCCAAATTGATCCTTAGTTGCTTGTAATGCTTGAATATGATCATGTATGTTTAAATTGAGGTACTATATGCGATTATCATCTTGTTTTAATATGTATTTGTGAATAGTATATATATATATGGATAGTTAAATAATTATTAAAAATGTGTTAATGGTTATAAATTATCTTGTAATATTCCGGGACCTTAGATCTGGGACGATTACGGGTTTAGGGTATTACAATCACAATTCTTCACATATGCATAAGCATCTTTAAACCTTGTAGGCCAAAAGAATCCAGCTTGTAAAATATTTGTTGCAGTACGTGAACTACCAAAGTGTCCCTCTCTTGGAGATGAATGACAATGGTAAAAGATCTCAATAGTCTCACTTTTGGCTATTCACTTCTTAATTATGTTATATGCACATTGCTTAAATGGAAATGAATCCTCCTAGCAATAATACCTACTAACATGAACGAATTTCTTCCTTTGTTAGTATGTCATTTCTCGAGGGAATATTCCACATGCTAGATAATTCGCAAAATCGACAAACCAAGGTGTTTCATGAATTTGACTTACCTCGAATATGTGCTCATCTAGAAAATTCTCATTGGTAAGAATAAGTGAATGAGTTACCTCATTTCATTCCAACCTTGACAGGTGATCAACTACTTGATTTTCAACACCTTTTCTGTCTTGGATCTCAAGGTCAAATTCTTGGAGTAAGAGTATCCATCGAATTAATCTCGGTTTAGCATCTTTCTTGGTGAGTAAATATTTAATGATCGCATGGTTAATAAACATTGTAACTTTAGTACCTATAAGATATGAACAGAACTTGTCAAAAGTAAAAAACTATAACAAAAAGTTCTTTTTCAATCACCATATACTTGTGTTAAGCTCTTGTCAAAGTTCCTCATGCATAGTAGATAGGTTGAAACACTTTGTTTCTTCTCTGACCCATCACAGCTCCAACAACAAAATCACTTGCATCACACATCAACTCAAAAGGTGAGATCCAATCAGGTGTAATGATTATTGGGGCTGAGATTAACCAACTCTTTAACTCTTAAAGAGCTTCCAAGCATGCTTTTTAAAATCAAAAGTTATATCTTTCTCTAATGGCAAACACAATGGCTTACAAATTTTTGAAAAATCCTTGATAAACCTTTGGTAAAAATCGGCATGGCCTAAGAAACTTCTAACTCCTTTTGCACTAACTATAGGCGGTAATCTTTCAATTACATTCACATTTGCTTTGTCAACTTTAATTCCTCTTTTGGAAATTTCATGCCCTAAGACAATCCCTTCCTTAACCATAAAGTGGCACTTCTTCCAGTTAAGGACAAGATTTGTCTCCTCGCATTTCTTAAGTACCTTAGCCAAATTACTCAAGCAAATATCGTAAGTATTACCAAACACAAAAAAATCATCTATGAAAACCTCATTAAAATTTTTAACTATATCAGTAGATATTACCATCATGCATCGTTGAAATGATGCAGGTGCATTTCATAAACCAAAGGGCATTCGCCTAAAAGCAAATGTACCGTAAGGATAAGTAAAGGTTGTTTTATGTTGGTCTTCTGATGCTACAACTATTTGGTTATATCCCGAATAGCCATCTAAAAAATAGTAAAATTCGTTATCTGTCAGTCGATCTAACATCTGGTCCATAAAAGGCAATAGAAAATGTTCCTTCCGAGTGGCTTTATTCAGCTTTCTGTAGTCAATACAGATTATCTAACCCGTAACAGTTCTTGTCGGAATCAACTCGTTACATTCATTCTCAACAATCGTGATTCTAGCTTTCTTCGGTACACATTGCACCGGACTTACCTATAACACCTTAAACCTCATAACCATCATCGGTTTAAGGTCTTGGAGTATTACAAAACATTTTATGATAATAATAAACTTCTAACTAACTAATCATTTAGATAAAAAGAACATACACAAACGCATGTGAACTCATGTTAATAATCACTTATATTAACTTAATTAAAGCATACATGGTTATAAACGAGTATTACAAACATTTAGGGATAAATTTGAAATGATTAGAAATTTTAAAAGAAAACTGAAAATTTCCTTGATATAGTGATCACACAGTCGTGTGTCTCACACACATGCCCGTGTGCCTACTACACTATATTTTAAAATGGCACATGACTATGTTTCAACCCGTGTCACGGGTCTTGTGCAGCTTGGTTAACCTCTAGAACAAGGCATAAACTCATGATTTCTTACATAATAAGGTACCTTATAAATAGGTCAAATTTCTATGTTCCAAAACACATTTCAAGCATCAATTCAAATCAAGATAACATCAATTCTAAGACTAACCAATATGTCATTCCAAGGCACCTCAACAAGTGATACACCATCAATTAAGTAATTTGTAAAAATGCATTATCTAAAACTACCACTCAAACCTCAACTAATAGAACAAATATAAATGTGCATAATACCATACTACCATCTCAATAATGATAACTAAGTCTACTTCAAGCCTCTATTTCAACCACATCAAAATCAAATCCACCTAACCAACTAACTCCATAGATCAACCATTCAACAAGATAGTCACCATAACATTCAAAATAACTATACATTTATATACATATACAAATATCAAGAATTAACACATCATTCACAACATTATAAACTAAATTCCATACATGTCGAGACACAAAAGAAAATATCGCCGACGTTGAGTATAAGATTGTCATAGGATGTCGAGTCCAAAATTTATTGTTTACCTAACCTGCATACAAAAGAATCATTAATTACTTGATCAACAATAATTTTTGTCCCATGTTTACACATATGCTAAATATCAAAACTTAATACTACTAATATGAATTTAATTAGCTCATAAATTTCCATTAGTATAAAATCACTTTCCAATATGCATTTTAATTCAATTTCCATAACATTTTTTAGACTCAATCCTTTCTTAATAAATTACCACAAGTTTACCAAGTGAGTTGAACAAATGGGGGCACCTAGTGCCTAGCGGATAAACCGTAATAAAATTTGCGCCCAGTGCTAGTCAAATAAATCGATGATATAAATAATGAGCTCAGCTCCTGTTGGATATACCAAAAAATGTTTGGGCTCAATGCTAGTCGAATAAACCGATGAATTGTGTGCCCAGCACTAGTCAAATAAACTGACAAAGGTTGCGCCCAACGCTAGTCAGATAAACCGACGAATGTGTGCCCAACACTAGTCAGATAAACTAACAGAAGTTGTGCCCAGTGCTAGTTGGATAACTAAAGATATGTGTTTAATTATTTCCACAATTTCATCATTTAATATCATCAATCAAATATATATATATATATGAGATTGTATATCAAGTATTTGAATAACATTAAATTAATTAATTAATTAATAGAACAATTCAAGTTTGAGTCTACAAACTTACCTAATTACATAATCAACAATTCCTCATTTTATAATTAAACCATTTAACAACAAATGACTATAAGTAATTCTTGATCTATTCTATAATCATACATGTATGTATATATATATATATATATATATATATATATATTTCCATAATTTTTCATTCAATGGAATTATCCAAATACACATATAAGAACATAATTAAAAATCAATTAACAGAACTTGAATAAGATGACAAATACATAAATACATCATTCCACAATTCATCACATCATAATTTAAATCCTTTACATTATTCATCTCTATCAAATATCTATGATTCGTTACATAATCATTTTTATATATATACCCAACCAATCATTTAAATATATATATGTACATATCTATAACTGGATATCAATTTTATTAATAACATAACTAATTAAATGATTAGAGTTCGAGTTTCATGGACTACGAACTTACGAAAAGTTACGTTACTTCTAATGTTTGATGACGATTATTCGGCTACTTTCTCTTTCTTATGGTTAACGATCGCTCAATTGAATAAAAATGAAATATTAGGAATAATTTTGTAAATTTCCCAAAAAGGACTTAAATGCAATAGATGATTAAAATTTCATGATTTAATGAGAAAATTGAATGATTTGTTATGATAGATCAAGAACGTGCTACAGATCGTGGAAAAGGAAAAATTGTAGAATAGTCCTTAGAGTTAATTCATAGCTCCAAACTAGTCCTGTAAGTTCGTATGATTAAATTTCTAATTTGAAAATTTTAACTTTATTGTTATGTTTATATTCTTGAGCTTGGAACGGGACGGAAGACCTGATGAATATTCTGGACTCTGGCTCGATGGAGCAGTACTCTGAATTCTGGCTCGTTAAGAGCGCAACTCTGTCTAGACTCGTAAGAGCTAAATTCTGTCTAGGCTCGCATGAGCTAAATTCTATCTGGGCTCGTATGAGCTAAATTTTTTTCGAGCTCATAAGATCTAAGTTCTGTCTGGGCTTGTATGAGATAAACTTTTAGAAACGACTTGCGAAGACCTACTTGGTTCTAATGATACGAGATAATGAAGATGTTCTTATTACTCTTGCTATATCCAAATGTGTTATTCAGTAAGTTAAAGGTTCTTGCGAACTTACTAAGCTTTGTAATCTTACTTGTATATTTGTTTACTGTTTTGTAAATTCATTTTGCTATTGAAGATCGGATCCTCAAGAAGAATCACACTATCCCGAAAGCTCGTTCAGTAGTTTTTACATCACTCGACTTATATGACATGTATATGGAGGAACTTGTTTAGAATTTTATGTATGTTAAGTAGGAGAAATATGTTAATTGATGAATGATGATAATTTTGGTAAAATGAACCTCTTGTGAATGTCAAATGCTAAATGCAGCTTGGTTTGGCATTTGTTAAATAGGTAGAATGCTCAAACTAGTTACATGAATGAATTTGGAATGGTTGATCACTTGTATGAGTTTTGTTTGAATGAGACAAGTTGAATATCTATATGAATATAAATGGTTGTGAGTTATATGCTTATTTAGCTAATTAGTAAGGATTTATACATGTTTTTGAGGAAATTTGTAGGTACACATGACCTGGAACACGATCACCACACGGGCGTGTGCCCTGGGAAAATTAGCTGCAGGTCTCACACAGGCTATACACGGGTTGGGACACGACTGTGTGACCCTATTTCACGTTGAAAAACGACCCAGTACACGATTTCACACAAGAGGGCGTGAATATTTGCGCATGTTCACATGGCCTGTCACACGGTTGGTGCCACAGTCGTGCGTGGATAATTCGAGTATGCACATGGTCTATGGCCACGAGCGTGTACTATAGGGCACATGGGTGTGTGTTTGAGACACACAACCGTGCAACCTCTGTTTGGGAAATTTGACATTTTCGTGAGAAGTTTTAAATTGTAATTCAATTGAGTCCCTGTTAACTTGAAAGGCTATAAATGTGTATGAAATATTTATGTGATTTGTAATTTAAACTATTGAGTGCTAATATTTGAAATAAAATTTATGATTGTATCTGTTATCTAATGTGAATGATCTGAAAGCCTCAAGACCCCAGTCGGTGACGGTGTCGGGTTTTGGGTGTTACACAAACCATTTCATTCAACAATCTATTCGTCTCTACTTTTAGATCTTTGCCATTGCAGTTAGTCAGTAATTTGATTAATATTCATCTTTCTTATTAAAATTTTCCAAAACATTATCATCAATATATTTACCATAGCATAACATAACTCAATTTTATTGATTTGATCCCTCTGGAGATGATACTCATACTTATCACTTTATTACTTGTGACAATGTGTATACTTGCACAAACGCACATACATTTTACATGCGACAAGTTTTTGGTGCCATTGTTGGGGATTAACAATTTAGTAAAATTTTGTTTTGTTATTATCTATTTAATTTAATTTCATTTAGTTTTTGTTTAATTTTTATAGGTTTTCCATATTGCATGAGTAGAGGCATTCCTGGGGATTATCCATTCAATCCTGAAATTGAAAGAACTCTAAGGTGAAGAATAAGAGAGTTAAGAGAAATGAGGAGAATTAGAAATAAAGATGGTAGGGAAGTTGACCTACCATTCCTCAAGTGATTGATGATAGAGACAGACTTATCCTAGAGCATGTTGTACTGGTCTTGGATGATCTGAATCCTGGCATTATCAGGCCACAAATTCAAGCTCCTGGTTTTAAGCTAAAACCAATAATGATTTTGATGCTACAAACGGTAGCATGATTTGGTAGTTTACCTACTAAAGACCCACGATTACATTTAAGACATTTCCTAGAAGTTTGTGATTCGTTCAGGCAACAAGGTGTTCCTGAAGATGCCTTGTGATTGAAATTATTCTCATAGTCATTAAGAGATCGTGCCATGGCACGATTAAATGCTTTGCCACTAGGAATGGTGGCATCTTGGAATGATCTTTGCCAACAATTTTTGTTGTGGTATAATCCTCTGCATATGAATGTCAAGTTAAGGAATGACATAACATCTTTCAAGCAAGCAAAGGATGAAACAGTATATGAAGCGTGGGAATGGTTTACTTAAAAAATGCTTGATGCATTGATTTCAACATTGGACGCAAATGGAGATACTCTACAATGGGTTGAATGTGCATACAAAAATGGTGGTTGACGCATTTGCAAATGACACTTTGCTTGATAAATCGTACAATGAAGTGTGCGAAATTTTTGGAGAGGATTACAAATAATGATTATCAATATCCTACCACAAGGCTTGGGACTAGCAGGGGAGCTACAAGTGCTATGGATTTCAATACAATCACGTCATTAACAACCCAGATATCCTCTTTAGCTAACATGATTAAAACTATGCAAAAGTTAACGGCAATTAAAGAGTTGAAAATTACCGAGACAACATGTGTGTATTGTAGAGGTAACCATGAGTTTGAAGAATTCCCATCCAATCCAACATCCGTGTGTTACATGGGAAATTTTAATAGGAATAATAATCCTTATTCTAACACCAACAACCCAGGGAGGAGGCAACATCCGAACTTCAGTTGGAACAATCAAGGAGCAGGAACTTCGAACAATGTTGTCAGAAAAAGAAATGAGAAAGCACCACCTGGGTATGATCAACCAATGCCATAGAAAAATCAGCAACAAAGTTCAGCATCTTTTTCATCATCTATTGAAAATCTGTTAAAAGAATACATGGCCAAGAATGATGTTGTAATCCAGAGCCAAACTGCATCTTTAAGAGCTTTGGAAAACCAAGTGGGTTAAATAGCTAATTGCTGAATTCGAGACCACAAGGAATGTTACAAAGTGGTACGAAAAATTCAAGATCTAAAGGGAAGGAGCATTGTAAAGCCATAATGCTCAGAAGTGGAATTCAATTTCCTGATCATGTTACCAAAAAAAATGCCAATTTTGTTTAAGGATGCGTATGAGCTTTATCAAGCATGTGATAGCTGCCAAAGAATAGACAATATATCCAGAAGGAATGAAATGCCATTGCAAAATATCTTAAAAGTGGAGTTGTTTGATGTCTCATTACATTTTATACCAAAACTTCATATTCAAATAGCTCACTAATACTTTATTTGACTTTAAATACATTTCATGTCATCTCAATTTCTCATTTCACATTATCTCTATCACCTGGTGAAACTTAGTAAACGGGCTTAACTACACAGGTAACTCCAATATAATAATTGTTCATTCGAGTTGAATACATATTCGTGTCAGGATACCTGTCCAGGCTAAACCTTTAATGACACATCAAATTACTTGGCCAAGCTGAAGATATACATGTAAGATTACTCGTTCGGGCTAAACCTTTTAAACGACATTAGGTTACTTGTCCGAGCTAAACTTGTGTCACATGTATCTTCGAGTCTGCAAAAAATGTTGGATCTTGATAATAATCAGTAATGAATTTGTGTCCATGTGTACATGACATTTATTAAGCCCATCACAACAATTTCAACATATAAGTTCATATACATTTCTTTACAATTTAGTTCAGATCTCACATTTTGTATCAAATCTAAAATAATCCAAATTTCAATTAAACATACATATATTTATAATTCAAATACCAAAAAATTAAACACAATTGTACCATATTAACTTACCTGGAAAAACAACAAGCAATTGTATTCTTTAAGGACTAATCCATAATTTTGTCTTTTCCTCGATTATCCTCGATTTGGTTCAATTCTTGATCTATTCAATTTATCAATTCCAATTATATTATATCATCCTATTCTAAGCATGTATTTGTTCAATTTTATTATTTGAGTGCCCCTAAATTTTTTCATTTATTCAATTTAGTCCCTAAAATTAAAATTGCAATATTTTTCAAATTTGAGCTTTGATTTCAAAATCGATCTCAATTACATCCTTATAAGACCCTCTACCATCAATACGTACAAGAATTTTTCATCAATTTTGAAATTTATACACTTTAGCCCCCATGTTCAAAAGCTAGCAATTGAACTTTACAAACTAGTAATTTTTACTTCTAAGCTTAAAATCTAACAGTTTAGTACCAATATCTTCAAGGATTCAACAATAGAAACTTTTTGAAGCTTAAACAATTTTGCAAATTAGTACATGGGCAAGCTAAATCAAGCTCTCACAATCTCAAAAACATAAAAATTATAAGAAAATGACTTAATTGAACTTACCAAATTGAAGTTGAAAGTTTTAAGGTTCTGAACCCTAACTTTTCTTTCTTCTTCGTGAATGAGAAGAAGATGAACACAATTGCTTCAATTTTCTTTTAATTTTTATCTTATGTACTTTACTTAACCTTTAATTAAACATAATTAATTAATCAAATCTTAATTAAGCTAAAGTTAAGCATAATTAACAATTTTGGTGGATTCCAACTAACATCTACCATCGATTGGCTATATATTAATGGTCCAATTGCTTATTTGGACCTTCAGTTAATTAAAAATCCATAGTGAATAACTTATCATTTTTACAATTTAGTCCTTATACCTTACTTAACATTTGACAAAATTAAAGGACTAATTTTAATTAACCTTTATACTAACCTTGTAAATATTACGCAAGTATTGAAAATAGGGTTTCAAAACCACAATTTCTGACACCATTGAAAAACGGACTGCTACAAATGCACTAACCAAGGTCTAAATAGATATTAATTTAATAATCATACAATGGTTAACACTAAAATAGACAATTTTCATAAAAAGACTAAATTGCATAAAATACCAAATTAACAATCAGATTAATCAGATAGAAGGATGATTAACTTTCTTGTTCATGATGAACTTAGATTCAGAAGGTTTTACTAATTAGTTAAAAACTAATCTAGTTAATACCTTTCGGCCTATAACTAAATTAATCAATTAAATTAATTCACTTATCTTTTGAATTGATGAATTAAATCGAGCTAAGTTGAATTGGTGCTAAGTAGAATGTTCATTCGATCTCATCAACATAAATTACTTCTTAGAGTCGCCAATTTTAGGGTTTGAATACATTCAACCTAATCCAACTAACTAGTTCATGAACCCTAAATCCAAGCTAACCACTCCCACTTCAATCAATCAACCATTCTAGGGTTTCTGTATCACCCAAAACCCAAAAACTATCGTCAATTAGGGTTCCGATGTCTTACTATCTATTACTCACTGTTTATCTTTAATATCATGTTATTCAGTCTTATTTATTAAAGAAATTCACTCCACACATCATAAATCATCATTTGATTATAAAGACAATTCAATAGGGGAAAAAAGATAAATTTTGACATTTTTGGAAACTTCTACCGGTACTTGTTGGACAAGTATCGGTAGTTCTTAAGTCAGTAAATAGTTCAGGAATAGTATAGACTTCTACCGATACAAGTGATAGTTCTATCGATACAAGTGACACTTCTATTGAAACAAGTCTTACTTCTAACAATACTAAAAACTCCAAAGAGTTAAAAGTCACACCCTACAACTTCTACCGATTCAAGTATTCAAACTACCGACACAAGTATTCAAACTACCGACACTTCTAAACACATAACTACCAATACTTGCTATTCAACTATCGATACAACCCAAGTCAGTGAACAACCTCTCTTCGACCCTATACTCTTACCGATACATGCATGGGTTCTACTAAAACAAGTATGCAAAATCTCAAGAATCATGCCAAAACACAAGTTTATCAACTCAAAACATTCATGACTTCAATATGCATTAAGCCAACACAAAAAACATAGATTTCAAAGTCCTTACATAGTACTTTTAAGTCTATACTTCAACTAGCACAACATGCATTACTACATTCGTCATTTCATCAACACAACAAGGTTTTCACAATTTCAATTACATAAACCAAAAGATAATATCATCCTAGTACATGCCATAAGATCGAGTGATGTCAAAACTGTCAACGATCTCCGCGATAGTGTGACTTCTGAGAGATGATGATCCGATCTTCAATCAGCAAAACAACAACAACATCTTTCGTAAACTTCACAGCTTAGTAAGTTCAATAGTTTAAAAGAATTACCAAACATTTGTATAAAGCAACTATAACTTAATCGAGCCAAGATAGTCCCATTGCTTTCTCGAGTCCATTACAAACTTTCACTTTCCTATTTATAACTTTTCTGTTACCAGTACCCCAATGCTGCTCACACAAGTTGTCGAGGACTCGCAACGTATGCAGTACCCCAACCATCGATACGATGTCTATCTGTAAACTATCCCCTAATGATGCTGCACACACGAGCTGTCGGGAGTATGCATAAAGCATAAGTCTCAGCCATCGAAGGGCCTATAATCCATTTAGGATTCATATCTCTTTCTCAAATCACGATGCTGCTCACACGAGCTGTCGAGGACTCGCAACATATATGGTACCCCAATCATCGAGTCGATACCTTTTCAACGACATAAAGCCTACTATCTCTTTCGTTTCATTTCTTCGGTCTCTTCAATTCCAAGTGCTTCTAATTGTTGAACAATGACAATATACATATAAGAAATGTTAAGTAAAATTTACATTACGAACTTACTGAACTAACTTGCAGTTACGATTAGACTTCAAAGACTACTCCGCTAATTTCCCTTCTCTGCGATCTGAAGCACGATCTTAGTCTACATTCACAAATCATTCAATTCTCACATAAATCACATAATTGAGTCATTCAACACAATTTAGTCCTTTTTGGGGAAATTATAGTTTTACCCTTAATATTTTTCTTTTATTCAATCTAGTCCTTTCAACACAAAATATACAAAATAACCCTTCTCTTACACAATCAACCTTAGTCTAATTCTTTAGGGTGTTTATTCAACCCCCTTCACACATTCATTTGCACAATAATACATGTATTTTCATCATTTTCATATTTTAGTCTCTAAACCCTAATTTCATACAAATCTCTTTACAAAAAGATCTAACACAAGTATCAAACATTCAAATATATCAAGAGCTTTCAAGAACAAGCATTGTCAACAATGGGAAGTTTCACAACATTTGACAGATTCACAAATTAGTCCTTGCATAAGCTAGATTAAGCTAATATGGACTCAAAAACATAAAAATTACTAAAAACGGTTAACATTTTCTTACTCAAATCAAAGCTCAAATTTTGGGGATGAAAACCCTAACTTCTCTTGACCTATCCATGTAGAAGAAGAAGAAACAAGTGAATTTTTCCTATTTTCTTTTTTAAAATTCCTTTATATACAAAAGGGTAATTTTGTAAATAATTAGACTTTCTTAATTAATTTAGTTAATCATTTGTTTAACTTCAGTTAATCTCACCTATTCCAAATTATTTTACATCATAACACACCCACTAATATACTTTGGTTTATTTGTTCATTCAATCCTTCTAATTTATCAACTCTACTTTTGTACATTTTACGATTTAGTCTTTTATACTCAATTCACTATCTAACATCATAATTTCCTATTCGAATTTTAATGTGATAATGGCATCATAAATATTAAGATAAATATTTTTTTGACTCAACTCATCAAAGTTGTGATCCCGAAATCACTGTTTCTGATACCATTAAAAATCGGGTTGTTACAATGTTAGTTACCATCCATTCTAGATGCAAAAATTCCTACCCAAGTACATCACATTAAATTAAATGTAAAAATAAAAGCGAAGGAAAAGGTTTGCTCATGAATTAGAAGATTCGAGAGTTTCAATTTAATGAACGGTTGTTGAACCCACAAACGATGATAGGATTCTTGATTGGACTGAAAGCGTAAATAATAAATAAAATAAAATATAACAAATTAAACTGAAAAGAAACTTGATTTGAAAATAATAAAGTGTTGAACAACTCATGAAAGAAATCTAGAAATCTACCCCTAAAACCCTAAATAGTCTTGTAAAGAACTAACAATGAACTAAAAACAGCTTCCTAATCTATTTTCTTAAGCTAATATTTATAGTTTTTATGTATTATGACCTAATTATGTCAATTACAAGCTGCTTAATAAGTTAAATGATGTTGTACAGATGAAAACACCCTTGTGGAATTATTAGGTCTGTCGAACCAGTGTCACGACAGCCTATAGCCGGTGTCGCAACTTTATTGGCAGAATGCCTGGCCTTTGGGACTTAGGATGAATGTCGTGACTTTGTCTCTTCGATGTCATAACTTTGTCTCCAGTAGCTTGCCTTGTGGATTTGAGTTGGAAAATTGACTAAGTGTTGAGGCTTGCTTTAATTTCACGACTTCTTTCTTAAATGTTGTGACATCCATTGCAGTTCACTGACTCCTCAGCATAGATTGTTGTCCTGCACACTCAGTCAACTCGTTAGTTCTTCCTTATCCCTGAATTGGCCTTAAAGGTCATAAAACAACATAAAAGCTTAATTTATTCTATCTAAAAATAAAACTAAATAATTATAAAAATAAACATAAAAGACATAAATTGACTTGAGTACAAGCTCTTTAAGTAGCGAAAAGAGCTTGATTTGCTATAATAAATTATTACAGATCAAACAACTTGCTAAAAACTCAACAATTGAAAAAAATTGATAAATAGAATAACTAAATCAAGCTCTCATGATCATAAATCTTTTAAAATTACAAGAAAAGGGCTTGATTTCATTAGTTTAATGCTTAGTCAAATGTTTTAAGCTTCAACCATGGATGTTCTTTTTTTTTTCTTCAAGTGGATAATGTAAATGAGAAAGATGATGATGGTTTTCATCTTATTTCCACTTACTTTGTTATTTATACTATGATTAAACATTAATTAATCTTGTTTATTTAGCTTAATTATGGTTTATTATACTTTAATTAACTATTAATTATACTTAGTAGTAAACACCATCATCATCTACTCTCTCATGATTAAAAATGGTTAAATAACCATTTTAGCTCTTTAGTTAATTGCTATCTAGGTCCTCAAGTTTTTCTTAAATAAAACTCAATAGTGATTGGAGTTTTATAATTTAGTCCCTAAACTTTAATTAATCACTTTCTCAGTTATATTACTTAATCTAACTTCAATATATTTGCATAGTAACATCCTCAATCTTTATTTTTCATCCTTACGGACTCAGTTTACGGAAATAAGGTTTTGAAATTGCATTTTTCAATATCACTGAAATTCGGGGCATTACACTCCTCGAGTTGTTAAGAGTCCTCTCTAGCTCGAGATAGAATGGAACAAGCTCATTTTTACTATGAATCATTCATCGAAAAAGAACAACAAAAAGAAACAAAAACAATTAAAATGAAATGAAATAACAAAAAAAAAAAAAACATTGTACCTATAAACCTAAAGTTCACCAATTAGCTTCCCTAAACAAAGCATGCAAAAATCACCACAAATCAATTATCACTCATAAAATCTCCCCGACAATAGCACCAACAACTTGATCATGCCATAGTGTACGAACACCAAGCAGAGAAATTTGCAAATAAAATATATAAAAATAAGAATGTGGCTTTAGCTGTAAGTGTCACAAGTCAATTGTAATATAAAAATATGTACAGCAGAATATTAAGTGACAAAATTGACTAACAATGGCTAAGCATGCAATAAGGAAGTCTAGCTAGCTAGTTTCTAAGTAATACATTATGCAAAATCATGAAAAAATAAATTAAGCTAAACTATGAACTAAAAGGACTAAATTACAATAATACCATTTTCACAAAACTTAACAATTAGGCAAGCAATATGGTTGATTGATATCATTGTTAATGGTTAATTCTCGATTTAGGGATCTAGAAGGTCTAATATTCCTAATTGATCAAAGTTTACCTCTCGAATACCATTTTACCTAATTAAGCAAATTAATCCAATTTATCTTTCGACTTCACTAAATTAAATTGGCTTAATCAAACTAGTGCTTAATATGATCTCCTTTCGATATCACCTATCTAGGTAGTCCCTAAAATCATCAATTCCACGTTTTCAATTTTGTTTGATTTAACCCTAAATTTTAAATTAACCAATTAATATTTCAATCATGAATGAAATTAGTTCGTACCCATGATCAATTCAAGAAATCCAATCATTTTTATTTATTTAATTGAGTTAGTGTACAATTAATAATCTAGTGATATCAATTCAATCAATAAATTTAAACAATAAAATTAATTGAAGTGAAGTTTAATGGGTGGGGCTTCCAAGGTTGTGGTACATATATATCACATGGTGGGACATGTGTGTTGTGGGCGTTAAGGCGGTCGTAACATAGATAGACACCTCTGAAAACAATATTTGGCCTAACTCAAGACAACACTAGTGAGGAGCATCTGTAACATCAATTTATAGATTCGCACAATCTAACTTACTATGAAACCCCTAATATATTTTCATTCTGTTTGGCAACTTTTGCATCGCCAATATAAAAAGACTTTGATACCTAATATATATATTTTTGAAAAAAGTCAGTTGATATTTAATCTTTTTTAACTTTTATTTATCTTTTTATGGTTGGATATAATAAATTTTTAGTAATATTTTTTTTGTTAAAATTCAGTATAATGATTTATTTAGCTCTTTAATTTTATAAAAAAAATTGTATTAATCCTTCATTTAATTTTTTATCTCTTTTAATCTTTGAATTTGTATGTTTTTTGTCAAATCAATTTTTCATCCATTGCAATTCACTTGTATGTCATTTAAAAATATTTTTAATACTTTTTAAATTTTAATTAATTACTAATGTGTCATTCACATTTTAATCATATTTGATACTATCTCTTCAATTCATAAAGAGAAAAGTAATGTACTTCAGCGCACTTGAACTCACGTCCTTCTGCATTGACAATAATGTACATATCAACCGAGTTAAGACTCAATCATTATCTTTAAAAAATTTATTAATTATTATTAATTTAGTGTTAACTGTATACATTTTCAATTAATCAAGTATACATTTATATTTCTTATTGAATTGATATTTTTAGATGAAATTTTTATTTTATTTTATGCTGATAAGAAAGAAAAACCAAAACCATTACAATATTTCATACAAATTATAAATTAACATTATTTACTTTTTTAAACATATATAATATTTTGTTTTTCTTTTGAAAAATTAAATAATTTTAAGCATATTTTAACTATTTTTATTAGAATATATATTTTTTTGACATTAAGACTATAACTATTTTTAAATATTTTTACATATGTAATATAAGTGAATATTTGAAAAATTATTTTACTGAGTAAACTTATATGGGTTTATGATCATAATATTAAATTTCACATATAAAGTTGTTTATCGGCTAAAGGTGAAGCTTGAATAGTCTCAAATTCTCAATGCCCAATGCAAAATTTATTATTTAACCCTTCTTTTGTATTAATTTTTATTTTAAAAATATGTTTTTTTAATAATATCATTATAGATTCTGATCATATCTTTTTTTTTATACAATGCCTACAACTACTTATAGTCCCTCCCTAACCTATAAATAAGAGGATAATGTATTTTAGTGCACTCGAACCCACAATTCCTGTATAGACAACAATGCCTATGTCAATCGAGCTAAAATTTAATTGACCTAAAAATAAATTATTTTGATTGTTTGATTAGCGATTGGAATGTATAAATTTATTGACAAATAATATTATGGATAAATTATACCATTAGTTATTATATTATGGACAAATTTTCGTTTTGGTCATTTAACTAAAAAATTGTTATAATCTGGTCACTTAACAATTCAAAAATTTTCATTTAAGCCATTGGGTTGTTAAAATCGATACTATATGGTTTTTTATTGTTCGCACTGTCTGCACTAATCGAAAATTCTCTTCCCCCTTCTCTTCTACAGTTTAATTTTTTCTCAAACCTAATGAAACAATTTTAGACGTCACAAATATGTGAACTAAAATTCAAACAGCATTTTTCTCATATCTCTAACACTGATTGTTAAATCAAACTTGGATCTAAGATATGTTCTTTCACTTGTCAATAGGTACCTAATCCATCATACTAATCATCAAATTGTTGCTCAGAACTCACTAGTGGAACTTTTAAAAAAAAACTTAACAACTTAGTGACTTAAATAAAAACTTTTGAATAGTCTAGTAACTTAAATGAAAACTTTTGAATATTTTAGTGATCAAATTGTAATTATTTTTAATTAAGTGACTAAAACGGAACCTTATCCATAGTTTAGTGACAAAAAGTGTAGTTTACCATTTGTTAGATTACGAACCGGGGTGTGCTTTGTAGGCTTTGAACTCCAAATGGATGCTACTTTACAAATACTTTACGGTGAACTATCTAGTTGGTCACCCAAAATAAAATACTTACAACTTCGACAATCAACTTTTAAGGTATTTTCATTTTAGTCACCCAATCATTAAATCTCTAATGACGGTTAAGTATACACGCCATATCATGTTCACACTCTCATTTTGATCACCCAACTTCTAAGTTGCTTTCGTTTTGGTCACCTAAAAAAAACTATTGATCATGGTAAAAAAAATTAAAGATTAAAGTGAAAAAGTGGTAGAAACTAAAATAATGGTGGTTAACTAGTTAACTATGTTAGACAAAAGGCAATATATAAAAAATATAAATATAATTTAAATTTAATAATAAATTTAAAAACAAATAACAAGTACACTTTACGAAGTATTTATGGATGGATTGTAAATAAAAATCTGTTGAGGCCTGTATAAACAGTCTCCTTAAACAAATTCGCCCTCTCCTAGGTTCTAAAGAATTTTGGATGTCTATCACTAAGATACAACAACGATCAGTCACCAAAAGCAGCATAACTTTTGTTAACAGGCGAATGCTAACCAAGCCTCCTCTATCACCAAAAACAGAACTGGAATTTTGAGAGAAACTAAGAACAAGTTTTGAGAGAGAGCAAAAGTGTTTCTTCTTCACTTGATGTGTAAAATGAAATGAAAAGTGGGCTATTTATAGTGAAATTTACATGAAACGGTTTCATGTAACTTAAAACAAAACATTAAGGCTGGAGAGTTACAAAATAATGTTTTGTAAGTTACAAAAATGGTGAGTTATAAAAAATTAAAACAAAATAAAGCAATGTGACTGCCTTTGGAACACCAAAGGATAGTTCTGTTGAAGAGAAAAAATATTGGTTTGACCGGTCCGAACATTTCGCATCGCCCACGTCGTGCAGGTACGCCTCTAACCCGTTTTGGTTTGATCGGCACCCCTTGCGCGTGAGAGAGAGCTTTAGTTGAGTGATTTACTAACCAACATGTTGCTTCTAGCTTATAAACCCTTCCAATATACCACACTTTTAACAATGTGAGATATGAGGTTTTAAGCACCATTTTTCCTCAACAATCATTTTCATGTAGCTTAGTTTGAGCTTCAATTTCTCATTCATTACTCAACCATTTTGAGCATATTATATATCATTTTAAAGGTCTCATGGAGTAGAATATAATAACAAAATTTATTATTTAAAAACTCCAATTTTACCCATAATAATATTCCTCAAAGTTCCCTAGTAAACATTAATTTCCAATAATCCCCCACATGAATTAAATTGAAAGATCAACGAAATTCAATGACATTGAGTGGTGATAGAGTTTACGTTAGATATTTGCATAGGATAGGTAGGCATCAACCCTTGAACCTTCCCTTGTGAAAGTATATTTACTTTACTGGCTGACCTGTAGACACAAATATGTCCTTGAACTATTCTGCCTTTGGTGCAAACGATGATATACCTCACTCAAATATCTCCCTTACAAGGTTTATTATTCTCATGGTATGTTCATTTGGTCGTGAACATCTTCTGGTTCTACAAGAGTTTTAAAGAACTATTCCCCAATAATCTCCTAGAAGCGGCCTCACTTCACTCTCACATAGGTGCCTTATGTAGTTCGGCTCACCAAAACTTACAATGGTCATTAAAAGCATTTACTTAATCTTTTCCACATTTTTAATCACTGTTATCATCATAGAAATGGACTTTTGAGTAATAACTCCCACAGTGACTTTACAAGGTCTATGTAAGTAAGTTTTCCCTTTGAACCTTAATCTTGGGATCTCCAGTCAATTAGGTTGGGTTTTCCTTCACATAGCGCCTAAATATGTTCAGGGCTTTAATCCCATTCCTTTCGATATTTTATCAATTTGATCTCGATTTAATTATTTGGTTAGCAGATCCACAATGTAATCTTTTGATTTTATAAAATCAACAGAGATAACCCCAGTTGAGATCAATTGTCTAACGATATTATGTCGACGATGCATATGTTTCGACTTACCATTACGTTAATAAGACACCCTTCACATTTTCTAGTGGTTCTAGGATACCCCCATATTTCCAAGTGGTTCTAAGACCCCTCCCCTCACATTTCCAAGTGGTTGTCTTGTCTCTTTCCTTATGAGGAACCTTATTTAAGAGGTAATTACCTGATAGAACAGCTTCCCCCCACATGTTCTATGATAACTCAAAGTTTCCTAGCAATGAGTTCATCATTTCCTTCAGAGTCAGATTTATCCGTTTGGCTACTCCATTTGATTTAAGGAAAATATGGTGGTGTCATCAAATGATTCAACATATTCATAACCACAATCACTTGTCAACTTCTTGCTTATAAAGAAAAGTTTCGCTTTTGCTCTTAAGCAAATACACGTAACAATGTTTTGTGCTTTCATTAATGAAGGTAACAAAGTATTTATTCTTTCTTCTCATTTGAACAAATCTTAAGTCACAAGCATTGCTATGACCAAGTGATTCTGTGTTTCTTTCAATTGTTTGAAATGAAGACCTCGTTAATTTTCCTCAACACATGTTTCACATTTTATGAATATAATTAATGTGAATTTATTCTAAGTTAATTAATCTTCATAAATAAGTTAATTACCAAGTACGAGCCAGCCATGTCATAAATTAAATGACCCAAACATATAAATGGAAGAAGCAACATTTTTATTCATTTTCATTGCTCACATAAAACCTATATCAGGCACAAAAGTCTATATCAGACATTTCTTTCGAAATATCGTCCACAACATTAGCTTTGTTGGTTCTAACTCTTTTTAGAAGTTTACAGTCAGATGACTTGTGTCTCATCTTATTGCAATTTAAACATTTCCTTTGGAATTTGGGCTTCTTGGAAACATCTTCTTTTGGTCTCAATTTAGACTCAGTTTGAGATTGTTTCTTTTTCTTGAAAACTTTCTTGACTTCTACCACATTTTCCTTAGCTACATTAAGATTAACTGCTTAGTTGAGCTTTTTGGGTGCACTTCATTTCTCTTCTTCAATCCGAAGTCTAACAATTAAATCTTCCACTGTCATTTCCTTTCTTTTATGCTTCAAATAGTTCTAGAAGTCATTCCAAGCAGGGGGTAGCTTTTCGATTGTGGCTGCCACCTGAAAGGATTCACTTATAACCATCCCTTCAGCAAGAATGTCATGAATGATCAGTAGAAATTCCTGCACCAGATTCACAACAGCTTTAGAATCAATCATTACAAAATTTAAGAATTTGGCAACTATAAATTTCTTAGCTCCAGCATCTTCAGTTTTGTATATATGGTCCAATGACTCCCATAGTTCTTTAGTTGTCTTCTTCATACTATACACTTCATATAGTGCATCAGTCAAACCATTCAAAAAATTACGACATAGAAAATCAGAGTGTTTTCAAGCTTCAACAGCATTGAAGGCAGTAGCAAGATCTACCTCATCCTCTCTAACAGTAGGAGGATCATCCTTAAGAAATTTGGTCAGGTTTAACATGGTCAAATAAAACAGCATCTTTTGTTGCCTCGTTATGAAATCTCTCCAATGAATTTCGTAGGTTTTCATTATGGCTCATAGCCACCGGCAACGTTTGACTCTGGCTTTGAGCTTGAATAGGGATAATAGTAGTACTAGACTAAGGACTGGTTGAATTCTTGGATGATTCAGACATTTTTCCTGTTTGGAATTCAGAAACAAAACCAATATTAGTAAATTTATGAATCTGTTAAACATTTGGAATAAAGTTAGAAACTAAAAACCAGAAATAGAAACATAACTTTTTGTTAAACGGTAAGAATTTAGTAAAACTAAAAACTCGAAACGAAAATTCGTGTGGACTAATAGAAAACACAATAATGAACAGAGCAGCAGGTAGGTTACTTCGAAAGAGAGGTGATGCACTAGGCATGCTTAAATACCAAGTCTTTCAAACAAGCAATCCTAGACATGCACTCTCAAACTGTTTTTCAATTATCTGTATGTACCTGCCTTTGATTTGTAGGGATCTGTCTTAAGATTGTTAGATAAAAGGAAAAATATAAAAAATATAAATATAATTTAAATTTAATAATAAATTTAAAAACAAATAACAAGTATACTTTACATATTATTTGTAGATGGATTGTAAATAAAAATACTTTGAGGCCTGTATAAAAGTCACCTTAAGACAGATTCACCATCTCCTAGGTGCTAAAGAAGTTTTGAACGTCTATCTCCCATGATACAACAACGATCAGTCACCAAAAGTAGCACAACTTTTGTTAACAGGCGAATGCTAACCAAGCCTCCTCTATCACCAAAAACAGAACTAAAATTTTGAGAGAAATAAGAACAAGCTTTGAGAGAGAGCAAAAAAGTTTCTTCTTCACTTGATGTGTAAAATGAAATGAAAAGTGGGCTATTTATAGTGAAATTTACATGAAACGGTTTCATGTAATTTAAAACAAAACATTAAGGCTGGAGAGTCACAAAATAATGTTCTGTAAGTTACAAAAATGGTTAGTTACAAAAAATTAAAACAAAATAAAGCTATGTAACTGCCTTTAGAACACCAAAGGACAGTTTTGTTGAAGAGGAAAAATATTTAAATGGGCTAAAAATTTTGGTAGGCCCATTAAGGCTTGACCGGTCCGAACATTTCGCATCACCCATGTCATGCAAGTGCGCCCCTAACCCGTTTTGGTTTGATCGGCACCCCCTGCGCACGAGGGAAAGCTTTAGTTTAGTCATTTACTAGCCAACATGTTGCTTCTAGCTTATAAACCCTTCTCATATACCACACTTTTAACAACGTGGGATATGTTTAACAACATGAGATTGAGTTTTTAAGCACCATTTTTCCTCAACAATCATTTTCATGTAGCTTACTTTGAGCTTCAATTTCTCATTCATTACTCAACCATTTTGAGCATATTATATATTGTTTTAAAGGTCTCATGGAGTAGAATATAATAATAATATTGATTATTTAAAAACTCCAATTTTACCCATTAATAATATGCCTCAAAGTTCCCTAGAAAACATTATTTTTCAACAAACTATACACGTCACATCATGTTCACACTCTCATTTTAGTCACTCAACTTCTAAGTTTCTTTCGTTTCGGTCACCTAAAAAAGTATTGAGCAGGGTAAAAAGAATTAAGGATTAAAGTGAAAAAGTGGTAGAAACTAAAATAATGCTTTAAAAATTATCAATTTGTACTTGTTTACCCCCTTGATGAAAGTTCTAAGTTTTTTTTTCAATATTGAAATTTTAAATTTCTAAATATCAAAATCAATTAAATATGTTTGTGCGTGGGGATAAAAATAAAATTATGAGAAATTAATGAAGGCTTCAAGGCGTGTATCAATGTCACTTTCTTTAAGGTTCTATTCACTCCACCAATATTATGGTGTGCAAAAGAGTTACTGGCAAATGAACCTCGAGGATATAATGAAGCCCAATGGTTGTCTGCGTTTTGTACTGATGAAAACAGTCTACTAAGCACTGAGCGGAGCATGGCAATAATATCAATTTCTATAAAGAATTTTTTGCAGTAATTCTTTATAGAACAATCTAAGAATACAAAAGATGGTGGAAGAATAGAAAGAAACTTTATTTCAATGTTTTTGGGTGTGTCATACAAATTAAAGTTCACTTCTATTTATAGGATGCCTCATGTCTCTTCATAGAGACATAACTTGAATTGAATAATTATGACTATTTGCTAATAATCAAGATACATAAGTTTTTAATTTAAGAGATATAACTTATCACTATAAACAGTAACAACTTTTGGTTATTTTTAACTTTTCATTTACAACTATTGGAACACTATACATATTTTGAAAAAGTTTCAACAAAATAAATTATTGAAAATTTTATTCCTTGATTGTGTCAATCGATTTGTTACTATAATATTGAAATTACTTAATTTAGTCTCCTTCTAAATTTTAAAATTTTGGGTAAACTACAAAAATAGTCGCTTTTGTTTGCCTCAGATTACATTTTAGTCACTTAAGTTTGAAATGTTACGTTTTAGTCACTTATGTTATTATTTTGTTACGAAGTAATCACTCTACCGTTATGTTCCATTATCTCCCTAACGGTAATCCTACGTGGCAGTCCAACTAGATTTTAAGTGTCAACTTGGATTTTCAAATGGGATGAGAATAGATTTTTTAATTAAATAAATTTAATTAATTAAAATTTTTAAACCCTAAACCTTAGTTGAAAAACTATTCATCCCCCCTCTTTTTTAGTTTTCTTTTCATATCTTCTTTTTTTGGTTTTCTTTTTCATTTGACTGTGGATTTTCTATTCAACACTGAAAAACAAAAATGGATTCAATGGAGGTTCCAGGTATGTTTTCTTTGCATTCATCTATCACTTTGCATCCTACTCATTATATTTTCTTGTTCTTTCACAGTTCTTGAATAATTGGTTTCTCAATCCGATTTTTTTATTTGAATTGGCTTGTTTGTTCACCTCCATTGAACCATCTTTTGTTTTTCAATGTTGAATAAAAAATCCACATTCAAATGAAAAGAAAACTAAAAAATATATATGAAAAGCAAACTAAAAAAAGGGAGGTGAATGAGTTTTTCATCTAAGGTTTGAGGTTTAAATTTTTTAATTAATTAAATTTATTTAACTAAAAATCTATTCTTATCCCATTTGAAAATCCAAGTTGGCACTTAAAATCTAGTTGGACTGCCACGTAGGATTACTATTAGAGAGATAACAGATCTTAACGGCTGAGTGATCACTTCGTAACAAAATAATAACATAAGTGACTAAAACGTAACATTTAAAACATAAGTGACTAAAATGTAACTTGAGGCAAACAAAAATGACTATTTTTGTAATTTACCCTAAAAGTTTTTGTAGGTTTTTAAATTAAAATCAACTGAATTTCATACTCCTTAATAATTGTCTATGAAACCTAACTTTCTTTTGATTATATAATTTCAAGTCTTTCATACTAAGCTAAAAGCAAAATAAAAATCCTTACAATTAATTTAATTAATTAATTTTGTCTTTCATGCCAAACAAAACCTAGAATTTTTTCATCATTTCTTTACTCAAACAAAGAACAATCAATTAATTTAATTAATTGCAAGATTTGTTTTTGCTTTTAACTTAATATGGAAGATCTGAGATTATATAATCAAAAGTTTTAAATTTTATAGACAATTATTAAATATGAGTAGTAACACCCAAAACTCGAAATCATCGCCGATTAGGGTCTCGGTGTTACTCTATTCATATATCACTATTCATTTTTAAATTCATGTCGTTTAATCTTACATTTTTAAAGAAATACACTCAATGTGCCAGAATTTATCAATTAATTATAATTACAAATCAACAAGGGTAGAAAGGTTATTTCCAAGATTTGTTGGAGACTTCTACCGATATCTGTTGGACAAGTATCGACAGTTGCCAAGTTAGTAAACAGTTTAGGAATAGTGCAGACTTCTACCGATACAAGTGACTCTTCTACCGAAACAAATATTACTTCTACTGATACAAAAAACTCTAGAGAGCTAAGAAATCCAACCCTGCAACTTCTACCAATACAAGATCACAATCTACCGATACTTCCAAGTATAGAACTATCGATACTGACTATTCAACTACCGATACAACCCAAGTCAGTGAACAACCTCTCTCCTACTCTTTATTTCTACCGATACATGCATGAGTTCTACCGAAACAAGTATGCAGAATCTCAAAAATCATACCAAAACACAAGTTTATCAACTCTAATCATTCACAACTCTAATTATGCATTAAACTAACACAAAATACATAGTTTCTAAGTCCTTACATAATACTTTTAAGTCTATAATCTAACTTTCATAAACATACATTTCTACTTTCATCATTTCATCAAACATAGCAAGGTTTCCACAATCTCAAATACATAAACCAAAAGGATAACATCATCCTAGTACATGTCATATAACCAAGTGATGTAATAACTATCGAACAACTCCGAGATAGTGTGATGCTCCAAGATGATCTGATCTTCGAACAGCAAAATTGAATCTACAAAACAATAACAATTTCATAGGTAAGCATTTCAAAGCTTAGTAAGTTCATAAGGTTAAATAGATTTACCAAACTTCTAGAGTTGTAAAATCTAATCAACTGAATTGAAGAAGTTGTACACATTCGAGGTAAGTTTTATGCATGTCTAATACTCACGATGACACAGAGTCATCGGACCTTTAATCTGTAATGGAATTCATTTCCTTTAATACTCACGATGAAACATAGCCATTGGACCTCTTTTTCCTTAAAGGAATCATACACTCATGATGACACATAGCCATCGAACTTTGTAACCCGTAAAGGATTTATATACTCACAATGACACATAGCCATCGGACCTCATAATCCGTAAAGGATTTATATACTCACGATGACACATAGTCATCGGACCTCATAATCCATAAAGGATTTATATACTCACAATGACACAGAGTCATCGGACATTTTTCATTTATGGCTCAAAGCCCGTTAGTCTTTACTTTCTTTTGGTCCCGTCTTCCACACTTCTGATTATCATTTCAACTCACAACAATTGTTTACTTTACAAGAATATGCAATATAAATTGAAATTTAACAATACGAACTTACCAGACTGGATTGCAATTGTGAATAGATTCTAGGGACTATTCCGCTAATTTTCCTTTTTCGGGATCGGTGGCACGGTCATAGTCTACATTCACAAATCATTCAATTCCTCGCATTAAATCACACAATTAATTAATTTAACATAATCTAGTCCTTTTTAGTAAAATTATAATTTTACCCCTAATACTTTCATTTTATTCAATCTAGTCCTTTCAACATAAAACATGCAAAATACTCAATTTCTCTTCAACCCATACCAGCCGAACATTCATAGCCCTCATACAAATCCATACAAATCCATTTTATTTCAAAAAAAGTACAACAATATCACCACTTTAACATTTTAGTCCTTAAACCCTAATTTCATCAAAAATCACTTTACAAAAAGATCTAACACAAGCATCAAATTCAAATATATCAAAAGCTTTCAATAACAAGCATTTTCAACAATGGCAAGTTTCATAACATTTGGAAAATTCACAAATTAGTCCTTACAAAATCTAAATTAAGCTAATATGGACTCAAAAACATAAAAATCACTAAAAATGGGTGAGAAATCACCTACCAATCAAAGGACTTTGCTATAGTCGAATGTTCTTCTATGTTTTTAGGGTTCCTTAGCATTTTTTGGTTGAAGAAGATGAATGAATTTCATCTAATTTCCTTATTCTTTAATTTTAACTTATTTATTAGCAACTTTTATGATTTAGTCCTTTTTACTAAATTAACTATCAAAACGGTAAAATATCTTAACCAAAATTTAATATGACACTAATTGTAACACCCATAATTATTAAAATAAATGTATGACTTGATTCATTGGATTTGTGATCCCAAGATCACTATTTTCGACACCACTAAAATCGGGTTGTTATAACTCTCCCCCTTAAGGAAATTTTGTTCCAAAATTTCTTACCAGTGAACAAGTTAGGATACTATGAGTTCATTGAAACCTATATCTCCCATGTAGCTTCTTCAAGCCTGTGTCTGTTCCACAGCACCTTTACCAATGGTACCTTTTTGTTTCGCAACTCTTTTACCTCACGAGCTAGAATCATAACTGGTTCTTCTGAATACGACAAATCCAATTGTATCTCAACCTCACATGGTGTAATCACATGTGAAGGATCTGATCTGTACCGTCTCAGCATCGAAACGTGAAATATGTTATGAATCTTCTCTAGTTTCGGTGGTAAAGCAAGCTTGTATGCTATAGAACCAACCCGTTCAATGATCTCATACAGTCCGATAAACCATGGACTCAGTTTTCCTTTTCTGCCAAACCTTAGCACTTTCTTCCAAAGTGAAACTCTCAAGAAAAATCGGTCTCCCACTGCAAGCTCTACATCTTTCCTCTTTAAATCTGCATAGGATTTTTGCCGATCCGACGCTTCCTTTAAATAGTTGCAGATCACCCGTACTTTGTCTTCGATCACGTGAATCAAGTCGATTCCGACCAACTTAGGCTCGCTCAACTCTAACCAATACAAAGGTGTGCATTTCCTACCGTATAATGCTTCGAACGGTGCCATTTTAACACTAGACTGATAACTATTATTATATGTGAATTCCACCAACCGTAAATATCTCTCCCAACTACCCTCAAACTCAAGTATACAGCACCGTAACAAATCTTCTAAAATCTGTATCAGATATTTTGACTGTCCATCCATCTGTAGATGATATGCAGTGCTGAAATTCAATCTGGTTCCCAAAGCTTCATGCAACTTACCCCAAAACCTCGAGGTGAAACATGGGTCCCTTTCAAAGATAATAGATGCTGGTACTCCGTGTAGTACGATTTTAGATACATACAATTCAACCAACTTCTCTAGTGGAAAGTCCACCCGAATAGGAATAAAATCAGTCGATTTCGTCAGTCTATCCACTATAACCCAGATCGAGTCTTCCTTCCTCAATGTCATAGGTAATCCTGTAACAAAATCCATAGTGACCCGCTCCCATTTCCACTCGGGAATGGTCTGCAATAGTCCAGACGGTACCTAGTGTTCAACTTTTTCTTGTTGACACACCAAACATTTAATCATGAACTCTGAGATTTCTCATTTCATACCCTGCCACCAATACATCTTCTTCAAGTCATTATACATTATCATGCTGCCCGGATAAATGGAGTAAGTACTACTGCAAGCCTCTAACAAAATGTCCCGTCTTAAGTTAGAATCATAGGGAATGCACACTCCGCCTTGGAAATACAACATTTCATCCTCATCAGTAGTAAATCCAGTAATTGCGTCAGTCCGCATCTGTTCCATCTTAGCCTAAAGCTTTGAGTCATCCTCCTGCAACTCTCGTATCCGTTGTAAGAATAATGATTTCGTCTGAAGTTCAGATGTAACAGAACCATCACCCTCTAGTGTTAAATGGACATTCATTTCCCTCAATGCAAACAATGATTTCCGTTTCAAAGCATCAACGATGACATTAGGTTTTCCTGGATAGTATTCAATTACCAAATCATAGTCTTTTAGTAATTCCAACCACCAAGTTTGCCTCAGATTCAATTCCTTCTGAGTCATTAGATACCTTAAACTTTTATGATTTATGAATATGTGACATCTCTCACCGTATAAATAATGTCGTCAAATCTTCAAAGCAAACACAGTGGCAGCTAACTCTAAGTCATGGGTCGGATAATTCCATTCAGGCGACTTTAATTATCGAGAGGCATAAGCTATCACTTTTCCTACTTGCATTAACACACATCCCAAGCCATTCAAAGACGCATCACTATATATGACAAACTCTTTACCCGTTTCAGGTTGTGTCAATATCGGACCTTCGATCAACAATTTCTTTAACTGATCAAAACTCTACTAACACCTTTCTGACCACACAAACTAGATATTCTTCTGTAGTAATTTCATCATCGGCAAGGCTATGATAGAGAAGTTTTTCACGAACCGACGGTAATAAACTGCTAATCCCAGGAAACTACTTACCTCGAAAACATTTTTTCGTACCTTCCAATCGAGAATAGCTGATACTTTACTTGGATCAACCCGAATCCCCTCTGATGATACCACATGACCCAGAAATCCCACTTTCTGTAACCAGAACTCGCACTTGCTGAACTTCGCATACAACTACTTTTCTCGTAGTATTTGTAAAACTTCCCTCAGATGTTGAACATGCTCTATTTACATCCTACAATAAATCAAAATATCATCAATTAACACTACTACGAATCTATCCAGTTGGGGTTTAAAGACCCGATTCATCAAATTCATGAATGCTATTGGAGCGTTAGTTAACCCAAAGAACATTACTAAAAACTCATAATGTCCGTATAGAGTTCTAAATGCTATTTTTTGCACCTCACGGTCCTTCAATCGCATCTGATAATAACCCGATCGAAGATCTATTTTAGAGAAAACAATCGTACCTCTCAACTAATCAGGCAACTCATCAATACGATGCAATGAATATTTATTCTTGATTGTTACCTTATTTAACTGTCTGTAGTCTATACACATTCTCATCGAACCATCCTTCTTTTTCACAAACAATACTGGTACGCCCCAAAAACGATACATCGGCTAGATAAAACCTCTGTCTAACAACTCTTGCAACTGCGTCTTTAACTCTTTCAATTCAATAGGTGCCATTTGTACGGTGGAATTGAAATTGGTACGATACCGGGTACTAAATCAATACCAAGCTCTACTTCTCTGATTAGTGATAAACTTGGTAACTCCTCTGAAAACACATTTGTAAATTCCTTAATAATCGGCACCTGCTCTAACTCTATTCATGTACCCCGAGTATCAAGTAATAAGCCAAAAATGCTTCGCAACCTTTACGAACCATCTTCTGTGCCGATTCCCAAACTCAATTATGATTACTTCCCCTGTCAGACGTTCCAAGTCGATCCGTCTTCGTTTACAATTAACTACTGCATCATGCTCAATTAATCAGTCCATTCCCAAAATGAAATCAAACTCAATGAATGGTAATAGCATCAAATCAGCAGGGACTTTCAGTGGGCACTTACGACATATAAGATTAACAATGACACTATGACCCAAAAGGTTTGTGACTTATACACCAAACTCAATTGACTCAATAGATAATTTCTTTTCAGTAGCTAATGCAGTACAAATATATGAATGAGTCGATCTCGGGTCAATCAGTGCACACACAAGATCATTAAAAAGATAAAATATATCAGTCACAATATCACCTAGTTGTAGCCTTGATCGCGTCTGTAACGTCACAGCAGTTGTGCAAGCGAAAACACGTCGATGCAAGTATAGTTTACAGAGCAATTCTATCAGATATCGATCCCACAAGGAATGGGTTCTTGATGTTTAGTTATCGAAGCAACTAATACTAAAATTATATGAAATGTGAGTAACGATGTCAGCATAATTAAGTCAGATCTACACACTAAAGTTGTTAATACTATCAATGCAATCAAGGTTAATTGTCAAAGCAATAGAAAGTAATCAATTGTTGTGGAAGTTTTGAGAATTCAAACAAAATAAAGTAAAGATTTGATCAAATGTAAAGGATTGTTGAGGATCACTGATTTCGCTAAGTCGCAACGTTGGATGCGTCGACAAGGTATTGTATAGACGAATTGTCGCAGCACTAAAGCTCCAATGAAATCTTACCAATAATAGTCCTCAATTTAATCAAGAATCAAGTACCCACAATCAGCCCACCTCTCGGTGTGAGCAATGTTGTGCACTCAAGAACAAGTGATAGAATCTTTTCTAATCCTAAGCAACTCTCGCTATCTTATTTGTTAACTTAACTTGTCACTGCATCTCTATGTCGGTAGACTGCAAATGCACTCTCGTGTTTGATGTAGTTAGATCCAAGAATAAACAGATGAAAAGCATTAAATAATAATCAAAGTGATCTAACAATAAAAGATACTCTCGTATTCATTCAAATGTCATTAAAATTCATCATCATAAAAGAGGGGTTAATGAATACAATCGAAGCTTACTATCTCTAGACTACTAGGTCTATTCCTCAACAGCTCCTCTTGCCTTGCATCAAGTACCTCTCGTCAGAAGTGGTTGCTCATTTTCACCATCAGCTCACCATTTTCCAGCTTAAATCTCAAAAACACACAGTAACTGTAGTATTTAATTCCTCCACCTCTTGATAATTTCTTTCATCTTCTTTCCTCTATTTATAGCCTTCAAAAGTTATAGGTTTCATCCTCCATTCTCAAATCCATATCTAATTTTTCACTGTCAAAGTTAGTTACAATACAGCTGTGTACTCACGCAGATTTAATGTTTTCTTTAGAGATCTCTAGATTGTCACTACATTTCTAGGCATGATCTGAAATCTTTAATTACGGCGACAACGAGTGATTTTCCTGCGCCAGTGCTTCCAATTGTTTTTCTAGCCTAAGTTCACTTATCCAAAGCTCAAGTTTTTATATGGCGACATCTCTTGTAGCAATTTCATGCTGATCTTGTGGCTGCATTCTTCTTTCAGCATTAATATTTTGAGATGAGTTTCTACGCTGAAAATTCTAAGGCACAATATAAAGGTTGCTTGTAGCAACATTAATACACAAAAGATGTAAAAAAAAAAACAAGAATTTAAACCAAACTATAATGAGTTAGAAAATATAAAAACTAAGTATGAAATGCTTACAATGTATGCTAAATATGATTCAAAAGAGACAATTAAAACATCAATTTAGGAAGAAAATATATGTCATTTGCAATGCTATCACACCCCCAAACTTGAGTTTTTACTTGTCCTCAAGTAAAAAAAATGAGCAAAGTCACAAGCAAACATGTCACCGCAATCATTATTCTCGCAACTTGAATTTCCTGAAATCCTAATACACAAATTGTATTCATATGATAGAATAATGCGCTGACAATTTATAGGCATGAATCATTAAAACTGTAACTTCATTAATGTTAGTATTATGCATTGAATCTTAATCTTCCCTAAAACAATACAGCATTTATAGCAAACATTTTCTTCTTCTTTTCTTTTCTCTTTTCTTTTTCTTTCTTTTTCTTATTTTCCTTTTTCAAGTAACTGAGAGATGTCATTGTATTCTCTACCTTTATTCCTGGGCAGTAACAGTGGGGTGCAACAAACCCCCAAAAGGTACGTAATTGCATCGATACACACTCTTGCAGTAATAGCCTTTGGCTAGATAATTTTTCTAACACCTACAGCGGAGTGTTCTCCCTTGAAAAGTCACAGTGCACTCACATTGGAGTGTCTTTTATTAATACAATGTCGCTGCAACTGGTCGATTAGTTCAAGATTCAAACATTAATACTATTCATTCATTACTGAAGCAATTCCAATCATTCATTCAAAAATAGAAAACTCACTATTCATTCACATTCATCCAATTTACACATCAGCATCCTGAGCAATTCAAGAATGACGCATAAAAATAAAAATTGTGGTCATATTTTTTTGTTGAAATTCTACATATTTTCATTAACAAAAGAAACAAATAAAATTCAAAGATGTGGGTGCAACTGCATTTCCATTTCACAATATCCTCCCCCCAGACTTAATGTACACATTGTCCCTAATGCACTGACACTACTTACACAAATATAATGGAAATGTAACGACAATGCAACTAAATTAAAAAAAATAGTGCAATAAAAATGCAATGACAATAAAGATGCATGCAAACTATCTATAGAGAAGAGTACTAACTCATTCCTTAGCAACCGAGGCGGAGGCTGCTTTTGTCTTCTTTTTCTTCTTCCTTGGGCGCTCGCCATCGTCTTTACGTTTCATCTTTTTGTCCTTGCGCCGCTTCCTTTTCTTATCCTTCGAACCAACCGGATCAATGGATTGCTCCTTCTTAGTTGGTTGGGTGATAGCATCATCGATAGTTACCTCGGATGGGTGGATTTTAGCTAACGGTGCCACGTATGGCACAATGGCAAAAGGATGAATCTCCTCAATGCTGCTTGTAACTACCTCAGCCCAGCTCGATTCAAATGGAGCTTCGTTACTACTAGATGCCCCTACACTCAAAGGTGTGCCGACAATATCCTCAACGATATCTATCGGGGCATCTTCCTTCCTTTCTTTTTGTACCTTTGCAAGGTCCTTCAATGCATTATCTTCTTCTTCTCCATTCTCTTTCTCTTGGCCATCTGCTTCCACTGCTTCATCCACAGGTTGTTCTTGCTTAGTTATGGCAATGTCAGCGCCTTCCACTACGTCTACAACCATGAGGCTATGCAGCTCTTTAATAACAACCCCCTTACCTGTCATGGTCACCCTAGGGCTATTCGAAAATTTTTTGAATAGGTTAGCAATTGTTCTGTAACAGTCTTCCATGGCAGTAGAATGTCCCTCGCTCTCCTCATCATCGGAGATATGAATTCTTGTTGAGGATGGAACATTCTGCAACCTACCATCAAGAGTAGGTTGGTTAGAGGATAAGGCTTGCATTGGGCGAAAAATAAAGGGAAAGGTTAGGAAGTAAAGCCTCGGGCTGGGACTCAAGCTATGCAATGCGACAACAATTGCCTCATTCCAAGCTTTCGTAAACGCATAGAAAATATGATGTCTATAATCCATATATTCTAATGTGCTGACAGTGTGGATAGTGGTTGTGTCGATGCGATCAATATTGGCTTTCATAGCGGCCAGCCTCTTTTCCAGTTGGGGATTTGTAGGCGCATCAGTCTGTTTTTCCTTCTTCTTCCCTTTGCCACTGTCCTTTTATGGTGCTTCTTTCACAATCGACGTTTCTTGGACTCGAGTCATTCTTTCAACTGATATATTATTGATAGGACTTTTTTTTGTAACATTTCCTCACCATCCTGAGGCATAATGCCCTTTTATTTGCATAGCAGCATTATTAAAGAAGGGAAAGGGAGTGTACCAGTTTGTTTTACAGTAGCTTCAGCTATTTGATCATGGAGGATTTTGTCGATATTAATGTGACAGCCTTGTAAGATTGAGTGCAAAAGGCACATACGGTCCAATGTTATCGTAGTGTTGTGCATAGAAGGCAGGATGCAGCTGTTTATGAAGTGGATCCACACCTTGCTTAAGATTGTGAGATACCTTCAATGCATTGTGTAGTTATGTGGTCAATTACCTGTCTAGACAGCCCCGTGAACACACTGGTCGCTCAGCACTTGGGCAGCCCTCTCGTCAGTAAGTTCGTGCATAAATAGAGAGTGGTCATCGACCCTCTCAGGAATCCAAAGCAGAACATTGATATTCTTAGCACTCCATGGGATTAGACATTCCCTCACAAAGACAAACCCTTGCTTTGAATCGACAAGGTTTGTATAGAATTCCCTTACCAGCGTAGGGGAGTAGCCAGCGGGGTGTTCATAGAAGAACTGTCATCCCAGACAATTTATGGTCCTTGCAACGTGCTTCCCAAAGTTTTATGTGGGGACAGTTGCAGACCTTACTCCTGATGGATATTTCGTTTCATCATCACATTCTGATAACGGTTTTTGGCTACTTTTGACAAAAATAAGACCGACCCTGTTGATGGTGGTGGAGTGGTGGTTTGAACCATTGTGGCAAAAGTTGAAGGGGTGGTTTTAGAAGGATTCTTTGCTCCTCTGGTTTTGGCCATGGTATCTAAAGAAGAAAATTAACAGAAACTTTGCAAAGAAAAGATTAGACGGACAAAATAAAAATAAGAGCAAAAGCAAAGATGAAAATAAGTTGCAGTAATAATGGCTATTGTGAATGGAGAAAGAGAAGTCGGTAAAGTTTTATAACCTAGCCTTGGCAAAAATCGTGATGATTGAAAATAACTTGGGGAAACGTTGCCTCTGTAGCCATTAAATACCAGGCTGTAAATCGTACCTTTGCATCTGATTGAAAGGCTAGCAGAAGAGAAAAATCAATTGGCGCAAAAAAAATCAATCGGCACAATTCTTGCTAAAAAAGCTTTGTTGAGTCAGCACAAAATACACCGACAAGTTGTTCTTTGGATGCATCGACAAAAAGACAATTTTTTATTCCTGCAAAGAAATTAAATCGAAACAAGTAAAAGTAAAACAAATAAAAGAAAAAGTGAAAATGCGTCGACATTATTTAAATGTAACCAGATAAATGGCCTCGTTTGGTTCCTTGACTTTTGGGCTCACATAGTGTTTCAGACGTTGGCCATTCACCTTAAACTGTTATCCATCCTTCAAATTCTCAATTGTCACCACACCACTCTGAGATGCTTCGACAACTTTGAAAGGGTGTAATCATCTTGATCGCAATTTACCTGGATGTAGTTTTAATCATGAATTAAACAAAAGCACTAACTGACCAAGGTTAAATTATCAATGCATGATGATGTTGTCGTGCCATATCTTGATTTTTTCTTTATATATTGCGGCATTCTCATAAGCATGGTGGCAGATTTCTTCCAGTTCAACAATGTCCAATAATCTTTTTCTTCCAGCAGCGTCGTAATCCATATTCACCTGCTTGATAGCCCATATGGCTTTATGTTCAAGCTCAATTGGCAAGTGAAAAAACTTACCAAACACTAACTGATATGGCGACATTCCCAGCAAGGTCTTATAAGCAGTGTGAAGCACCCACAATGCATCATGTAGCCGCGAAGACCAATCCCTTCTAGATGGATTAACCACCTTTTCAATGATGTTTTTAATTTGACAATTGGATACTTTAGCTTGGCCATTAGTTTGTGGGTAGTATGTAGTAGCTATACGATGCTTCACACCATATCTCTTTAATGCTATCGCCCTTGATGGTTATGAAAATTAGTACCTTGATCACTTATTAATGCTCTAGGTGCTCCAAATCTCATAAGGATGTAAGTGTGGAAGAACTTCAACACCGTTCGAGCATCATCTTTTGGCACCGCTATTGCCCCGATCCACTACGAGACATAGTCAACCGTAACTAAAATGTACACATTCCTAAAGGAGTTAAAGAATGATCCCATGAAATCTATACCCCAAATATCGAAGAGCTCTACTTTCATAATCGGTTATTGGAGAATCTTGTTGCGTCGAGATATTGAACCAGTGCGTTGACATCTGTCACATTGCTGTGGAAAGTTATGGACATCTCAAAATAATGTGGGCTAATAGAATCCTGACTGCAGGACCTTTGCAACAATCCTTACACCACCAAAATGGCATCCATATAGAGCATCATGGTAATGTCGCAGGATAGAAGTCATTTCCTCTTCAAGAACGCAGCGACGGATAATATTGTCAGCATATACCTTGAACAGGTATGGCTCATTCCAGTGATATTTTGCAGCGTCACACAAAAATCTAACTTTCTTGTGACCAACAGCACTCAAAGGTAGCTTCCCGCACACAAGGTAATTGACAACATCAGCATACCAGGGCGATACGTCAACAAAGAACTCTATGATTTCAACATTTACTTTATCAACCTCAATGCCTTGACATGATATGAGATGGCCGAGGACAATGCCTTCAGTTACCATGAAGTGACATTTTTCTCAATTTAGAACTAGATTTGTGTCATCGCGTCTCTTTAGAACTTTTGCCAGATTGTCAGCACATTGGTTAAAATTCTGTCCATAAACAGAGAAATCATCCATGAATACCTCTAGAGAATCCTCGATCATGTCCGAGAAGATCATCATCATGCATCTCTAGAATGTTGCTGGGGCATTGCATAGCCCAAATGACATACGTCGAAAGGAAAAGGTTCTAAAAGGACATGTGAACATATTGTATCCAGAATAACCATACAGGAAGTAATAATAGACCTTACCAGTTAACCTATCCATTATCTGGTCAATGAAAGGTAGTAAGAAGTGGTCCTTCTTTGTGTCTGCATTCAATCGACGATAATCCATGCATACTCGCCAGCCAGTCGCAATGCGAGTAGGGATCAACTCATTCTTGTCATTGCTCACAACTATGAAACCACTTTTGTTGGGCACACATTGGACGGGGCTCACCCAATTACTATCAAAAATAGGGTAGATGATGTCCGTGTCTAGCCACTTGATAATTTCTTTCTTCACTACTTCTTTCATCTTTTCGTTAAGTCACCTTTTTTGCTCAATTGATTGTTTCCCCTCATCTTCCAGCCTATGACTCTCTTATACTGTTTCAAAATGGCGATGAGCTTATCTTCCTGTGTTGCATTGAGGGATGCATTGACAATAACAGGTAATGTATCGTTGTCACCTAAAAATACATATTTTAGGTGCGTTGGCAATGGTTTCAACTCCAAGATTTGAGCTTGCTCAATTGAAGGTTTAAACACAGATATTTTCCTATTCGACAAATCTAAAGACTCCAATTGTCAATTTTACCTCAGCTCACAATTATTAACCTCCTCTTTGTGGTCACATTCAACTAGAATTTCTTTAACTGATGTCACTGCATCTTTATCTATGATGGTTGAACTCCTTGCATTGAATTATTCCAGAACTATCTCATCTAGCACGTCGATGTGGTACATTGCTCTTTACTCTTGTGCAGGGATGCTTCAAACACACTGAAGGTCACATGTTCATCATTATGACGCATGATAAGTTCTCCCTTGAACACGTCGATAAGCGTGCATCCCGATGCCAAAAATGGTCGCCCCAGAATAATAGACACCTCTTTGTCTACTTCATAATCAAGGATTATGAAATCAACAGGAAACACGAGCTTAACTACTTGAACAAAAACATCTTTGATTTGGCCTTCAGATTGTGCTAAGGATCTGTCCACAAGTTGCAATGTCACCGCAGTGGGCTTCATTGATCCTATTCTTAACTTCTTGAAAGTAGATAAAGGCATAAGGGTAATACTTGCTCCCAAATCACATAAAGCTTTACCTCAATAATGATTCTCAGTAGAGCAAGGAATTGTGAAGCTGCCAGGGTTTTTCAATTTAGGTGGCAACTTGTTTATAAGCACAGTGCTGCACCCCTCTATGGGCATAATTGTTTCAATTTAGGACAATTTCTTCTTCTTTGATAGTAGCTCCTTCATAAATTTCACATAACTAGGTATTTGCACAAGAGCATCTACAAGAGGTATGTTAATGTGTAATTGTTTCAAAAACAAACTACTAATACTCTTTACCATGGACTTTTTCTTTAAATCTTTGTGAAAATGGCAAAAGGTATCGTAACAGTGGGTTGTTGTGAAAAACTCGATGGACTGCGAAGAACAAACTGTAAGAATATATGGTGCTACAGTTGGTTCTTACTCATATGCTTCTACTTTGCTTCCTTCAGCTGCATCATCTTCTTGTTGCGTGGCTCAAATGAATCGACATCGTTCTGATTAGAACTACTTGGTCCAATCATTTGCTTCCCACTTCTTAGTGTGATAGCCTTACAGTGCTCCTTCCCTCTCTGCGTTGGGTTCTCAATATCACTAGGTAAAGTACCAGGTGATCTTGCACTCAAATTAGCAACCAACTATCCTAGTTGGGCTTCTAACACTCGGATAGAAGAAGAGTTTCCTTGCACAATTGCTTCAATTCTTGTGATATGCTCTCACATCAAAGCTTCAATAGCAGCCATCAGATCTGACCTTTGCTGAGGAAATTACTGCTATTGTTACTGATGCTATCCTTGTATATGTGGCAATGCAGACTGTTGTGACTGCATTCAAGATTGTGGTTGCATCTGACTATGTGCTTACATCTGATCAGGGTGCGAATGTACTTGCAAATTTTGATTAAAATTTTGTTGTTGATGGTTATTGTAACTCCCTTGTCTATAACTTCCTTGATTTGAGAATGCCATATCTGTATGTGGAGACATTTTGATTCCCCCAAGGTTGTTGAGCTTTGTTGTTGTATGAGTTACCATATGAATTCCCTCTGATGTTATTGACATAGAAAGCATTTTCAGCATGTTGTGTGCAGTCCTCGTAACTAGGTTGTCACTGAAATCTCATAGGAAAATGTCGGCACATCCATTTGTTGAGCCACTTGAACAGAGGCAACATCACTGGTCCCCTTCATATTTTTTTATGATATTAGCCAAAGAAGATACCTACGCACTCAAAGCAGAAATAGCATCTAATTCAAGAACACCAAGGTTAGTCTTTATCTATGTAGAATGAGAGATTGGATACTGGTAATCGTTCTATGCAATCCTCTCTAGAATTCTTACAGCTTCGTTGTAAGTGCAATCCAACAAGGGACCATTGGCTAATGCATCGACAATATTTCTTGTCTGAGCATTCAATCCATTGTGAAAGATCTCTATCTGGGTCTCTTGTTGAATTTCATGCATTGGGCAATATCTAAGTAGAGTTTTATAACGCTTCCATGTTGTATGTAAGTTCTCATCATCCAGTTGATGATATGCTGTAATATCATTGTGCAACCTTACGTTCATTGTCAGCAGATTAAAATGGAAAACAAATTGTGTTGCTAGCGCATTCCAAGATATAATGGATCTAGTCGGCAATCCTAAGAACCATGTTCTCGCTTTACCCTGCAACGAATAAGGAAATAATTGCATTTTTAAGGCATCATCAAGGACACCATGTTGACTAAAAGATGTACAAAGAAATGATTTTAAATGTTCTCTTGCGTCTTCATGAGGCAAACCAAAATGTTGCCCATTCGAATTAAGCATCTGAAACATCATCGGTTTCAGCTCAAAATTTTTAGCTTGCATAGCCGGTCTCACAACCTCTGGCTATAGATCATCAAGTATAGGCACAACAAAATCTCTTATAGTCCTATTTTGCACTTGTTCAACTTATGGAGGCGGTGATGGTAGATTATTAATAACTTATGGTTGTATTGGAGGAACTACAGCTTGTGGCAGCAATTGTGGTAAGTTGTTGTTGTTGTTGTTACCAGTCATTTTCTTTTATTTTTGTCTTTTTCTTCTTAATGTCCTCTCAAGTTCTGGATCAAAGCTCACAATATCCTTCAGATTTCTCCTTGTGGACATGCAACACTTAAAAGAATTATGAAAGAAATTAACAAACAAAAGTAAACAAATTAGTAAAAATTAGAAGTTAAGTAAAAAAAATTAATTGCAACTATAAAAATAAACATCAAACAAATGTCAATTCTACAGCAACAGCGCCAAAACTTGATCGCGTCTATAACGTCACAGCAGTTGTGCAAGTGGACACACGTCGATGCAAGTATAGTTGATAGAGAAATTCTATCGAATATCGATCCCACGAGGAATGGGTTATTGACGTTCAACTGTTGAAGCAACTAATACTAAAATTATATGAAATGTGAGTAACGATGTCAACGTAATTAAGTCAGATCTGCACACTAAAGTTCTTATTACTATCAATGCAACCAAAGTTAACTGTCAAAGCAGCAATAAGTAAATCAATTGTTGTGGAAGTTTTGAGAATTTAAATGCAATAAAGTAAAGGTTTGACCAAATGTAAAGGATTGGAGTGGATCACTAATTTCGCTAAGTCGCAACACTAGATGCGTCGACAAGGTATTGTATAGACGAATTGTCGCAACAATAGAGCTCCAATGAAATCTTACCAATAACAGTCCTCCATTTAATCAATACTCAAGTACCCACAATCAGCCCACCTCTCGGTGTGAACAACGTTGTGCACTCAAGAACAAGTGACTAGAATCTCTTTCTAATCCCAAGCAACTCTCGTTGTCTTGCTTATTAACCTAACTTGTCACCGCATCTCTCAATGTCGGTAGACTGCAAATGCACTCTCATGTTTGATGCAATTAGATCCAAGAATAAACAGATGAAAAGCATTAAATAAGAATTAAAGCAATCTAACAATGAAAGATACTCTCGTATTCATTCAAATGTCATTAAAGTTCATCAGCATAAAAGAAGGGTTAATGAATACAATCGAAGCTTCCTATCTCTAGACTACTAGGACTATTCCTCACTGCTCCTCTTGCCTTGCATCAAGCACCTCTTGTCAAAAGTGGTTGCTCCTTTTCTCCATCAGCTCATTGTTTTCCAGCTTAAATCTCAAGAACACATAGTAATTATAGTATTTAATTCCTCCACCTCTTGATAATTTTTCCATCTTCTTTCCTCTATTTATAACCTTCAAAAGTTGTAGGTTTCATCCTCCATTCTCAGATCCAGATCTAATTTGCAACTGTCAAAGTTAGTTACAGTACAGCTGTGCACTCCCGTAGATTTAATGTTCTCTTTAGAGATCTGCAGGTTGTCACTGCATTGCTAGGCACGATCTGAAATCTTTAATTGTGGCAACAACGAGTGATTTTCCTACGCTGGTGCTTCCAGTTATATTTTCAGCTTGAGTTCACTTATCCAAAGCTCGTGTTTTTATGCAGCGACATCTTTGGTTTAAATTTCAAGCTGATGTTATGGTTGCATTATTCTTCCAGCATTGATCTTTTGAGATGAGTTTCTGCACTGACAATTCTAAGGCACAATATATAGGCTGCTTGTAGCAACATTAGTACACAAAAGATGTATAAAATAACAAGAATTTAAACCAAACTATAATGAGTGAAAATATAAAAACTAAGTATGAAATGCTTAAAAAGCATGCTAAATATGATACAAAAGAGATAATTAAAACATCAATTTAGGGAGAAAATATATGTCATTTGCAATGTTATCAAGACTCTTCTTGGGCTCGAATAGCATAAGTCCGTGCAAGTTCTGGAACCTTAAATCTGGCTACATTATCCTTGATATCTCCGCGGTTTCCACTTGTACTGTTACTCTGCCTCGAATGTCTATTCTTTTGTGGTGTAGCAAGACGTTTTACACTTTGTTCCTCCTTTGCTTCAGATCTCATCGGATAGTTCCTCAGAAAATTTTCTGCACTTCTGCATCAATAGCATGTCCCTTTCGTCTTGCAACACTCACCAGCATGGTTCCTCTTACAATACCTATATATTGGAGTAGGTTTATTACGAACGCTAGCTACACTATATGCGGGTCTGTTCTAAAATCTAGATTCTTGTAGTCTCGACATACTCTTGCTCAAAAATCCTAAAGAAACTGGCCCCCGACTAGCCTCTTCTCTGAATCTCTTCGAAGGTGGCATGGACAAAGTCCTGGTAATATTCTTCTTTCTAGATTCTTAAAACCTCCTTTCTCTCTGTCTCTTGTTGTTGTAGATTTATTCCATCTTTTGAGCTCTATCTGTTAAAACTACAAACAGTCAAATTTCAGAACCACCTACCATCATTCTGATCTCGTCGTTTAGCCCCTCTTCGAAACGGACACACAAGGCTTCATCAGTCAATAGAACTTCTTTGGCATACTTGCTAAGTTGTACAAAATTTTCGTTCGTATTCTGCTACTGTTTTATTTCCCTATCTCAGTTCTAGAAATTCCTTCTTCTTATCCATGTATCGCTTGTTGACATATTTCTTCTTGAATTCCATTTGAAAGAAATTCCAGGTAACTTCTTTTTCAGGCATCATTGCCACGATCATAGCCCACCAGTTGTAAGCCTCATCTTTCAATAGTGACGCGGCACACCTCAAATAGTCTTCCACAAGACAAGCCATCTCATTCAAAACTCTTAGCATATTCTCCAACCAATATTCAACTCTGGAAGGATCGTCTTCTACGCTTCCTCGAAAGTCTTCAACCCCATATTTTCTAACCCTATCTGTAAGGATATGACGCCTCGGTTTTACCACTGGTTGTGGTGGAGACCTAACTAGGGTGCTACTGATCAGGCAGCTGGCTATGTAATTGGAGGCATAAGAGGTGGTGCCATCAGATTATTTCTCATGAATTCCATGAACCACTACCCCCATCAAACCAAAAAACATATTTTTTGCTTCATTTTCTGTCATCGATAGTATTGATGCACTGTGACTAGCCCAGAGTCATTAGTTGGAACATTGTTGTTTACTCATTAGTTTCATATTTTTCTGAGTCAAGCATCCTGTATTTATCTGCAAAAATAATAGTTAGATCGGATTCATTTATATCACACTATCGCAGGTTCATACGATATGTACTTCAAAATCATCAAACACAATCAATACAGTCTAAGAAACGGTTAAATCGTAATCTCTGATACCACTAAATTTAATACCTAAAACCCGAAAACCATCGTCGGCTAGGGTCCCAGTGTTACTCTATTCATATATCACTATTCATTTTTTAATTCATGTCATTTAATCTTACATTTTTAAAGGAAATACACTCAATGCGCTATAATTTATCAATTAATTATAATTACAAATAGCAAGGGTAGAAAGGTCATTTCCAAGATTTGTTGGAGACTTTTACCGGTACTTGTTAGACAAGTATTGATAGTTGCCAAGCTAGTAAATAGTCAGGAATAGTGCAGACTTCTATCGATACAAGTGGTAGGTCTACCGATACAAGTGACTCTTCTACCGAAACAAATATTACTTCTGTTGATACTAAAAACTCTAGAGAGCTAAGAAATTCAACCTTGCAACTTCTACCGATACAAGATCACAATCTACTGATACTTCCAAGTATAGAACTACCAATACTTACTATTCAACAACAGATACAACCCAAGTCAGTGAACAACCTCTCTCCTACTCTGTACTTCTACCGATACATGCATGAGTTCTACCGAAACAAGTATGCAGAATCTCAAAAATCATACAAAAACACAAGTTTATCAACTCAAATCATTCACAACTCTAATTATGCATTAAGCTAACACAAAATACATAGTTTCCAAGTCTTTACATAATACTTTTAAGTTTATAATCTAACTTTCATAAACATACATTTCTACTTTCATCATTTCATCAAACATAGCAAGGTTTTCACAATCTCAAATACATAAACAAAAAGGATAACATCATCCTAGTACATGCCATATAACCAAGTGATGTAATAACTACTGAACAACTCCGGGATAGTGTGATGCTCCAAGATGATCCGATCTCCGAACAGCAAATTTAAATCTACAAAACAATAACAATTTCACAGGTAAGCATTTCAAAGCTTAATAAGTTCATAAGGTTAAATAGATTTACCAAACTTCTAGAGTTGTAAAATCTAATCAACTGAATTGAAGAAGTTGTACCAATTCGAGGTAAGTTTTATGCATGTCTAATACTCACAATGACACAGACTCATCGGACCTTTAATCCGCAATGGAATTCATTTCCTTTAATACTCACGATGACACATAGTCATCGGAACTCTTGTTCCTTAAAGGAATCATCACTCACGATGACACATAGTCATCGGACCTCGTAATCCGTAAAGGATTTATATACTCACGATGACACATAATCATCGAACCTCATAATCCGTAAAGGATTTATACTCACGATTACACATAGTCATCGAACCTCATAATCCGTAAAGGATTTATATACTCACGATGACAGAGTCATCGGACCTTTTTCATTTACGGCTCAAAGCCCATTAGCCTTTACTTTCCTTTGTTCCCGTCTTCCACACTTTTGATCATCGTTTCAACTCACAACAATTGTTTCCATTACAAGAATATGCAATATAAATTGAAATTTAACAATACGAACTTACCGGACTGGATTGCAGTTGTGAATGGATTCTAGGGACAATTCTGCTAATTTTCCTTTTTCGCGATCGGTGGCACGGTCGTAGTCTACATTCACAAATCATTCAATTCCTCACATTCAATCACACAATCATTTCATTTAACACAATCTAGTCCTTTTTTGGTAAAATTATGATTTTACCCCTAATACTTTCCTTTTATTCAATCTAGTCCTTTCAACATAAAACATGCAAAATACTCAATTTCTCTTCAACCCATACCAACCGAACATTCATAACCCTCATACAAATCCATACAAATCCATTTTATTTCACAACAAGTACAACAATATCACCATTTTAACATTTTAGTCCTTAAACCCTAATTTCATCAAAAATCACTTTATAAAAAGATCTAACCCAAGCATCAAACATTCAAATATATCAAAAGCTTTCAAGAAAAACATTTTCAACAATGGAAAGTTTCATAACATTTGACAGATTCACAAATTAGTCCTTACACAAGCTAGATTAAGTTAATACGGACTCAAAAATGTAAAAATCACTAAAAATGAGTGAGAAATCACCTACCAACCGAAGGGCTTTGCTATGGTCAAATGTTCTTTTATGTTTTTAGGGTTCCTTAGTGTTTTTGGTTGAACAAGATAAATGAATTTCATCTAATTTCCTTATTCTTTAATTTTAACTTATTTATTAGCAAATTACTTAAATGCCCTTAATAAAATATTAGATTTTTACCATTCAAATACCTTAAATCGTCCACTCAATATAAAAAGGGTCTATTTACCCTTTAAGGACTTTAGTTTGCAATTTACATCTAATACTTTTAATTAATAGAGTTCTACTTTTGCAACTTTTATGATTTAGTCCTTTTTACTAAATTAACTATCTAAACAGTAAAATATCTTAACCAAAAATTAATATGACACTAATTGTAACACCCATAATTATTAAAATAAATAAATTTAAAACTCGACTCATCGGATTTGTGATCCCAAGATCACTATTTCTGACACTACTAAAAATCGGACTGTTACATGAGTTATCGATTTGATTTCATTAAGAATAATCTAGAAAGTTAAAATGAAATTTTAAAATTTAGAAGAAGATTAATTTAATTAATTTCAATATTACACTAACTTGCAAACACTCAAAACACTAACATGTAACTAAATGACTATTGAGCAATGATGAGGTATGAGACATGGTAACAAGTAGAGTTGTCCATGGGTCGGTATTAGATAAGTAACAATATAACTAAAAATAGTTAAGTTGTTGAAGTTGGTTAGATGGTTTCAGTTTGTTGAGTTTCTGTTTTAGCTTCTATCTATAAATATTCACAGACCTTGTATTGATGTATCTTGAGAAATAAATCTTCTTATTGAAATTCTATCATGGTATCAGAGTGAATTTTCTTCTTATTTTTTCTAGAGCTATGTCAACGATGGAGTCATTCGCTAGCTCTACTGATGTAACAGTTGGGAAATCGTTCAATCCGTTTGGATTTACCACCCACAAACAGGTCATTCTTGTGGATGACAATAATTTCTTGGCCTTGAAACAACATGTGTTGCTTGTGCTTAAGACTCATCAATTACTTCAATTTGTTGAGGGGATGGTTACTATGCCACCACGGTTGATTAGTAGTGATGATGGTGCTCCAATTGAAAATTCGACATACACTCACTATGAACAACATGATTCGACATTATCAGCTTAGATTTTATCCACTGTAAGCCCGTCGTTACACAATAAATTGATTAGTAGTTCTTCATCGTTGTTTGAATTATTGGAGGCTTTGACGAGAATTATTGGCACTCAATCTTCAACTAAATCTATGAGGTATCGTTCTTTACTTTATCATTTTAAGAAAAATGATTTGTCTATCTCGACATATTTGACCGAGATTAAACATTTGTATGACTCCCTGGCTAGATGTGGGCATCATATGTCTTTGGAGAAGTAGCAATTGGTAATACTCAATGGTCTTCCCTCTGAATTCGATCATTTCGTATCGATTATTACGACGAGTCAAGTACCTTTTGATCTACATGGCATTACAAGTGCCTTACTTGATGCTGAAACTCCACAGCCAGTTCATTTGTCTAATGTCTAGTTTTCGACCAATCTTGTGGAGGCTAATAAAGCTGATTCCTTTACACTTCCAACATATTTTGAGAAATCTCCATCTCCATCAACTCAATCTCGTCAGACAACTGGGTCTTTTTTTGGTTATGGATGGGATCAATTTGGTGGTGGTCCACGACCACAATGTCAAATCTATGGTACATTTGGTCATATTACCCGTCGTTATTACTACAAGTATGACAACGTCTCAGATGATAATACAGATGCAAACTTAAGATCAAATGTTGGGTGTTTGGGTTCTACGATCAATGGGCTGATTTCAAATGTAGGTCATAGATCTGATTATACATATATGTGCTATACTCATTCTAATGAGCCCAATTGTACATGGGTTGGGTCTTGTCTGTCTATTTCTACCTGTTGGGCTGGACATGGCTTTAATTATGTTTTCTGTCATTCAAATAGCCCCGCTTTACATCATTCTAATTGTGGCTTCTCTAGTCTTTATCAAGCTGCTAGCTCCAATATATCTATGCATGTGTCGACTATTACACTATCTGTAGTAAGTGATTCTACCTGGTATCTTGACAGTAAGGCAACGACACACATGATGAATGATGTTGATCAGCTCATTGACTCTCATCTGTATCATGGGTGAGGTACAGTGGTTATAAGTAATGGGTGTTCAGTTGATATCCCAAGTATTGGTAATGGTTGTTTCTCTACTAGTTATGATCCTCTATTGCTTAAAGATCTTCTTTATGTTCCTACTATACATAAAAATCTTCTATCGGTGTCAAAATTTGCTAAAAATAATTATCTTTTCTGAATTTTATCTGGATCGGTGTTTTATCGAGGACATGCGAGCTCATTGAGTGGTGCTTCAAGGCATTGAGAAAGATGGCTTGTATTAGTTTTTCCCTAACGTCAGTTCTGCAAGTGTGTTGTCTACTGAGGTTCCATGTGCAGTTGATAAGCAGCTAGTTATTCTTCATAAGTAGTTCTCTATGCCAATGACGATGTTTGATTAGTGGCATCAATGATTAGGGCATCTGTCATTTTTTATTGTAAATCAAGTTCTTCATGATTGTAATATTTGTATTCCTTGTAATAAAACCTATACTTTATGTGATGCTTGTGCACTTGGCAAGAGTCATAAGTTTCCTTTTTTGGCCATCACCTCTATTTATTCTTCTCCTTTAGAACTTGTGGTAACTGACTTGTGGGGACCAACCCCATGTTATTCTTCTGGGCGTCAATATTATATGTCCTTTGTAGATGCATATACCAGACATGTTTGGATTTATCTTTTACAAAAGAAGTTTGATGCCTTATAGGCATTTATATAGTTCAAGACACAAGCTGAGTTATAATTAGGAGTGTACCTCAAGCAACTTCAAACTAATGATAGTAAGGAGTTTCGAAGCTTCAATTCGTATCTTAAGCATTTAGCTCATCATTTATCCTGTCCTCACACATCCGAACAAAATGGGCTAGTGGAACATTGACATCGACAAATTGTGGAAACTGGTTTAGTGTTGTTGGTACAAGCTTCACTACCCCTTTCATTTTGAGTGGATGCATTTTGTTCGACCATATATCTTATCAACAAGAAACAAATAAAGATGTTAAATGGGATCTCTTCGACTAAGAAACTCTTTGGTAGATGACTAGGTTATCAATAGCTTCAAGTATTTGGTTGTCTCTATTACTCATTGTTGCAACCGTATAATCGACACAAACTCCAATTTCGATATACACCTTGTATGTTTTTTGGGGTGTGCTACTGATCATGAAGGGTATAAGTGTTTGGATCAGACTGGACGTATCTATATCTCCAAGCATGTGTGATTTGAGGAAAGTCATTTCCTTTATGCCAAGGCTACTCCTTCTCCAAACTCTACATCAGTGAATGCTTTGAGTTTCGAAACTATGCTGCCAGTATTTCTTCCTTTGGCTGGTAATGTTTAACCTCTGGCTTCATTACTAGAGCCATCTTAGGTTCAAGACAATGATAGTACAAACACTTATCAGCAAGTAATAGGCTCTGTTACAGTTCCGAATGGGCCAAGTATATCCTCTTTTTCAACTAATACAAATGAGTTGTCAATAGCAAGTACTCAAGGAGGTCTTGAAGAGCTTGCGTCTATTAAGCAACATGTTCCTATCAATACTAATGCTTATCCTATGGTGACATAAAGTCAAGTTGGCACATATAAGCCAAAGGCGTATACTGCGGTTATTAGCTCTGAGCCACTTATTGATATCCATGAGGCCATGGTTAATCCTTCATGGAAAGCTACAGCACATGATGAATTACGAGCTCTAGTCAAGAATAATACATGGGAGTTGGTGCCAACACCACTAGATCGGTTGCTAGTAAGCTACAAATGGCTATTTAAAGTCAAGAAAAACCCAAATGGTAGTGTTGCTCACAACAAAGTTCGACTTGTTGCGTAATGATTTCCATAAACTCCACAGTTGGATTATCATGAGACATTCAGTCCGGTTGTGAAGGCCAACATAGTGCGAACAATACTAGATTTAACGGTATCATACAAATGGAGGTACATTAGGTGGATGTCAATAAAGCATTTTTGAATGATGAGTTAACTGAGGACATTTATATGAAACAATCACCGGGATTTGAGATATGTGGAAGTAATGGAATTCTTTTGGCTTTTCGATTAAACAAGGTAATATATGGACTCAAACAGGCTCCAAGAGCATGGTTCGAGAAGTTTCGAGGGTTTATTATTGAAAGTCTGCATTTTCAAATCTCAAAGGCTGATTCTTCTTTGTTATTTAAACATATTGTATCCGAAAATGTTCATTCTTGTGTATGTGGATGATATAATTGTCACAAGAGATTCTTTTTTGAGCTTGATGATGTCATTCAAGGTCTTAACAGTCAGTTTGCCTTAAAAGATCTAAGATAGCTAAATTACTTCCTTGGACTTGAGGTTGTACGCTATGAAGATTGCCTGCATGTGTCACAACAAAAGTATGTGCATGAATTGCTCGAGTGTGCTCACTTGACAAATGTCAAACCTGTGAGTACTCCGATGGTCAACTCTCCAACTCTCATCTCTCTGGTTGGTTCTCCTCTTCCAAGTGGAACTCTGCATCGATAGGTCGTTGGTAGCTTACAATATTTGTGTTTGACTCGTCTTGATATTGCATTTGCTATTAACAAAGTCAGTCAATACATGCAGTCACCACATGATACTCATTAGATAGCAGTAAAGAGAATTCTTCGATATGTTCAAGGTACAATTGATTATGGGTTGATCTTTTGGCCATTCGATGACAGACTTATTAGTTTTTCTGATGTTGATTTGGCAAGTTCGCTTAAAGATCGCAAGTCCACCTCTGGTTTCTATTTGTATCTTGGAGGAAATATCATTGGTTGGTCATTGAAGAAATAAAATGTTGTCTCTCGTTCAACTTCAGAGGCTGAATATCATAATTTAACAAATGCTGCTTCAAAATTAACTTGGTATCGCATGCTACTAGATGAGATTAGAGTCCAAGTTAAAGGTGTGTGGATAATTTGGTGTGATAATACCAGTGCAATTTCATTGGCTGCAAATCGAGTGTTAAATGCTCGAGTTTAACATGTTAAGCTCGATATGCATTTCATTAGAGAAAAGGTGCTTAGCGAACAATTACAAGTAAATCACGTTTCAGGGTGTGATCAAGTTACAGATGCTTTGACTAAAGCATTATCTGTTAGAGCTTTCACTCGTTTAGGGATCGTATGAATGTTATGTCTGCAAGTTTTTTTTTTTAAGAAAAACCTGAAGGGGGAATATTAGATAAGTAACTATATAACTAGAAATAGTTAAGCTGTTGAAATTGGTTAGTCGATTTTAGTTTGTTGAGTTCATGTTTTAGCTTCTGTTTATAAATATTCACAGATCTTGTATTGTTGTATCTTGAGAAATAAATCGTCTTATTTACTGAAATTCTATTAGTCGAGTCACTCAAAAAATGGGAGGGTTTGGATAAAAATATAGGCCCGAAAAATGGGCTTGGACAAAAAATAAGGCCCGTTTAGAAAACGGATTAAGCCTCAAGTAAGGTTTTTTGGCTCGACCTGGCCCGAATTTTCAATTAAAAAAATCCTATTATTTTTACTATTGTTTTTTCATGTTTTACTATTGTTTCCCCACTTTTTGTTACCATTTCATTATTATATTGTTACTATTTTATTGTTAATATTTGGATATTGTATAACACTTGTTTTATTGTTAATTTTGCTACTATTTTATAGGGATTTGTTTGTTAAGTTGCACTTATATTAGTGTTATTTAAGTATAATTTTTTTAATTTATTTTTAATCTGTTGGAAAATATTTATTTTAATATTTTTAGTGCATTTGGTATATTATATTTTTCAAATTTTTTATATAAAATATTAATAGGGATTAGACTCGGGTTTTAGCATTTTTATCCGGATTGAGCTTGGGCAAAAATTTAGGCCCATTTTCGAGTCAGGTTGGGCCCAAGGCAAGCAACCCGACCTAAAATTTTATTAAGACCCGACCCATGAACAACTCTAGTAATAAGTACGTACAATGTAAGGAAAATTTTTTAATTTTAAAAAATATTTTCAATTCCAAAAAAAATAAATTCACCCACATCATGATTATGTCATAATCTAGCCATTAATTAGAATTCTTTCTTTTATAAAATTAATTAGAATCTAATTCTTAAATGTATTATTATGATAGAATAATAAGGTAATAAATTATCAATTAAAGTATAATTTAGGGTTGTAATAAATTCTTTTCCCATTATCGTGATCGTTGGCATATGTGTTGGTGACTCTTAAGATAATTCCAAGTAGTGGTAAATCTAAATCAAATGACTGATGAGAGATAGGATAAGGGTTTGCCTTTTGTCTAAAACCTGTAGAGAGATTCTTTGTGTCACCACAAAACTTCACTTTTTCAAAGAAAATTAATTACTATAACGGAATAATTAAGATGTGCCTCTCGATCTTGTACCACTGATTTTTTCTGTTAATAATGGGGTTCTCAAAAAATGATCCTGACATAATGTTGCCAAATTACGCTTTAAATTGCAGTGAGTCGCAAAGCTTTTAGCTTCTCCCATGCAGCGCAGGAACCATTAACAACAAGCCTCAAGGTATATATATATATATGCAATTATTGATTCTGTTCCACTTGTGTTGTCCAAATGATTTGTTTAGAAAATGGTGTAGAGAATGAGGCGAGGAGAAAGGACAAGAGGCGAGGAAGAGGAATCAGAAGAGGAAGAGTTGGAAGAGGAGAAGGTGGAGTGGAGACGAAGACCGCTGTGGAAGAGGGTTTTTTCAATGCTGAAAACGGAGTCGGGGTTGAGTGAAGGTGGGAGGGAGGTTGTCAGCGGAAGCAGATCCCATGCCGATGGATTCATAATTCATCCTGATAACTGGTAACCTATATATCTCTTATACTTTTCATTACTACACTCCTAATATTTTGTGTTAAACAAAGTATAAGGTCACAATTATCTTGCATAAAAAGATGATTTGTGAAATTCCATGTGTTGGTTTGATAGTCAGAGTGTTCATCGTCTCAAGTGTGATTTAGATTCGAGTCGCGATAGTCGCGTTGCTGATTAGGACTTGACTCTCCTCTTATAATTTACCAAAAAAAAATAAAGATAATTTGTGTAAGTAGAAAATACTAGAATATTGTTTTAGCAGGTAAACTACATTAATAAATTCAACAAGGTTTTAATTGTATAATAATCAAATTCAACATGTTAAGAATTTAAATCTATCACAACATATATTTATTTTAAGAGATCCGGATTCGAGCATCTGTGTGTGTGCGCGTTGTCAAATGATTAAAAAAATATAAACAGATATTATTATATAATCATACTAGTATATTCAAAAAAAAATTTATCACATGCTAAGTTTGATTTACTTCATTATTTTTGTTATTTAATACAGGTTTAAAATAATTTTCCCACACATTAATTTATTGAAAAGTAGTAAGGACATTGAGGTTTTTTTTTTTAATTAAGGTGGTATAAAAGTAAATGGGTAGGACAATAGAATTTCAAATCTATAATGAGATTATTAAAAAAATATTTGTTTAAAAGGATATGATGAGAAATTTTGACAATTTTAGTTGTAAGGACTAAATTATAAAATCTAGAAATTTTAAAAAATAGACTGTTTTGCAAAATTGTACAAAACGAGGTTTAGGACTAAACTGTAAAATAAAAAAATTTGTTTTTGAGGAATTAAATTGTAAAATAGTAAAAAATTGCATTTTAAGGACTAAATCGTAAAAAATATAAAATTCGAATATAAGGGATTGTTTTCTTCGACTGTGAAGAGAGCTTCCCTTGTGTTACTTTGAAAGTTTCCCTTTTTTGTTTTTTCAAAAATGAAGACAGCAAACAAAATCTTACCAATTTGAAAAATGTCTTACGAAAAAAAAAAAAATAAGATATTTTCCTTTAAAATAAAAAGTTTTTATTTTACTTTTTTTTTTAGAATGAGTACCTTTGATAATTCATTTTTCACCAAACAAACACCATAAAACAATGAAAATATTTTACAGAAAACATTTTACATACAAATAAATAGTCCCTAAATTGGTTTTGATAAAAAGAGTTAATTTCATATAAAAGCGATTTCTCTCTATTTCAAAATTTTAAATTTGGTTAATCAGATACCAAATCGATTAGAAAAATTACAAAAATATTCTTTCATATTATATTATTTGATGATGCTTTTGTCTTTTTATTTTAAAAAATAAAAATAATGCTTATAATGTGTTTTGAATCTATATAAATGCATAAAACTTTAAATTTATCACCTAATTAAAGTTTTTTTAATTTTTTTTTTACATTTTAATTTTGTTATGCACACTTTATTACTTTCACTAATTGTATATATTATTAATGTTGTTGATTAAGATTCTGTCAAAAATTAACTCGACACCAACTTAAGAATGATAATAACATCATGATAAATAATTGTATTCATTTAATATTCTTATATCTAAACACAAATTTGTGTTCTAAAAACATACTTTCCACATGCATAAGCACGTGATAGAGTTTTTAGTATTATATAATTGTTTTCCAAATTAAAATAAAAAAACATTTATTATTATATAATTACATCACCTCTTTTGATGTCACTTATCAACCGAGTCCTCATTTCAATTGGACAAATTTTGAAAAACTCATTCTTTTTAAAACGTAAAACATATTATTATAAGGTATTTTTTTCATTTTTATTTTTATAAACCAATACAAATTTACACATAATAAAATATGAACCAAAGACCTTTTAACTTTATTATTTTAATTAACGTACAATTTAAATTTTATATAAAATTTTAATAAATATATTTATTACGTAAATTTTTTTTCATATATATTATGAGTATGACACAATTTAATCTATAAAAAACCTTAACTAAATTTAGCGTTACTGAATTAATTGACTCCAACATTATTAGAAATTTACTCAAAAAGCAACTTTTATATATCAATAAATAACATTTTAAAGTACTTTTATCTTTTAATTTTTTTATATAATATTTTAAAGTACCTTTAATTTGTATTTTTATATAAATAAATATAAGCATTTTATACCTAAGTGGGAAATGGATTTATGGTTTGATATAATAAATTTTTCGTAACACTTTTCGTTAAAATTTAGTATAATGGTTTATTTGATGTTTTATTATTATATAAAAAAATATTTTAGCTTCACTTAATTTTTTATTTTTTTAATTTTTAAATTTGTGTTTTCAAATCATCAAAAAAATAGATGGAAATTAGCTACTATTTAATTTTATAAAAGTTAAAATATTTTTTAAAATATATTTTTATATTTTTTATAATTTTAATAAATCTTTTGAATTTTTTAAATTTTAAAGAATTAATTATTTTTTAAAAAAATTAATAAATTAACGAATGTTAATTTTTTCATACATTTGAAGTAATTTGATAAACAATACAAGTTTAATGATTAAAAAAAGTGAACTTATGCCTTAAAATTTTATTAATTATTATTAGTTTATTTTTTTACATTAACCTCATTATAAGTTGTTATCATATCTGCTCTTTTTGATATAATACTTAAAATTATTTATAGCTCCTCCACAACCCTTAAATAGAAAGATAATACATTTAAGCGCATTCGAACTCACGTCCTCGTACATTAACAGCAATACCAATACTAATCAAGCTAAGACTCAATTGACATTAATTTAATTTTTCTATAAACCTTTTTAATTAATCAAGTACACACTTATATTTCTTATTGAATTAATATTTTTAGTTAAAATTTATTTTTTTTATTTTTATGCTCATAAGAAAAAAAAAACCAAAACCATTACAATATTTGATACCAATTATATATTAACATTATTTACTTTTTGTAAACATATATAATCTTTTGTTTTTCTTTTGAAACATTAAATAATTTTAAGCATACTATTTTTATTAGAATATATTTTTTTTGACATTCAGACTTTAATTCTTTTTAAATATTTTTACATATGCAATATAAATGAATATTTAAAAAAAAAAAAAAAAATTCTTGAGGAAACTTATATGAGTTTATAATATCACATATAAAGTTGTTTATCTGCTAAAGGCCAAGCTTGAATAGCCTCCATGCCCAATCCAAAATTTTGTATTCAACACTTCCTTTTTATTAAATTTAATTTTAATATATATTTTTTAATATATTTGTGTGATTACATGATAGTATCTGTTCATATTTTTTTAATCCTTTGACAACGCACACACACTTTGCACACATAGGTGCTCAAACTCAAGTTTCCTAAAATGAATATCATTCTTTTTTACACTGAAACCACTCGTTGGGTTCAATTATTTTGATTTCTTGATTAGCGATTGAAATGTATAAATTTATTGACGCATAAATATCTTATGTTATTAAATTTCATGAGAAGATTATTTTAGGTATTTACTTTTTTAATAGGTATAGTGACAAAATTAGTCCCTAACGTTTGGATATTTCGTCACTTTGATCCTTATGGTTTTTTTTTTGGCTCACTTTCATACATAACTTTTTTTTTTGGTCAAATCGATCATTTTTTAATAGTCATGCTGACGTGACCGTTAAGGGAATAACAGCGCTGACATGATTTTTTTTTTTCCACGTGAACACTGCAACACATGCACCTGCTGATGTGGCATATAAGACAAAATTTGCCATGTCAACAAAAAAATTAAAATGAAAAACATAAATTAAATTTAAAAAAAATGATAAAAAAATTTTTGGGGTAAAAAATTAAATTTCATCTTCTTCCTCATCTGGTCAAACAATTGGGTTTTTGAAATAACCAAATGAAATATGAAAAAAAAAAAAAAAAGGTTGGAACCCTAAATCGAGAACAAGAAATAGGAAAGAATAAGAACAAGAAACCTTCTTCTTGTTGATTAGGTTCTTTCTGTTTATCATCTCCATGATTACCATTATTAGCTCCTTCACCATTTGCTTGGCCACCTTGTTTATCTTCGTTCTTGGATTTCTCTTGTTTTTTTTTTCTTTTGATTCAGCTTTTTCAAGTCATAGCTCTGCATGTCTCCCTTTCTTCACTAGTTTCTTGATCAGAGTCTCAGCATTTACGTTCAAGTTGGCTTTTACAGTGTCTTTTTGTTGTTTCAAATCAGCATAAGCCTCGTAAATACATGCAAAATCACAAAGAAAAATAAATCAAAATTCGCAGTTGAAAGATTAACAACAGAGAAAATTGATAGAAAAAAAAAGAAAATTTTACCACCAAAAAATACGCTAAGAAATAAAAAGAGAAAACTTTGATGAAGGAATGAGATTAACTGAAAAGAGAAAACTCAGATGAGAGAATCTCACAAACAACAAGATTTTGATGATTAAAAGTTCAAACAAAAACACAAAAGAAAACCATGGGTGAGAAATTCTTTACTAAACTTTCATTGAAAATATGAACAAAATCATGTTAAAATAAAGATTTGGGATTGTTTCAAAATATTACCTCGATTTTTCTTAGAGTCTTTTCCACTTTTCTTTTGCAACCTTCACAATGAATGGAAACTTTCAACACCCAAGTCTAGAAAAAAAAAAAAAAAGCTTTAAAAAATCCATTAAAAAAACCTTTCTTGTTCTTTTGTTTCATACCTTTCTTATTCTTGTTCTTTCTCATTTCTTGTTTTTATTTTCGATTTAGGGTTTCAATCTTTTTTTTTTCTAGATTTCATTTGTGTATTTCAAAATCCCAATTGTTTGAGCAGATGAGAAGAAGATGAAATTTATTTTTTTACCCAAAATTTTTTTTACCAATTTTTTAAAATTTAATTTATGTTTTTCACTTTAATTTTTTTTGTTGACATGGAAAATTTTGTCTTATATACCACATCAATAGGTGCATGTGTGGCAGTGTCCACGTGGAAAAAAATTGCCACATCAACATCGTTAGTCTCTTAACGGTCACGTCAGCATGATCGTTAAAAAATGATCAATTTGATAATAAATAAAAAAAGGTTATGTATGAAGGTGAGCCAAAAAAACTCATAAATGCCAAAGTGACAAAATTCTCAAACGTTAGGAGCTAATTTTATCATTATGCTTTTTTAATAAACTCTTATGGTCTATGATTCTAGTAACACTGGATAGGAAAGAGAATGGTAACTTAAAGTTCGTATAAACGTAATTTTATACCTAAAATATTATAAAACTTTAATAAATCTTATTTTTTATGTGCAATATTATTTTTGTTGTCGGGTAAACTATACTATTAGTCATTATAGCTTTCTCTCTTAGCACTACCTGCACCAGTCAAAAGCTCTCTTCCCTCTTCTCTTCGACAATTCAATTTTTTTCATAAAATGGTTTTGGACGTCACGAACTTGCAAACCAAAATTCAAAATTTTTCTCTGATCTCTGACACTGTATGTTAGATCAACTTAGATCTAATGTATGTTATTCTACAAATCAATAGCTAACAAATCAATAGCTATCAAATCCATCATAGTAATCGTCAAATTGTCGCTTGGAGCTCATTGGTGGAACTTAAAAAAAAAACTTAGCAGCTTAGTGACTTAAATAACTTGTGAATAATTCAGTAACTTAAATTAAAACTTTTGAATATTTCATTGACCAAATTGTAATATTTTTTAGATAAGTAACTAAAATGAAAATTTATCCATATTTTAATGACTAATAGTGTAGTTTACCATTTGTTAGATTACGAGCCAGGGTGTGGGTTGTTGGCTTTTAACTGCAATTGGGTGCTACTTTTATACTTTAGGGTAAATTATCTATTTGGTCACTCAACTTTTAGAGGCTTTCATTTTGGTCACGCAAAATAAAACCATTACAATTTTGTTACTCAACTTTTAGGACACTTTCGTTTTAGTCACTTAACTTTTAAATTTCTAACGGCGGTTAACTATACACGTCCCATGATGTTCACACTTTCAAGTTAAAACCAACTCTATGAAATCATATTCAATAATTGTTTATAAAATTAAATTTCTTTTGATTATATAATATTGGATCTTCCATACTAAGTTAAAAGAAAATAAAAATCCTTACAATTAATTAAATTAATCAATTTATCTTTCATGCTAAACAAAACTTAGAAATTTTCATCACTTTTTTACCCAAACGAAGAACTCAGAATTTTTTTTGCTTTTAACTTAATATGAAAGATCCGAAATTATATAATCAAAAGAAAATTAAGTTTTAGAGACAATTATTGAATAAGAGTTATCGAGTTGATTTAATTAATAATAATATGGAAACATAAAATAAAAATTTAAAATTTAGAAGGGAATTAATTTAATTAATTTCAATATTATAGTAACAAAGTTGACATTATCAAGGAATAAATTTTTTTTAATAATTTATTTAATTCATTTTGATGTTTTGAAAATTAAAATTTCAATATTAAATAAAAGCTAAAATTTTCAACAATTTGATAAATAAGTACAATTTGACAATTGTTTAAGGCATTATTTTAGTTTCTATCACTTTTTCACTTTAATCCTCAGTTTTTTTATCCTAATCAATACTTAACAAGAAAGAATATTTTTTGGTAATCAAAATGAAAGCGATCTAAAAGTTAAGTGATCAAAATAAAAATGTGAATATAATGTGACGTATATAGTTAACTATTATTAAAGATTTAATGACGAAAAGGCTAAAATAAAAACACTTTAAAATTGAGTGAAAACGTTGTTAATTTTCTCAATTCTTTAATCATTGCACCATTTGGTTTTAGACAGTGTAATGAAATTTTCAAATTACTACCAAAAAGAAATTGAAGTTTAAATACAATATTCATTTACATAAGTTTACATGTAATCTCAAAGTACAATAGTAAATATGCATACACACTATCAAATTTGATTAATAAAATTTCCATTTAAACCTATTTTATTTTCAGATAATTTTAGTTTTGTATTACCTACAATTTAGGTGTTGAGAATAATTCATTTGTAGTGATGGAAGTGATGTAGAGACAAAATAGGAAAACAATGTAGTGATTGAGAGAGAAGGATGATGACGCATAGAGTAACTGACTGACACAGGTGGTACGTGGCGTGGACGCATTTCATTCTGATATGGGCAATCTACTCCTCCTTCTTCACACCCCTGGAGTTTGGGTTTTTCAGAGGACTCCCAGAGAACCTTTTCCTCTTAGACATTGCTGGCCAACTTGCCTTTCTCTTCGATATTGTCGTACACTTCTTCCTTGCCTATCGCCACACTCACTCCTATCATTTGGTTTACGATCGCAGGCTCATCGCCCTCAGGTATCTCCATTTCCCTCTCTCCCTTCTTCTTTGCTTCTTACTCTTAAATATTACCCATTCCATTCATTCCTCTTTTCAGGTACTTGAAATCCCGTTTTATTGTTGATTTCCTTGGGTGTTTGCCTTGGGATGCTATTTATAAGGTACCCATTTCTTCTTCCATTCTTTTTCTTTTTCAAAAGCGAACTTGTAATTGGTTAAAAAAAATTATTATTTATTCATTTCCACCATTGCATTTCATTAATGTCAAATATCGAGGAAAAGGAAATGTTTGACTAGTATTGATGAATAAACATTGAATAAAAAAATTAATCAAAACTAAAATTTGAGTGGCGAAGTTGAATAAAAAATTGAAAGTTTAGTTGCAAAATAAATTTAAAAAAGTAGTGTGGAAAATTCGTCAATAGTATCAAAGTAAAATGGTATATAAATAAAAGTATGGTGGCAAATTACAATCATTGGCGAATCTAGGGGGGTTAGAGGTAAGAGTGAGTATTCACTCGAGTTGAATCGAGTCAAAAAATTTCAAGTTAGTTGAGTTGATGAATATTATTTTAGCAATCGAACTCAATTAGAATTTTTTTTCGAATCGAATTGAGTCAAAAAAAT